>JBDJHY010000001.1:6235954-6255210 GCA_039654485.1 Withania somnifera | reverse complement strand
ATAGTGAGGTCTGGGGAGGGTAGTCGCAATCCATACCACTACCTAAGAGTCAGTAAAGAGCTTGTTTTTGAAATACCCTCAGCCCAAGACAAATAATATACTGACAATTTAAAAATAACATAATATACTGACAAGAAAAAATGAGACGGGAAAAAACACCAAGATAACAACAAATGCAAAGCTATCAACAAATAATAGTACCCTCACGCTACAAGAAGCAACAAACCTCCCCAAACTATAGAAGCCAACCCCTACACATAAGGTACTATGACTCCTAATTACCAGAACAAACAAAACAAGCCTACCTACGTACAAAGACTACCTCCAACCTGCTAATCTTCTATCCTAATACTTGTTTTCCACACCTTCCTATATAAGGTTATGTCCAACTGTAACTTCATGCATAATCACCTCTCTCCAATACTTTTTCGGTCTACCGCTACCTCTCTTGAGACCATCCATCACCAACCTCTCACACCTCCGTACAGGACGCTTGTGTCCCTCCTAAGAACATGCCCGAACCATCTCAGACTCGCCTCCCACAGTTTGTCTTCTAGTGTAACTCCTCTAGCATGTCTTTAATAACCTTATTCTAAATCCTATCACATCTAGTAAACCCACATATACATCGCAATATTCTCATCTACGTCACATTCAACTTTTGAGTGTGAAAATTCTTAACTGGCCAACACTCCGTCTTATAGAACATAGCTGGTCTAACAATCACTATGCAGAACTTCCCTTTCAGTTTAAGAGAGATTTTCTTATCGCACAAAACCCCAGATGCAAGCCTCTATTTCATCCACACGGCGCCAATATGGTGGGGGACATCCTTGCCAATATCTCCATTACTCTGTATCATAGACCCCAATTACTTGAAACTATCCTTTTTACAGATAGTCTGAGTACCGAGCTTCACTATCACGTCCTTCTCCTACTCCACCTCATTGAACTGGCACTCCAAATATTCTACCTTGGACCTACTCAACCTAAAGACTTTATACTTAAGAGAGAAGAGTTCCCTGGGAGAACCCAATAGTTGATGAAAGATTTGAAAGCGCACAAAAAGGATCTCCAATCTCCAACTTAGCATTAACTCCTATGAATGTCTCGTTAATAAAAAATACGTCTTCTTTCAACAACATACACCAAGGTACTTCGCCTTGAATTTTTTTGTGTCAACGCATCTATCATCAAGGCAAATAAAAATGAATTAAGTATCTATCCCTGATGCAACTCCATGACAACTGAAAAATAATCTGTCTCCTCCCACTTTCCTAACACGATTCTTGACTCCATTGTACATATCCTTAATCGCCCTGTACACCAAAGGATCACCTCTATCCTCTAAGTATCTCCAAAGAACCTCTCCCGAACTTTATCGTAAGCCTTTTCCAAATCAATGAATATCATGTGTAAGTCCTTCTTCCTTTTCCTGTACTGCTCCACCAATCTCCTTACCAGATGAATCGCCTCTGTAGTCGAGCGACCCTGCATGAATCCGAACTAATTCTCGAATATAGTCACAATCTTCCTCATCCTCAACTCCACTACCTTTTCTCACACCTTCATCGTGTGACTTAACAGCTTGATACCCCTATATTTGTTGCAATTTTAGATGTCACCCTTGTTCTTATATAAAGGGATCATTGTACTCCATCTCCACACTTCAAGCATCTTCATCTTTCTGAAAAATAATGTTAAACAATTTGATCAGCCACGCAATATATGCCCTGCCAGAGCTCTTTTAAAAATCCATCGATTTCGTCTGGACTAGTCACTCTACCATTACGCATCATAGGAGTAGCGATCTTAACATCTTCCATCTTAATATGCCTAAAATAAACATAATCTCAACATCTCTCTGAGTGCTCCAAATCCCCTAGCACCATGTCAATATCTCCCACATCATTCAAGAGCTTATGGAAGTATGATAGTCATCTCTTCTTAATAAGACCCTTCTCTACCAAAACTCTACCATCCTTTTCCTTGATGTACTGAACTTGGTCCTTGTCCCTAGTCCACCGCTTCCTTACCTTTACCATCCTGTATAACTTCTTATCCTTGTTGTATCCTCTAATTATGCATAAATTCTATCAAAAGATGTAGTATTTACTGCCGTAACCGCCAACTTCTCCTTCTTTATCACCTTCCTGTATTCCTCCCTATTCCACCACCTTTTATCCTCGGTCTTACTCTCTACCAACTTTGCGTAAGCTCCCTTCTTTGCCTTTACTTTCTCTTTGAGATCTCAATTCCACCACCAATCCCCTTGACGTCTACCAGTGCGACCCTTTGAGACACCCAATACCTCTTTAGCTATGTCTTTAATGAAACTGATGTTCTTATCCCACATACTATCACCATACTCGATACACTCCTAGTCCCCCATATTCATCAACTTCTCCCCTATATCCAGGGAACTGGCCATCGTCAAGATCCCCCACTATATCCTAGGGCAATCAGCAACAATCCTCTTCGTCCTCAACTTCTTAATCTCCAAATCCACCACCCAAAGCTTATGCTGAGTTGAAAGGTTCTCACTCAGGATGACTTTAGAATCTTTACAACTACTTCAATCCACCTTTCTAAGAAGAAAAAGTTTATATGAGTTTTGGTCATCGAGCTATGAAAGGTAACCAAATGCCTCTCTTTATTTGGAAAGCTCAAATTCATTACCACTAACCCAAAGGCTCTAGCAAAATCCAAAAGAGACACTCCTCATTCGTTCTTTCCTCGGACGCAAAGCCTCTATGCACCTCGACATAACCTCTGGAGTTGACCCAATATGCCTATTAAAATCCCCTCCTATGAAAATTTTTTCAGTGGTGGACACTCCTATCATCATATCGTCCAAACTATCCCAAAATCTCTTCTTCACCTCCTCAATCAAGCCTAGTTATGGAGCGAAGCAATAAGAATACTCCAAGTAGACCCTTTAATGACCAACTTAATCAATACCATCCTATCATTAAACCTCTTAACCTCTATCACCTACTCCTTAAGGTCTTCATCTACTAAAATACCTACTTCATTCCTATTTCTTACTCCTCCTGAGTATCACAACTTATATCCTTCCACCTCCCATGCCTTAGAGCGTACTCATTTGGTTTCCTGGAAACAAGCTATGCTAATCCCCCTCTTCCTAAGAACCTTTACTAATTCTATGGACTTACCTTGTAGAGTACCTATGTTCTAAGACCCTACTCTTAACCTAGAGGTCTTCTTACCCTACCTACCCCTTATTCCCCCACCCTTTCCCCAACCAAAATCTTGCTCCCAATCCAACCCCCAGCCCTTACTCCAATGCTAATTGATGAGATGACCCTACTCCACCATCATAAAATAGAGCCACTAAAGAACTACACCAACTAATCTACCAAACATCTTCAATATAGAACTCAAGAACAAAAAATGATCAAAGCTACCAAAATAACACAAGATCTACTAAATTAATAATTAATTAACTAGTCTACCGGTAGTTAAATGATAGAATAAAAGAAGAAAAATAACTCTCAAGAACTACAAAGATCAAGCAAGAACTACTACGATTGCAAGAACTTAATCAGTACCTATACACAGTATACTACTCCACCCTAAACGAAACAAGCTAAGAAGCAGTAGGAAAAAAACTTCAATCTAACTAAATTAGTACTATCAATAAGGATAAAATAAAATTAAAAAAAAGAAATAAAAATTAACGACAAATACTGAATAGAAAGTAAATGGTTAGTATTATTAGATTTGGCAATTTCTTGGAAGCATTTGCTGAATTTCGGCAAGTTCTGATGCCGAAATTGGTCGAAGGAATTTGTTGTCCCTATGGGTTATGTTGCAGGAGCTCCTCCAAAAATGTCAATATCCAGTAGTTATGTTACCGAATTTGAGTCTATGAATACCTATAAAAGAGTTAAAAGAGAAAGAAAAGTAGAAAAGATTAGAGGATAAAGAGAAATACTAGTCCTAGTGGTAGTCTATTATGGAATCAGGCAGTGTACCGACACCGAAATGTGTAGTGGTGTGATCGATTATGCCAGAGAGAGTGCAGATATCCGCTAGATAAAATACTAAGAACAAAAATTTTGGCCAACTCGCACGGTGTGGAGGTCGTTGAAAAATGCTAGTCGTCGTTGATAAAAAGTAGTGGAGTTCACATTGACATTTGTGGTAAGTGCAGATCCAAGACTCAAGACCCAAAATCATAGAATACTAAAATACAGCTGAAAATAGAAGTGGTTGTGCAAAAATCGTAGAATGAAAGCATCCCAAAATGTGAGTTGAGATTTTTCTGAGAAAGAAATTGCCAGTTCCAAAAAAAAAATGCCTTTAGCCTAAGAAAAAACATAAAAGGGAAATCTACCGAAGGAAGAATGGGTTTTCTAGGACGGGGATTCAGCCTAATTTTTTATCTCCAAATTGATTACTACTACTAAAGGCTACATTTTCTAATAGAGATGAATCAAAATCATAAAAAAGCATTTTCAAGATAAAAAGAATGAAACACAATAACTAATAGAGAGTACTAATTATGATATGATATTAGTCTGGGCAACTAAAATCAATAAATGCAAGGAATTGAAATAAGGAAAACATATGCAAAATTTTCACTAATCAAATAAATTTATGGGTCGCAAGGAACTTTATACCCTCATCTACCGATTAAATCCAACCAACAAATAATAATCTAGCTTAAGATATAAAAAAAGACCCAAATGAATCCATAAATGGAAGACTCTGTATGATTAAGCAAGTAAATAAGTTAATAATAACCAATGAAATCCACCCCAAATCACTTATATAATGATTTGATATTTTCTTTTCATATAGAAATACAACAACATCACTTAAAAAAGGAGTTAAGGTTAAAGGAATAATGGGTTAAACCCATATCACACTTCAAAAAGAGTCATACCAATAGTGGAGTGAAGAGAACGACTATAAGAAAAATTCAATAAAAGGTAAACGATCCTCCCAAGAAGCTGGAGATCCTATAAACATATAATGAAGCATGTTTCCAAGATTTCAATTTACTAACCATTTTAACCATCCATTTGAGGATGAAAAGAAGTACAAAATAAGAGTTTTGTTACCAAGTGTACCAAGTAGACTTTTACCAAAATGCCTAATAAATTTAGAGACTTTATCACTAACAATAGTGCGAGGTACTCTGTGTAATTTAAGATCATGATTAATTAACAAAGAAGCATTGTGGAAGGAATCATTACATTTATGACATGGTATGAAATGAGACATCTTATAAAATGTATCAACTATCACAAAATGGTATCATGCCCCTGTTTTATCCTAAGAAGGCCCTAAAAAAATCCATAGAAATATCTACCCAAGGAATAATAGGAATGGTATGGGGTGTATACATACCTTTGGGCCTAGTCTTGGACTTGGATTGCTTGCATTTGAGGCATTGTCCACAAAGCTTAACCTATATTATGCTTCATATTTGGCCAATCGAGTTGTTCCATGAGGATGTAAGTGTATTAGCAACACTGAAGTGCCCTATCATTCCAGCAATATTGTCACGCTCAGAGTTACTGCCTAGGCGGGATCGACGTCCTTAGTTACTAAGTTTCCCTAGTTTACTCGAATGAACCACTTGGATCATGCATAACTCTATCACATCACTTGAGAGAAGCAATAAAAAAATGAATAAGAAGTAGTAGACTGCATATCAGTCAATAGATAAGTAATTAATAAGAGAAAACTCAATATTCAACTCTAACTCAACATATGTCTAAAAACCACTATACATTAGATGTTTGACTGTTAGGACAATATCCCTAGATATCCTCAAAACAACAAAATAAAGAACATCTCTATCAATCTAGCTCTACTCAAAATAAAAGAACTCCATTAGTTTGGCCTCAAAACAATAACGATTTACCAATCATTTAATCTCTACGAGTGAAAATACAATCAACCATAAGCATCTGGAAGACTAGAAGGATCTGCAGGGGGTTATAGTAATATAAAAAGTATGGGTACATGAAATCTATTGAGTATGTGAACATATACAATAGGCTAAGACAACAAATGACTCATAGCTATGCAATTCATGATCAATTATAATATGCTCAACTTCAATACTCAACTTCAATAAAAAATAAATATGCATTTTAAAATAGTATCAGTTTAAAAGCTTTGACTTTCAAGGGTATAAAACAATCTCATTAAATAGTTCAAACTCAACACCTTTAAATCAAGATTTTACATTGACTCTCAAATATTAATTCAAAAAGCTTCAACTTCCAAAACTCTTCTCAATTAAATAATTTAACAATTTATAATGATAATAGTTCAAAATCTTTCAAATCTCAAGAATAAAAGTAAACTCATCTAAATAGATCAACTTCATTAGTTTTTAACAAAAGATAAAGACTCATTTAAAACCATTATTTCACTTTCTTCCTTTCAAAACTGTCAATTTTACTTCTTTTTAAACTGTCAGTTTTACGTCGCTGTGGGAGTTTCTACTACGGACATGCGTCATGTATAAATCATGAGGGATATATATAACCCTACGTAGAAGGGCCCTCATACCTTTCCAAAGGGTATAAGTGCTACAACTACTCTAGTGGATCCAACTAGACTATTACAGGCACACTTACTCGGCCAAAATCGATATAAATATCATCCCTACATTTTTAATGACCCTCATGGTCATTTATGATAAATATGTGGCATTTTGTATTCTAGAGTGTTTTGGTAGTTTCCCCAAGTTATTTATGACTTACTGAGACCGACAGTACAATCCCAGGCGACTCGATTGAGAAATATCCTAAATCCCCTATTTTAGAGCGTAAAACTAAATACTCATTGACCAAAGTCAACTTTCCTTCAAGCCGATCTCAAAATTTAATTTCGATAATTCCATTAGCTCTGGAATATCGAAAAAAGTCAAGAATGACCTTAAGTTTGTGTTTTAGAGTTTTCGTTTGAAAGTTATGCGAAAATATGGATTTTAGTTAAGATTATGGCCTAAAGAGGAGCTTGAGGGGTATTTTGATGTTTCGAGTGTCGGATCAGAATTCTGACACTTCCAGCAGCTCTAGAATGTTGATTTTAGGCTAGGTGAGGTGTTGTTATAATTTTATGACTTGCCGTTGTATTTTTGAGGTGTTGGTGGAGAAGTGCACTTTTGGCTACATTGGTTTGAGGGGTCATTTTGCATAAACAACCTCAGATTTAAGTTTCATTGATTTCGTTGAATTCAAAATGTCGTTTCCATGATTTTTGCATGTTTGGATTGTCAAAATTGGACTCCATTTGATCCCCGAACACCTTGGTGTAAAATCTGAGAAACTGCAGCTGAGACCTGCAACTGTGCATGTCATGTACCTCTACATGATCGTGGTGGCCCCTCATGCAATTGCAGTTCAGTGATGTAGTGTTCTTCGTGATCACGAGATTGTCTCACGCGATCGCGATGAAGCCTTGTCCAATGCCTTCTACGCAATCATGAACTTGGCTCACGCAATTGGGATGACCAGCCTGCCTTTACTCTATACGATCGCTGCCTAAGCCCACGTGATCACGATTGCGGTCTAAAGCCACGCGGTCGAGATGAGTACTATGACCAGCAGTTATAGAAAAATTCCAGCCGCGACCCTTTACATTTTGTTCCAACCAAAAACATGATTCCTTTAGTTCTAGGGTGAAAAATTCTTCCTAAACACCATCCCAAGTCAAAGAAAAATCTTCTCAACGTTTCCCATCGATTTCTCCATGAAATTGGGCAAGTTCTTCTCTCCTTCTTCCTTATTTTTCTTAAATTCCACCATTAATGGTACCAAGAGTTGAGGTTGACGAAATCATCCCATAATCTTTTGATTTTCGTATAATTCATCGTTAATTGAATATATATTGCTTCTAAGATCATTAATTCATCATAATTCCAACGATATACTAGTAAAGGTTGAATCTTTGACCCCTTCAGAGTCAAATCTTCCGAGCTGATTTGAAGCCCTTCTCGCATTCACATTTTTCTCAAATTTAGAGCACAGGTGACACGAGCATGAAAAGCACCAAGCATGCAACCTAGGTGATCCAAGCTATGGATGGAATAAGGCACCAAAGGAGACTCAAAGATGCATAATCGCGTGCCAGGGAAGGCAGTCTCAAGTTTTGAAGATAGCTTGAGCAGGATGGAAGACTTCAAGGGCTTGAGTTGATGCGACCCAAACTTGAGGGGTCAATGTGACAACTTCAATACTTGAAGGAATTTATTTCATATTGAGTCACTTTTGGGCTCAATTATATTTATTCAATAATTAGACTACTATAAATAGGTAGTCTTGCATTATGTTAAGTAGGCTTTGATGAAATTGATATTGAACTCCTTTGAGAGCATAGACATAGCTTAGCATAGCATAGCATAATTTAGCATAATTTTAGAACGCAATTGTGGGTGGATTCCCTTAGTTGCAACTGTAACTTCTTTTTACAGCAATCGAAGAATTTTTCATTTGTGGACTCATTTTGGTTTTCTGTAGATTGTTGTTGGAATTTATCATCAATTTGTAGGTGAAAGGTGAGGATACCAAGTCCCTGTTGTTCGTAAACCTTGGGTTAATTGTAAGTTTCCGCATATCCTTTTTCTTTTTGTTTCTTTCTCCCTCGTACCTCGTGCATTTTATAACCGATCTGCATCAGGTAGGGTAGGCATAAATTGGATAATAGGGTTGTTTAATGTCATTTTTAGGATGACAAAAATGCCCGAAGAATTGAGGAGTACAATGACACTATTATACAAAGACAAGGGTGACATTCAGAAGTGTAATAACTGTAGGGGTATCAAATTACTAACAATGATAGTTTGGAAAAAAATATTGGAGATAAGGGTGAGGAGGGGCTTAGAAATTTCCGTGAATAATTTCAAATGCATGTGGGGATGCTCGACAAAAGAGGCCATTGACTTAGAGAATAAAAGACTTCCATATGGTGTTCATTAACCTAATAAGGGCTTATGACAAAGTCCCAAGAAAGGTTCTATGGAGATACTTGGAGGCTAGAAGTGTACCTGTGGAGTATATTAGGACTATCAAAGACATGTACGATTGAATTAAGACCTAATAAGGACAGTGGAAGGAGACTCGAACAACCTCCCGCTTTTGATAGGGTTTCACAAAGGATCTATCCCGTAGCATATTTTTATTTTCCTTGGTGATGAATGCTTTGACGTGAAAAATTCAAGAAATAATGTCATGGTGTATGTAGCTTGCAGATGACATTGTTCTAATTGACGAAACATGCAACAGAGTTAGCCTAAGCTAGAGATTTAGAGATACACCCTAGAATCGAAAGGGTTTAGGTTGGTACGATCAAGATAAAGTATTTGGAGTGTCAGTTCAGTGACTTAACACATTAGGTGGTTATAGAAGTAAGACTTGATACTTAATTTCACGAAAGGGATTGCCAAAAACGAGAGAAAAATGAAAGCAGAAACATGTTGATACAATTTCAAACTTTTGGACTGGAAAAACCTAATTTTCAAAATTAACTTAAAACAAAAAATACTTGCATTTCTTAATAAAGCCAGGAAAGTAATGAATCTTGTAGACTTGTACTATCACTTTTTTTCAATGGATGGATATCAAATAGATCTTTTTGATAAAATTTACCGGGCATATATACTGATTTGTTAATTTTTTTAAGTGTAAGATGTCATTTTTGGAAATCATACTAACAACAACATTTTCAATAGCAACAGTAATGAAGGCGCAAGTAAATATAAGAGTATCTAATAAGCATTAAAATAAATTTAAGCATAAATTTTAAAAGTGAATGAAGCAAGAAACATTGGGGGGGGAGGGGGGGGGGAAGGAAACACGACAGATGAACACTTAAAATGAGGGCAAAGTGAAAAAGATATGGAGAGTCATATGACATAACTTAGACATGAAAAATAGTAAAAAGACAGAGACAAATCATGGGATAACATGGACATACAAAACATTATTAATTAAAAGAGATAAACATTGGTATAGGTTCTTAGAAATTGTTGTTATGGTTTGGGTCTTGAACAATAATGTCGAAATAAAAATCATCAAATAAAGCCATTATGTCATCATCGTCCCAGTCTATCGGTTCCTCTGGCAATGTTGGACCATATGAAAAGGCAATAGAGTAGTCTGATAAGTATTCGTTAGCATTGATATACATACGTATTGGGGGGTTATTTGTTAAAGGGTCCATGTGTGGTGCCATAGGAGGAAACACAGGAGCAGACATAATAGAAGTCATTGTTGTTGGAGGTAAATACAAATCATCAAATAAAGTCCTTATATTACGATCATCCCAGCCTATCGACTTCTCGGACAATGCTTGACCATGTGGAAAGCCAACGGAGTAGTTTTGATAGTTATTCAATGACATTGATGCAAGAGATTATTTCCACGCAAGAATGAGACACAACAATAGATCAGGGTAAGACTAAGTGCAATTTTAACCGTTATTAAAATTTAATTATGTCACGTGGAAACAATTTTAGGAAATAAGTTGCAATATACAAAAATGATAAAATATATGCAAATTTAACACCTCGAGATCACGTAGCACCAACTTTTAAGAGTTATTTTTCAATGAAACACTTTCTATAAAAAAAAAATCCTTTCATACTGAACATATCCTTGATATGTAAAATGACAACATTCAAATAAACTAGAAAAATTTAGATAAAAGCAACTAAATTGAAGAAAAAAATTATCAAATGAAAGAGATCCGCATATAAAAAAAAAGAAAAAGAAAAAACTACCGGCAAATGCAGAAGGCAAAAAGAAGGTGAGGGGATATAAAAAAAAAAAAATACAAATCATTGGAAGAAGAAGAGATGATTGAGAAAGATGAGCAAATTGGAATTGGATTGATTGGACTACCATTTACACTTTAGACCGCATTGGCCAATTACTCTTCATGCTTCAGACAATTAGGCTTTAGTTATTAATTATAATTTATAGCTATAATTTTAAAACTTACAATCTAAATCACTATAGCATTAGTCAAAATACTTATATAAATTTAAATTTAGTAGCTAATCTCGATATACGTATATAAACACAATTATATATGTATATTGAAATAAGTTGTATATATATAGAGAGGTTCAATTTTTTTATATATGTAGATGAATTTTTGTATATACGTGGCTATAGATGGATTGTAATTAGCTAAGTATTATAATGGCGAACTGAATTTGGCCCTCAAGTTTTTTCTTTTTGAAATTTTCTCTTTCTAAAATAATGTTTCATGGCATTTTTTATGCACGATATATATGTAGGATCGCGATATATAACTCAAGAAACCCTCCAGATACATATGAAATGTCGCGATACATAACTGGGACATGATGCGCAACTCAGGTAATCCTCCATATACAGTCAGATACATGCAAAACCTTTCAGAATCATGATTAAACACGCAATACATTATGCAGTTGCGAAGTATGTGATGTATCACCCCCAAATTATGTATCACTATCCTCCATATGTATTGCGTCTAAAAAATAGTATATTCTGTAAACTTTCAAAAGTAGTGGAATAAAATATAAATATGGTAAGAATGTTTGGTTAATTATTTAATTTATAGCAATTTTTAAAGTTTTAAAAGTAACCTAGTTTGAAAATGCTAAAAAAATAGTGTGGGAATAGTTTGTATCTGGTCAATAAATTTAAAAAGTACACTTGCAATAAATATTTGATCAAAGACTTCTAAATGTATTTTTCTCACAAATGCTTTCGAAAAAACCTATTTATCTAACTTTTCAAAAATAATTTGTGCTACACTCCAAAAGCTATCAGTTTTTTCAAAAACTTGATCAAACACTTTATTTTTTTTAAAATAAATATTTTTTTAAAAAATAAATATTTTGTAAAGAAAATAAGCATTTTTGACCATAGTCAAACAAAATATAAACATATAAAGTTTGCAGTTCTAAAGGTTCGGATAAGTTTCGAGGACTAAAACCATTAAAACTGATTATTGTAGAATTATAAGCTTCACCTTATATCTGGTGGAATCGCAATTGTTTTTGTAATTACATAAAACATCAAAAAAAAAAATCTGGTGATATATTCTTTTTTCTTGATACATTACCAAGTCAGATACATTACAGTACTTCATGATACATTGCACTCTTCATACTTGATGATACATTGCACTCTTCATGATACATTATAATTTTTCATGATGCATTATAGTCATTCATGGTAAATCTTAGGTCTACTTGACACATGATAAGTTATCGTCCTTTATGATTCATTGCAGACTTTCATGATACATTGCAACCTTCTTCTTTGTCTTCTTCATCATATCATTCTCTTCCTCTTCCTCTTCCTCTTCCTCTCCCTCTTCTTTTTCTCCTTCAAATAGCCATCACTGCGTCTTGATATTGTTTCTCCATTCTCCACTATTGAAGCCGAAATTAGATAAAATTTGTCTTCTATTTTTACTTCTTTTCCATTTCCCCCAAAATCACTCAAAAATCTAGATAGGTTTTCATCAAATATTGATTTTCAATACATAAAATTAATACTAACCCTTCATCTTCAACTACTGTAACACTTGAATCTGATTGGCTATTAGGCGATGTTTGATCGTTGTCGATTTTTCCACAAGTGTGTCTAGAGATGGGGGTTTCGTGGCATATGAGTCAAAAATTAACACCTCAAAAATTATGCTATAATTTAAGTCGTTCATCATACGTGCTTAAATCTGAATCCTATGAATTTCCACGTATTCCTAGGTAATAAAATATTCTCTAAAGTATGTTATTGATGTTTGACATGATTTAAGGTCTTAAGAACTCCTTGCGCTAAGTTAAGTTCAAACCTTCCTACCATCGTAGTTTGTACATTGTTTCAGGTATGGGTCAACTTTAAACGATTATATCCTATTATATAAGAATTTATGTAACCTATAACCTATCTTTGAAAAGCTTGTTGAGTCTAATTTCTAACGCAACAAACTGCACGTCTTTTTAAATTCGTAGTAAAAAGTTATAAGGGTTTTACGAAACATGACTCAACCCAGTCCCAGGCAGAGGGGCATGGGGTCTGTGAAGAAGCCCAACATGGGGTCTAAAACCCCTCCGTGAAGCGCCTCATTCCCCCGAGAACCTTTTTTCCAAGTATTTTTTCCCTAATTGTGTTTTGGTAACTTCTAATTAATTAAACATCAGTATTATGTCGTTTTGACATCTTCCAAGTGTATAGTTTTCATGGAAATAATTGAAATTACTAAACTAACCTTAATACCTCATACTTAATCAAATCAAAACCCTGAAACCATCTCATAATCATAAAAATAAAAGAGAATAAAAGAGCAAAGATTTCTTTCTCCCCAAAAGCTTAGGGTTCTTCTTCAAGGGCTTCAAGAACGTCATTTCTCCATTAAATTGAAGTGTAATAAAGCGTCAAAAAGGCATGTAGCACTTTAACAGGGGTTGTATATCACCCTTGTGTCTAAACTCTACATCTTTAAATTAGTAATTTCAAAGTATTATATTTTAAGGTTTTTTAATACATAGCATATGTTGAGATTATCTTTACATGCATGATTTTTTTATAGTTATTGGATATTTTCTATGAAGTCTACAAAATATGTTATGAATATGTAATGCGCCCAAAGTTTCACCTCAACTAACAAGCATAAAGAGGTCGCTGATAAATATAGAACCCAACAAAGGTTAGAGTCGATCATATAGGGAATATGGCAAAGAATATATGTCTACTAGAAGTCAACTAAGAGTTGCTTCTTCCGGGGAGGGGGAGGGATAAAAACAGTAAAATTGCAATGTTTAGTAACTTTGATGATGATTAAATTTGTTAACAATGATTTTAAAACACTAGGATTGTGATCCCCATAATTCATAACTCCCTAGGTATTTTGTACTAGTAAACTATTCCAGTGCTTAACATGTCGAATTTGACTAGTTAATTACACCTAAACGCCTCCTGGACCTATTAAGTTTATATCCCTTATCATTTCTCAGTCTCAAAGTATTTTCCATACTAACCTTAGCCTTAGATCCCATATAGACTATCCCTATCATGGCTTCAGTCCTAAGAAGGAGATCAATAACTCCAAATCTTTGTTGGTTATTTTCGTTTCCTTTTTATTATCTCTCTCTTGAGCGAGTAATCCTTGAGGAAATTTCTAACGTTATCCACCATTAAAAAGAAACCAATACGAAGAAAATATCAATACATGCATGCACGACGGTTTAGATTTACTAAGCATTGAACCCTAGGTTGTTAATTCATCATGGTTCCCACACCCCTACTTGTGGTTTTAGTCACTCATGATCATAACTATAATATCAAGAATTCGTATTAAATTTAGACTAATAAATTTACAATCAAAGATTAGATAATCAAATGAATGATGAATATTGAATAAAAACTTGCAATAATTCAGAAGTATTCAAGAACAAAGTAATAAGTAGCCAAAAATGCTCTCGATATATTCAAAAATCTGTTAAAAAGTTGAGACCTAAACAAAAAAACTAAGTTTAAGTATTTATAAAGTCAAAAAAAAATATCCTAATTTAAACAGGAAAACTAGGTTGGCAAGGCTTCATGAGTTGTCAAATTGCCCCATGAGATACCATCATCTTAGGGCTTACAGAAATACTCCAAGCGGTGCCATAATCTGTTCGATGTATAATAATATGTTAAACTACTTCAACAAGTCTGCAAGTGAGATATCCAGCATCTGATGTTCGTACAACAATATACACAACTCTTTTATGGGCTCTGTAGCAAGAAATGATGTGTTCTGTTAAACAAAATCCTTCACGCAGATTTCTTTGAATAGGTAAATCAATAATTTGTCCTTGAGGATCCGACATTAATCCTCTCACATCTACTAATTGATGTACCTAAGATGCATTTCCTCTAGCTCCCAAGAACGAAATTATATGAATTAGATTAAAAGGGCCAGTCATCCTAAAATTTGGATTCATTTCTTGTAGTAAATATTCACTTATAGCATACCATATTTCAATGGATTGATGTAATTTTTCTACCGCGTGTACATTCCAATAATGATGGTGTTTTTCCAAAATCAAACTTTGTGGTTCAACATCTTGAACTAGCCATCACGTAGAAGGTATTGTTGAAAGATCATTAATTCCTAATGAAATGAATGTAGCAGTAGCTTGTTGGAACTCCAAAGTTGTTACTTGATCCAGGATATGTGATGTATATGTCATTCCGAAGTGCTCTATTAATCTACTAATAAGTTGTTTTATGGAGTTCCGTCTATCGCTTTATTATGAAAGACCAGATTGACCCGTTCGGCCCTAAGTACCTCCATACTCCACTGAGTATAGGTTTGAGTTGATGATTGTAAAAGTTTCTTTTATTGATCTTGATTGACGTATAAATTTTAGAACTATGGACCTAGATGAACCGGATAAGCCTTGAAGTCCCACAGTATCATAAAATTATGTTAGGTACCATATGAGTAGGCCCGAAAAAACCACTGATAGCTTCTTCGATTTCTTGATAAAGAGAAATATGACTAGCAGTGGTTCGAATGTATATTAAAAAAATTTATTTTTTAGACTTCTTACTATTAGATAATGTCCATAAATCTCATAAAACGTACCTAAAGATTCATTGTGAACTTCGATGGGTGTTTCTCTTGAAGCAATAACGTGTTGATCTAGTCGCTACGGGAGTCACAGAGGACTATCTAAATTAATTTGGTTCTATTGATAAGCCCCAAATGCATCATACGAATTCTCAATAAGGGTTCTTTCATATACTTATAGTAACTATTGTCACTTTTTTTTTATCTTGATAGTTTCTACGATTACATGGACTATATCTATTTAGACAAATATTTTGATAATTTCCGCTCGTTAATACATAGAGTTTGAATAATCATATCTTGAATTGGTATAGAAATAGGATCCACAATAGCCGGAGACAAAAGATTGATATGAGAAAACATAAGTAAGCTGGCCTCTACTTGAGCCTTCAAGGATAAAAGTACATGAACAGTCATTTTGATCTACATCAAAATCGACATTGAAAACCTTACAAACTAATAGATGTTTAACAAATAGTGTGCCCCTCCACTAAAACAGGTTGAAATTCATGTATGCCTAAACTATGCAAAATGGGTGCTTTATTCAGCAATACAGGATGTCCCTGCAGAACTTCTTAAAGGATTTCCCATACAATCAACTCTTTTTCTCGAATTTTACTTTTACAAACTCGTATGTTTGAAGCAAGATGTTGTCTAAGTAGACCACAAAGTACAAATGTTTGGAAAATTTCTATTGCTATTTCACAAGGCAATCCACATCAATGTAATGAAAGTGAAGGACCCGCGATGATTCTTTCACGACCTGGGGTGTTAATTTACCTACCAAAATATCACCCGTTTCTACCCAAGATCCCAACATCACAATTCCATATTTATCTAAATTCCAAAGTAAATGGGCTTCTAAATGTGGTACTTCATAGTTACATTTTTAGGGCATCGACTTGTCACACGAGTCTGAATTTCATATTTTTGTATGTGAAAAAATTTCGTATTTTCATATGTGAAAAAAGTATAAATATCTTCATATACCAAAATCTCGCTAATAAGTACTGCATATTTAGAATTGTAACCCTCCCATGTCATATAAGCTACTAATAAGTATTTCCCCAAATCAAGTTCGCTACCAACCATAGCAACACCATCTGCCAAAATTTGTCCATTTTAATGCATTTACCCCGAGGAACCTGGAGTCTTTTTATGCATACAAGTACTTTATTGGAACTTTGATATATAACTAATGAAATGCTTAGAATATCTCCATTACCTGATAAAAGAATCTTATCAGTATTAGTATAAAAGACTCTTCCTCGCGTTCGGCTATAGAAAGAGTCCATGAATCTAGAGCTGCTTATCGTTCCAAACTAGTTCCAACAACGCATTTCTTGGAGCGATAAAGAGAATCTGCTTGAAGTTGCATACTAGAACTCATTAAATCTTGATTCACATCATTATGTTCGATAAAAGGAATGAGGGAAGCTCCAATAGAGAATATTGAAATGCTTCGAAGATAAACCTATTCCCATGCAGTAGTCAAGAATTCATGACGGTATCGAGCTGGAACAACCTGTTCTTACTGAATATCCCGATTTAAGGATAAAAATTTTTCCTGCTGCTACCATATAGTATTCATTTTTACCTGGTGAGAAATAAAGCATTCGTACCCCGATTGACTTCTCAGAAATTTCATAAAAAAAGCTTTTTAGAGATCCCTAGTAAGTCCAACATTGATTCCTTCAGATGTGTCAATTGGTAAAATACGTCCATAGTGTCTATGATAAATGTATCATATCCAAAAACTAGAAATACGACTTGTCATTCCTCCAGGAACCAAATAACTTTTTTCTACCTTGAACTATTTGTGTCAATGCATTAATTTGATCTAAAACTTGAGATAAGGGGTGTAAACCGAAAAAGAATTCATAAGTAGTTGTTAATGGAGTTGAGGTTACCAAATTCTAAGGTGTCTGTTAAAATTTATACCAAATTGCTCCATATATAGTGCCCTGAACAAAATTTTCTAGATTAACTAGAGCTAATCCGAATTGATCTTGTAAAAGATATACTACAAAATGAATACGTTTATTTTTTAAATGATTCATATCGTCAAGTGTACCCATTTGTAATTTCAGCCCAATCAAAAGTCCAATGATAATATATCTCGTGGTAATAAAAATATAATGTTCTAGAGTATATCAAGGTTCATTCTTCGGTTCATATTTCGTCGACCAATCTTTCCTAATTCACATCTTTGTTGAAAGAATTTCTTTTGTAATTCCTTATGTAAGGATTCAAAAAATACCGGATCACCACCTATACAAGAAATTTTTGAAAAACTCTAAAATGACATTTTCTTTTGACCCAATATTTTTCTCTCCTTATCACTCAGAAAAGACAAATTGTTTTTAGAATAACAAACATTCTCAAGATTTTCTCTTAGATTCAAACCCATAGCTTATGATAGAACTAGAATAGATATTTTTTGTTTCCTGCTTACACGAGCCCATATCCTTGCTTTTTTATCAATTTTTAATTCTTATCTTCCTTCTCAATCTGATATTATGGCGCCGCAGTAGACCAAAAACCATTATGGTCTAATTCTGATTGGTAATAAATACCGAAACTTTGTAATACTTGATTGATTACAATTCTATGTATTCCATTGACTATAGAAGTTCCCAGAGAATTCATTAGAGGAATGTATCCGATAAAAATAGTTTGTTCTTGCATATCCCTACTATTTTTTCAAATTAATCATGCGGATACATGTAATTCAAAAAAATATGTGAGTGATTCATACACATCATTTCGTTCCTTTATCAAGGCTTCGACCAACTAATATGTTTCCACAAATAATTATAATTCAATTTCTTGATATTGTATCTTCAGTTTTTTGTAACTTATAAAGTTCTTCCGTAGCAGTAAAGCTACAAAGTTCTTCAAATTGTATCTGATTGAATTCAGGTATTGTAGATATTCTTTCATTTCCATCCCCGAGCATTCTTAATTTTCCATTTATAAAAAAATACCACTATTGGTTCATTCCTTATCTAATTAGATAGATTAGATAAATGATCAAGCAATGATGACATTTTTATTTGATTTACCAAATCACGTGAAATTTTACCTAACTCCATATTTGAAATGTAGGAAATATGTATGAACGGAGAAAGAAAGAGAACTTTCTACTTAAATTGAATTGAAATTTATTGGAATTTTCAACAGATACAAATGGAAAGAAATTGGTAAAACATCCCTTGAAACAAACTTCTTCTACTTAGACTTATTAATTAAGTTATAAGATTTTGTATAGAAAATAAAAACAAAAATTATTCCATTTCTACCATTATTATTATAATACATATTCCAACCTACTTGAATACCAAAAATAAATGAATTGGACTTTTGATATTTTCGCTGAGATAATGACATAAAATCTGAAAGAATATATAAATTAGATTCTGTCTTTTAGCATTTAACCCCCCTTTTATGTTCTGAATTTCATTGGTCAAAAAATAATCTGCAGAGAAGAGAGAGATTTTGTTTATGGATTTTTTGGCAGAATACGATTGTGAGGTGTACAAGAAAAGAAGGTTTGTATGACTTAACACGTGTGGAGATATCTATAATATCCGTGTTTATTCTCTTTTATTATTTTATTTTATTTTATTGTCGTTCTATTTAGGATAAAA
>JBDJHY010000001.1:6145699-6162155 GCA_039654485.1 Withania somnifera | reverse complement strand
GATGTTGACCAAACCACTCGAAATTCTTGTGTTCTTGTGTTTCCATTTATATTCACTTGAGAAAGCCAAAAAGATTCGAAAAAGCCACCACACTATTCAACTGCCCTTCTAGTGTGGGTAATCTACTAAACAGTGTCCTCATTATCTCAGTTTCCCTTTTTTGGAGATTTAGTTTTGAAATGGTGAAAGTTGAGAGTGAAATCCTAGTAAACACGCTCAATATCAAATTTCCAAGAGGTGCCACATCCTTTAATTTTTCCACAATGTAATTGTGGAGAATTCATGTCTTGTTTTCCACATGGTTATTTCCTCCATTGATATATACAATTTTTTTTCGCATTTCATCTTTTTGGTCTTATTTAACATATAATAGAAAGAGAAAAGACTTCTCTTATAGATTATATAAAAAATACTTATATACAATTATATACAAAATATATAAGTAGAGAACCCGTCATAAAAATAATTTAGTATTTCTAAGAAATTCTCACTAAGAAAAAAGGGGATGGATTCTTTTCTATTTCCCTTAGCTTTGGGCCGACTTTGGCGTAGCTAGACCCAAATTTCAATCCTTGGGGTTTTATTTTTGAGTTTTAACTAGTTTATGGAAATTCAGTTGAAGCTAACTTATTTTGGAGCCTAGGTAGTCTTTTGGTAATCAAAATGTCAGATTGAAATTCAGAAAATTCCATCAAATGATGATTTTGGGCTAATTATGTAATGACCCTTTCGGTCATTTCCTTGTTTTCCACCTTTTTCTGCACTTAGAGCTATTTGGTAGTTGCCCCAAGTCATTTATGAGTTGCTAGGACCGGTAGCTTGGTGTCCTGGCTACTCGTTTGCTCGTTATATCAGTTTCCCTATTTTGAAGTTTCAATTTTAAAATAGTGGAACTTGAGAGTGAAATTTTAGTAAACATATTCAGAATTAAATTCCGACGGTTGCTTTAGCTCTGGAATATCTTTGGAATAGGTGGACCTTATGTTTGTGTCTTGGGCTTTTCATTTTGAGCTTGGGTTGTTTTGTGGAAATTCACCCCAGCCAAAGCTCATTTTGGAGCCTGGGTGGACTTATGATGAGTTAAGCATCGGATAAGAATTCTAACAATTCCATCATCTTTAAAATGTCGATTTAGGCTAGTTGAGTCATTAGTTTGCTTCTTGGGGTGTCAGGGCTCATTTTGAGTCGGTGTGTGGAAGGTCCAAATATTGGCTCCTTTCTATCCTTTGGAGTTAATGGTCCTTTTCACTTAAAAGGCCTTGGTTAGTTGTTTTGTTGATTCTGCTGAGTCTGTAGTGTGTTTTTCACCCAAAATGTACTTTTGGTTTGCTAGAATTGGAATTGGGATGCTCGTTTTTAGACCTTCAAAGTTTTTCTATTTTTCTAAGTGTAGCTGCAGGTTGCAGATTGTACTAGCGACCCCTTGGTTGCCCCAATGCTTAGGGAGCCACCCTGGCAGGGTTATCCCAGGTCTTGTGCAGCCTATAAATAGGGGTTGAACCCGTCATTTCTAGTATTTGCTTCAAGTTTTTATTGCTTTAACCTGATTTTGTGAGATGGGTTTTTTATGTTTCAAGATGAGGGGAGTAGTAGGAAGTTGTGTGTGCGATCATGTGAGTTTGTCATGCTAGTCTTTTTGGGTATTTCTCGTTCTTTCTTTTTCTTTTTTTTTATTTTATGTAAAATGTTTTTATTTCCTTACTCTAAACATTGTTTCTCCTTCGATTCCTTATCAACTTAAGCTCAAATTTGGACCACGAGTCCCCCGAGCCGAGGGCTTCATGCTGGTATACTTTGTTTAATTTTTTGAGTGTTGGGGCCCATTTTTTGTCTTGGGTTGCTAATTTAGATATGGGTCTCATTCTTCATTTTTTGATCCATGGATTAGTAATTTTATAGTTTCGGATGACATTGAAGGTGTTGGAGCTTTAGGACTTCTGGTGCATGCATTTCAGGGACTTTCGCCGGCGTCCAGGTAGGCTTGGTTTATTTATTGCACTGTAGACTGGGTTGTCATGATTGTTCTTGTGATATGGCTAGTAGTGTGGGTTGGGTTTTTTGTTGATTGTGATGTTCTTAGCTGATATCGTTTTTCAATTTCGGAGGCCCGTGAGAGGGTATAGAGGGTGAAGAGTTGTACTCCTGGGTCCTAGCCCCACCTTGTGCAAGTCATAGACCTTTAGAACTATTTAGTTGTTTATGTAAGGAGTGTGGTGAGATGAGATCTTAGCTTGTGGTCTTTGGCCGATCCTAGACTCCATTTACTCTTCATTTCCATTATTATTTTTATAATTGTTGCTATTTTGTGTTGAGATTCCTTTACATTACTGTTTGGATGGTTATTGGCATTGTGAGGGCGAGGCCCTGGTTATTGGCACTGTAAGGGAAAGGACTTGGTTACTGGCATTATGAGGGTGAGGCCATGGTTATCCTCGAGGTTGGAACTTTGAGGGCGATGCCATGGTTATCACCAAGATTGGCACTATAAGGGTGATGCCTTAGTTATTGGCACTAATAGGGGGTGTGGCCTTGGGATTGGAACTGTGAGGGAAGGGCCCTGGTTATTGACACAGATAGGGGGTCCCTGATATTGGTAGTGATAGAGTGAGTCCCTAGTTATTGGCACTGATAGGGGGAGAGGCCTCGGGATTGGGCATTAATAAGGCGAGGCCCTGGTTACTAGAACTGATGATATTGCTCTATTTTACTTTCCTGCAACTCTGCATATTTCCTTCGTATTTTGTGTGCTCACCGGGCTTAAGGGGCAAGTCACGGTGGGTTTTGTTCTGTTGTTTGTACTTACCGGTGGTATGGGACGCTAGGTATGTTTTATGTGCTTACTTGTTGTACTTTACTTACGTGTATCCTACTGTTCAATTCCTTTATTCGTGGTACATGCACATATATAACATTATAGTTAGTTGGGTTTGGCTTAGCTGGAGCACAAGTATGTTTCTTTATTTTTCTTTTGGGTTTTTCGAGCACTAGTCACTTGGATTGGTGTTCATTATACATAGTTCTTATAGAACTGTACTTGCATTTCCGGTATCTTACCTTTCTTCTTATTTATTAGTTTTACTACTTACCTATAATTATCAACCTGTCTTACTTCCTTGCCTTTAATACTCGCATTTTAAGTTTAGCTCAGTCGACCGATGATGCCTACTAGGTACCTTATTTTGTATTGATGCTGCACGTTTGTACCTTTTTTGTGGTGTAGATATCGGTACGAGCTATCGAAGATGTTGTGATCATGCAAAGTATATTCAGTTAATTGCGGAGATTACTGTGACCTTTGGCGTCCTAGCCAACTGTGGTTTCCTTAAGTTTGGCTTGCTTTTTTCTATCTACAATAGGCCCTATATTGTATTTCTTTTGGATATTTGTGTCGTAGCTCCATATTCTATTAACACTAGGTTTTGGGATTTGGGTTATATATTTATTCCTTTTTTTCCGTTCTTCTATGTCTTTGCATATACTTTCTCTGCCTTGTTGGATGTTTTGAGGGTTTATAGCCCATTACGCGTAGCTCCGGGCTCTAGGTTTAGCCTTGTCTAAGGGAGGGTCATAGATGCCATGATGACCTAGATTTTGGGTCATGACAAGTTGAGTAATTAGTTTGCCTCCCGGAGTGTAAGGAGGGGAATGACCAATCATAAGAGCGGGAAACACATTTTATACTGACTACGCTATTCCCCTAGCAACTAGAAAGGAAATGTTTGAGCCAAGACATCTCATATAAAATGTTTTTCTATTTGTCTTGCTCTTCCATTAGTGGTGCCGCCGTGCTTTAGATTTTCATACCTTCCGGGCTTGTTTTGGAATTGTTTGTGCAAAGTTGGAAAATGGCTCTTTTGAATTTCTTTGGTTTAGGGGTCATTTTTTGTTTAAACGACCTCTGATAGTCGGTTTTTCAATTTCGTTGAGTTTGGAATGTTTTTTCCACTCAAAATTCAAATTTTTTTGTTGTTGTTGGACTCCGTCTTGATTTGGTGCATTTCTTGGAGATTTAGTTATTGCAGAAATTTTCTATAGAACCAGGCCTTCAGCGATCGCGCTCCTTGGGATGCGATCATGGTATATCCTGCCATTTTATTTTACACAATCGTTACAAGGGATACGTAATCGCGAGTAGTGATGATAGGGCTGCAATGCGCGACCAGTTTATAAACTAACAACCACTATTTTTGTTTATTTCCCATACTTTCCTCTTTAAATTTTTCCCTTCCGTCGTCCTTTTCCCCATAATTTCAAGGGATAATTGGTGCAATTTTTTAGTTCTGAGCTGAGACCTTGTTCCTTGACACCTTGACCTTGAATTTGGTAAGTTTCTCTCTCACCTTTTCTCCTCTTTAAGATTAGCATAACCTCAAATGGTGAAATTGTAATCCACGACTCAGTTGTAGTAAATACTTTGTAATTAGCAAGTTGATGTGGTGTTGGAGCTGTAGTCAACCTTCTCCTGCGATTTCCTCTCACACACAAGTGTGCTTTATGCCTTGTTTCTGCCAAAACTCCATTTGCAATGTTTTGCACTTTTCCATAATATGGGTTTTGTCAATTGAGAAACTTACAGTGGTCCAGTTAAGATCAAAATTAGACCATATGTTCATTGAGGTGAGGCCTTCGTGCCAGTATTTTTAGTTTGATTTTACAGGCTGTAGGGCCCGTAGGCCCATTTTTGGGCCTATTTTTTGTCCCGTAATATGGGCCTTATTCTTTATGTTTTAATCCCTTGAAATCCTAATTGGATAGTTTTAGGTGATTTTTGATACATTCAGATCTTTGGGCCTATAATACACACATTTTAAGGACTTTTTCCAGTTCCCAAGTAGGCTAGGTTTACTTACGTGCATTATAGATTAGGCTATTATTTTGTTCTTGTGATATCTACCATAGTGTGGGTTTTGTATTAGGTTAATCATTGTATTTTAGTTGACCTGTGATTACTTTATCAATTTTCAGGGGCCCATGCGGGGCATAAAGGGTGAAGGTCTTAGACCCTATATTTGATTAAGAGGCGCGGTCCTCTGGGGAACATACCCTTAGTATACAATATATGAGGTACAAATTAATGATATAGGTAATGATGGGGTATGTATCCTGCTGTCTAGTTTAAGGTGTGGTGCTCCAAGGTACGTACCCTAAGTTTTGCACTTATTAGGCTTAAACCCTGAACTCGAGTGTGAGGCGTGGTCCTCCAAGTTGCTGAGGCCCTCTAAGTATGATATATTGGGGCGCGGACCCTGAGTTTGGCACTAATATAGCTTAGACCCTACACTCGAGTGTGAGGCAGTCCTTTGAGTTGCAAAGGCCATGAGATTGGAACTGGTATGAGGTATGTTCCTGAGTTGTCACTTCATGAGAGGAAGGTATTTGTACTATATGATATTGTCCTGTTATACTTTCCTGCATCCCTATGTATTACCTTCGTATTTTTTGTGCTTGCCGGGCTTAAGAGGGATTCACAATGGGTTTTGTTGTGCTGTTTGTGCTTACCGGTGGGATGGGTCTCTAGGTAAGTTTTGTGTGTTTAATTTTTTTCTTATACGTAGCTGTATTCTGCCGTTCGATCCTTTATTCGTGGTACGTATATATATTTCCATATGGCTAGTTTAGTCTTGTCTTAGCTGGAGCATTGGTACGCTCACTTACACAATTTTGGATTTTCGGATAATGGTTACTGCCTATACGTGTTTACCATGTTTTAGTTCACTATGGACATGTATTTACACTCCCATTATGATATTGTACTTCTATATCTTTTGCTTTATTCATATTTGCTAGTTTAACCACTTTTTTACTATATGTTACCTGTTTTACTTCCTCGCCTTTAGTACTTGTACTTTATTTTAGCCTGGTCGACCTTTAATGCCTACTGATACTTTGTTTGGTACTCATTCTTCGCTTCTGTACCCTTTTTGTGGTGTAAATACCGATAAGGGTTATCAAAGATGCCGAGATTGTCCAGAGTAGGTACAACTAGTTGTGGAGATTGCAGTGAGCTTTGCCATCTGAGATGACCTTAGTTTCCTTGATTCGTAGCCTACTTTATTTTGTCTATAGAAGGACATATGCAGTATTACTTTTTTAGGAGTTACTTTGTATATTTATCTTTAAGATACTTTGTATAGTAGCCATATGTGCCATTGACACTAGGTTTTTGGATTTGGGTTGTATATGTATTTCTTCTGCTTCTGCTTTTACATATATCTACTTATGCATTTTGCTATGATAGATGATTTGAGTGTTTATAGTCCATTGCGTGTAGCTCCAGGTTGTAGGATTAGGCTTCTGTATTGGAGGGTTATAGACGCCATTATGACCTGAATTTTGGGTCGCAAAACTATGATTTACGAGTTGTGCTCTACGCGTGGGTATAAATATTTTATTTTTTAGTTGTTTAGGTTTACGAACCTGCTTTTAGCTGAGATTTTGACCCTGCTATTTATATATCAATATGGATATTGTTTTGCTCGTATTAATATACTGGTTAGTTTTTTACTAATCTTGCATAATTTCGAGCTACGTATGTGATTTTGGGCATTTACGACATGGTTTTCAAGGATATCTCTAGAATCCACATAGGTAACTATGCACTTTCTTCAAATTGAGTATTAGTATAGTATATGTATGGTAAAGCGCCGACCCGGGGTTGGGTTGATTATTAGAGCCTCAATATGCTAATGTATCTGGCCTATGGCCTATTTTTCTAGCTTGTAGCTTAACTACTTTCCCTGGGGATGTATTGTCCTGCCTGCATGTCTCATGCCAACTATGGAATGTAGTGTGATTAGGGAGGAGTAACACCTTTGATGTGTATTGTTATATGCAGACTCTAGATCGTAGTGAGGTTGGGGAGGGGATTAAACTAGTGATCTAAGCTTAGTAGCTATCTCCCGATGTAGGCTAGTGTTTTTAGAGCCGATCTAGGTAGGCTTATTATTTGTGTTCTGCTTGAAATGTTGTGTATGTAATTGGGGGAATGGGTGGCCTCTAGGACATAGTTAGCAGGGTACATCTATGTTGAACACTCCGCCGCCTTACATGGTGAATTCATATTTAGCCGGTCATAGCTATGTTGATAGTGACTTCCTTTCGAGATGGTATAGTACCTAGAAGGAAACGACTACATTGGGTAGCTAGCATTGTTGTTTCATGATATTTTAGGGTGTTTTCCTAAGCTATGATAGGTCTGTGGTTCTTCCTGTATGCGTATGTACTTGGGCCACGTGGAATTTAAGGCACCTTTGGTGCAGTTAGCTGAGGTTCAGGATCATGGTGGGGCTAGGATAGACTATGTTTTGTGCTTGATCTTGGCATGTATTCGGTCGTTCAGACAAGCTGTTGATGGGAAATGGGTTCCATGTACTTATGTTATTGGTGTCTGTTCCTATGTGCAGTATGATGCTATTATACCCAACTATTTGAGAGGATTCCCTTGTAAGTTCCTTGATCTAGGAAACTATTTGTTTGACGAAAGTGGGAATCTTGTTATTATGTGAGTTATGCTTGTATGATGATACTTGGATCCCAACGATATATGATATACGTATTGAGACCTAGTGTTGGCACTTTTGCCTTGATGGCTATACTACTTGTGGGTTGGTTATGAGGTTTTGCATGTAGGTTCAATTCCCTCCATGGACCCTATCAATTCGGGTCATTATGCTCGGACCATGATACGTAGCCCGAGAGAGGGATATATAGGTGAGTAGTGGTATATGGTTTGAGAACTTCGTGGGTCCTTTTCACTTTGGGATTGTACAAGAGAGGGAGCATGTCAACTTCTAGTTTTAGTGTATATAGTTCGAGGCTTCCTTGGGTCTTTCTCGATTTGGGATTATCTAAGAGAGGGAGCACTCTAGAACTTCTATACAAGGTATGTCGTTTGAGTCCTCCACATGTTCCTCTCTATTTTGGATCATCCTAAAGAGGGAACATACTAGTAATTATTTGCACATCCAAAACCCTTATTGACAAGGGATTATCCTAAAGAGGGTGTATTCCAATAAATGTTTGTTCTTCTTCTATAGCCCTCTTGACATGGGACCATCCCAGAGAGGGAATATATTAAATCTTCGTTCTTTGGTAAGGTTGACTACCTTCCTCATCGCCTTTATTGTTGTACTAGTAGTTGCATTATTGACGTTAGTTGTACTTTATCAAGTCCTATTTATAAAGGTTATGTTTACATGTACACATATAATGTGGGCATGATTTGCTTTTGACCTGAGTTATTGTTTGTGTGACCTACCTCATTAGTGGATCTTTTTCACCTGTTAGCCGATACTTTTTATGTATTTATGATTATTACCCTGTGTCTTCTCCTTTTAGCTTTAATTACAGTTTCCTCTTCGAGGAGGTTCAATATGCACCACTACTCTACTTACTTTGATTTATCTTTACCTTATTTATGCTTACTGATTCTCAGTTGGCCTATGATGCCTACTGGGTAACCATCGTTTTGGTACTCATGCTTCACTTCTACATCTTTTCTTGATGTAGGTACTAGTACGAGTTTCTTCGACAGACATAATTGAGCTCAATAGCTGGTATTTCTGGAGATTTGTTAAGTAGGTGGCGTCCTTACTGACTGATTTTTCTTTTAGTGTTAGGGCTATCCTAGTAGGGTCTTGGATAGACTTTCTTTTGTTGTTTCCCCTACCAAGGGCTGTATTTTGTATTCTTTTGTATAGATGCTCTATAGCCATAACACCAGGTTTTGGGAGTTATTTTATGCTTTGTTTTATACTTCCATATTTCTTTTATGTTGTCATTGTTTTCCTTCTCTTAATTCTTCTTTTTCTGTCATTTTGGGTTCTTGTTACCAGCCCACTGCTATTTTCTCTAGGCCATGATTTGGCTTGCCTACAAAAGGAAATGTAGACGCCATCACAACTTGATTTTTAGGTCGTTAATGTTCGGTCTAATTTGGACACCCATTTATGAGGTGCCAAACAGACCCTATTTTTTATATTAGATATCAATAAGGTGAATATGCAATCTATTCAATACTAGGCATAGTGAGTATAAGGACCTAAAAAAAATCTCTTTGCATCATATGAACTTTAAGGTGTATGAAGTTTCATATTTGATTTTTTAAGAAGAATGATGGAGACTTCATTTAACTTTGGTTGATCTAGGCTAGTGACAGACCTATGCCAAGATAATCCCACCTTTGAAACACTTTGGTAATGCTCCCAAATAATGAATCAGAGCATATGGATCCATTTCCTTATATTTTTTCTTTCAAGAAAAAAATGACAGACTAAATGACATAAATATTAGTTAATGAAAGAGCCCAATGAAAAAAAAAATGCATGCTGGGTTTTTGAAATAGTTCTGATCTGTTTAATAAAAATAATTTTGATCTATTTTACTGAGAACATCTACGGTTCGAGTCCATATAGCCCTATAAAAATGTTTTTTTTTGTATATTTTTCATTCCCATTATTATTATTGCTTGTAAATAAGTTAAATCCAATTATTCTTTTAAATTTACGCACGATAATTGTTTAAGCAGATGAAAGAACAAAAAACATCAATGGATCCAATCGACATTGAATTTTCAATTGCAGATAAACAAAATAATCTTTGGCCATTAATCTTCTAGGGAGAATTACATATTCATATCCATAATA
Organism: Withania somnifera; assembly: GCA_039654485.1. Classification (NCBI taxonomy): domain Eukaryota; kingdom Viridiplantae; phylum Streptophyta; class Magnoliopsida; order Solanales; family Solanaceae; genus Withania; species Withania somnifera. The sequence continues at coordinate 6,152,511 of JBDJHY010000001.1, read as the reverse complement.
AAAGAATTAGTGAGACTCCCTTTCTTTTAATATCTTCAATCTTATTGAATTTTGGAAGTTAAATCATTTCACAAGCCTGGTGAAGTGAAAATCTATGAAGAGGCATTCACATGGATTTAGGAAGGGCTTTATGTATTTGTCTACAAGATAAAGTTTTTGAAAAACAAGTATCTTTGGTCACTTTCATTGTCAAATAAAATAGGATTTTCCTTCGTATACTATACTTACCTCCACCTAATGAAGCACAACCCAAAAAAAGTAGACCTGGACTCGGATTCTAATACTAGTATTAAATAATAATATAAGGAATATATCAACACAGGGTTTTCTAAATATTGAGATGGAAATTCCTATACATTCTTTTCGATTTGATTACTTGTTCTATTCTAAATCACTAAGAAAGAAAATTAAAATAAAGACATTCTGACTCTATTTATAGAAAAAATCAAAATCTTTAAAGAATGCCTAATTAAAGTAGAAATAAGATATGTAATTAATTTAAAATTCCCCGTACTTAGAGAAAAAATACAAGAGAAACAGGATAATTTGTGTAAGAGTAATATATAGTTAGAATGTTCTAATAACTAAATAAAACAGAAATAAGTATAATGGAAATAAAATACGGATTCCAAGTCGATGAATCTTGCAATGAGATATGCCCTACATTAAACCAATAAACAAAGAAAACTAGGTGGTTCAACCAAAATGAATTCTTGTTTTGACTAAATAGTTCTGAATAGTTATGGATCACTTGAAAATTTCAATTCAGATCGACCAATAGAATTCGGTATATTTTCCACGTTCATAGGGGTGAGTTTATCTTTCTGCGAAACAAATATGGTTTTTGGAATTTCTAATTATATCCATCCTTGTTCCTATTTTAGCATTTTTCATTTCTAGAGTGTTAGCCCTGATTAGCAAAGGGCCAAAAAATATTCTACTTATGAGTCAGGTATAGAACCAATGGGCGATGCTTGGTTACAATTTCGAATAAGGTATTGTATGTTTGCTCTAGTTTTTGTTTCTTTTGATGTTGAAACGATTTTTCTTTATCCATGGGAAATATGTTTCAATGTATTAGGTGTATTTATATTCATAGAAGCTTTCATTTTCGTTCTTATCTTAATTATAGGTATATATTATGTATGGAAAATGGGGCAGTGGAATGGTCTGAGCTCCTGAATATTCATACAATAAAAAGAAAAACGGAAAAAATAAGATTGAGATAGTTATGAATTCCATTCAATTTCCATTACTTGATCGAAAAGCTCAAAAGTTAGTTATTTCAACTACATTAAATGATCTTTCAAATTGGTCAAGACTCTATACTTTATTGCCGCTTCTCTATGGTACCAGTTTTTGCTTTATTGAATTTTCTTCACTAGTAGGCTCATGCTTCGACTTTGATCGTTATAGACTAGTACAAAGACTGAGTCCTAGACAAACAGATCTATTTTTAACAGTCAGATCAGTAACAATGAAAATGACCCCCTCTTTAGTGAGATTATATGAGAAAATGCCTAAACCAAAATATGTTATTACTATGGGAGCCTGTACAATTACAGGCGGAATATTCAGTATCGATTCATAAAAAACTTTTTGGTGAGTCGATAAGCTAATTCCTGTAGATGTATATTTTCTAGGTTTCCCACCTAAATCAGAAGTGGTTATCAATGCTATAACAAAACTTTGTAAGAAAATATCTCAAGAACTCTATGAAGATCGAATGGGGTCTCAACAAGCGAATCGATGTTTTGCTACCAATCACAAGTTTCATGTTCGATGCAGTATTCATATGGTAAATTATGATTAAAGAGTTATTTATCAACCAACATTTACTTCAGAGATCCCTTATTAAAAAGGATTCATCCTCAAATCCAAACTCCAATAATCCATAGGAGAAACAAATAATAAGAAGATCCTCAAGGCATGAGGGTTAGTTAGCAAAAACAACTCTATCACCATTGAAGATGCACAAACTTAATATATAACTAAGAATCAACATGGTACATAACAAGCAGGTAACTTAATAAACAAAGAAATACTTTTCTATATAGGAAACATTAATAAAAGGAAAAGTCAAATGAACCAAGGCATTTAAGAAAACCCAACATGCAAATTCTTATTAGTTCCCTCATGGCTATATGAAACATGTAATGACCCTAAGAGTAATTTTCGTATTTTGGTGACATTTTTTGTATTTAGAGAATCCTTGAAATCTCACCAAGTCACTAGTGACTTTCTGGGGCTGATAGGTCGATTCCCTGGTAGTTTATTGCTTGCTTGTTTTACATTTATAGCACCCTTTGGCCTTGGTCAGCTTATACAATCCTAAATCCCCTTTTTTTCAATTTTTTTGAGTACAGAATATCATTTACTTAATGATTACATATATGTATTATGGAGAAAGGGTTCCATTTCAATTTTGAGCCTCAATTATTCTAGCTGGGGGCCAAAACTTGCAATTGCATGACCTTGGCCACGATTACATGGCCCAGTCCCCTTGTGAATCATGATCGTGTGAAGGTTCACTAAATTGAGAAGGATAGACTTAGCATTTGTTGCAATCTGGTGGAGGTGGGGTCGCAATTGCGTGGGCTGAGGCGGTTAGGGCTTACAATCTTGAGGGATGCCTGGCAGGCCTATAAATAGTTTTGTCTTTCACTTTTGGATAAGTTTTATTTGGTTTCCTTTGTAATTTCCAAGTAAAATTAATGATGTTAATGGTCCAAATCATGGGGTTGATCCATTGGAACGTGCTCTAGTGATCCTACGATCATTTCTACCTAGTAATTCTTTGTTCTTCTATTATAATAAAGTTTCTAGGTTACATAAAGTTTCCAATGCTTATATATTCATTTTCTACAGTGATTTTAAGCCCTATTTTATAGAATATGGTGTATGTGAAGTGCTCTTTCTGTTGGTATAAATATTTCATTTTTCTGAGCTATTAGGGTTTACGGAGCCAAATTTAGCCTAGATGTTGATCCTTTTATTTATATAGAAATATGAGTCTTGTTTTAATCCTCTTGCCTCATGGAATATGTTTTTTCTAAATTCGTTGGGTGCTGAGCTTGTTCATAATTCTCTGCTTATTCCAGTGCAACTTTTTGGGTTTTCATCGACACTAGGTAGGCTATGGTCTACTTTCTTCATGTTGGTATTAGTATAGTATATGTATCGTAAAGTTTCATCTTCGGCCTTGGATTACTAGTCAGGCCTCGATTTGCTTATTCTTTAGACCTATAGCCGATTTAGCTAGCTTGTATCTCGATTACATACCTAGGGCTATATTACCCTACTTTTCATATGTTCAACGCCAACTTTAGAAGATAATATGGTTGGGTGATGAGTATAATATGTGATATGTATCATTTGTATGGTGAGTCTGTAATGTAGTAAGGTTAGGAAGGGGATTATACGTTAAATCTTAGTAGCTATCCCCTAATTTAGGTTTGTGTCTTATCTAGGTAGGCTCATTCTTTTGTGTTCTACCTAAGATGTTGCATATGGTTAGGACATGTTTGTGGACATTTGGACATAGATAAATAGATATGGCTTTGATGAAGAGTTAGCAGCCCTATGTGATGACATTTGTACCTATCCAAATTCATTGAATACTTAGCAGACCTGTGTATTGATATTGTGACCTAGCCCGGTGCAAGCCTGAGAGTGAGTTGGACTGAGTTAAAATAGTTCGATGCCTTCCCCTATATGTTTGTATACTTGGCCCTTAATGGGCTCCCTCTAGATAGTTGTGGCACCTCTAGTGTGATTTCTTATTGCTCGAGCTGGTAGCTGGGCTAGGAATTGATATACCTTGTGACTAGGGCTTGGTAGCCATCCTATAGATTACATTTAGCAACCTTAAACTAGTTTAGCCTATTGATTAGTACTGCAGAGCAATCATGCATTAAACTTTTTAAATGGTAACTTGATTTTGACAATGTAATAGACTTAAACAGATTTCATATATACTTATATCTTCCAAGACTTTACTCATGAGCATTATGAAGCTATTTTCTCACACCATTTTAGACTATTTTCTCACTATCACTGTGGTTTCTAGATATTGCCTGCATGGAAATAGTTGGGTCTTACCAAGATTGGATTTTTGTCGACATGGTTGGACTTGAGTTTCCAATGAGATGTGATAAATAGACCGAGCCCGAGTTTTTCCACTTTACCCTTAATGATAATATGATGGTGGGCTTGTTACGAGGTTTTACATGTGGGTTTGAGTCCCTTCACAGGCCCTACCAACTCGGTTGATAGGTTTAGGGCATAACAAGTAGCCCGAGAGAGGGATATATGGGAAATTAGTATTATATAGTTCGATTACATTGTGGGTCTCTCTTTGTTAAGGAATATCCCACAAGGGAGCATGCCATCACTTATTTATTTTTTCAGCACCCCTTTCTCCATACGCTTTGATTTGTACCCTCCGGGACTTACGGGAGGAGTGTATGTTGGGTTACTTGTTTTCCTGGTTGTACCTACTCGTAGATGGGATGCTGATCAGGTTTGTTTTCTAGTAGAATTTTTTTGTTACTTTTTGACTCTTGTAGATGATATTCATACACTTATTGTATTTGATGTTAGCTTGGCTTACTGATAGTTTCTGTATTCTCAAATTTGTCCTTCATTGTGCTTGTTACATTTGAGTTGTAGGTACGTGTCACGTTTGGTCATGATCTTCTGGTGACCTAGGGTATAGGTGTCACACCATAATAGTGACTCCCTTCATAGTTGTTAGCCGATAATGCACACACTTATAGCTGACCCTACACTACACTTACTAGCTATTATTACAGTTACTTCTTTGCTGTTGTACATTATGTGTCTCTACTCTATTTGCTTTTGATATCTCTTTACCTTGATTATGATTACTTTTTCCTTTTCATTCTATGATGCCTACTAGGTACCCATTCTTTTGGTACTCATGCTACACTTCTACATATTTTTGTGATATAGATCCAAGTGCGAGCTACCAATGTAGGCGCAATCTTGTGAGATAGTTGGTATTATTTCAGGAGATTTCGGTGAGAAGTTGGTGACCTTGATGACTAATTTTCCTTCCATCGTTTGAGTTGTCCTATTCGGAACCTAGATAGATATTTTTCTTATAGTTGTGCCCTGTTATGGTATGTATTGTAATTTTCAGTACATAAGTGCTCTACAGCCACAATACTAGTGGGGAGTTATGTTCAGTTGTGTCTTTTAATGTTCAACTTCTATTTCTTCTCTTTATCTCATTTCCCTTTTCCTTTTGGGTTCTTGGACTAGCCCACTGCTACTTTCTCTGGGCCAGAGTTAGCTTCTCTACAGGTGAAATATAGACGCTGTCACAACTCAATTTCAAGTCATGAGAAAACATCAACGACATTAAACTAAGTCAATTTTCCTCCCAATGCACTAGTCCACCTCAATTATGGAATATTTCCACCTTATCATCGGGGTCAAACACAAAGGTGTCATCCACACTAATTTTCAATCATGTATTATGTAAGCCTAAATTGATTTTAAGTAATAACACCAAGAAAGAATCACAAGAATAAAAGAAAGTGTTAATACTATACTCTTTACAAATAGATGTTATCTAATAAGCATCACAATTTAAGCCAACATTGGGATCGAATGAAAAGGGATTACATAGAATTAGGTCATATAACACTAATTTTCCACTACTAGTATCAAAATAAGACATACTCTCCAAACAATCATGAGTATAATCATATGCTAATACGTAATAAAGAACAGTGTCCAAAAAAACAACTTCACCCAAGGTGTCCACAAATGTTAGATTACTATTAGACTCAATATCATAAAACAAGCCACCAAGAATTGTAACACACAAATAAGAAAAGCACCTCGAAAATAACCATCACCTTCTCTTTTGAAAGGATCCTTTCCAATAAGTGTATTCTCATCTTCCAAGAAGAGATTACCATATTCAGAAAGAAGGCCTCCACACCATAGTGGGTTATCATACAAAGTATATAGCCTTCAAGAAGAGCTACATCACTATTATAATGTACACCACTAGGCACTTCACTGGGAGTAAGCGCATCATTATCAAATAAGACATTGTACTTAGTAGAGAATAATTAACCCAAGAGATCAAGAATGCAATCACACTCTCAAAATGAAAAATATAATGATTCAAAGAATTTTCATCTAAATGATCTCTATGAGTAAAACAAGTGATAGGATCCTCACCAAGAATTATGCTCAAAGTACCACTATGATTCGAATGACAAACTTTATCAATATCATCACTAAATTTAGTCTCATTAATCACATCCCTTAATTAGAGCACTAGAATTGAAAGAACAATATTGCTTGATCAACAAAAGTATCATATGATAATGTACTGTCAATAATATAAAAAGTGTCAGCACTAGGTAGATACAAATCAATCTTACAAGAAAAACTAATTTGGATATCAATAGGATAAACTTGTTTATGAACACATTCAACAAATATATTATAAAAATATGGAAAAGAATAACATGATAATGTACTACCATCTGAAGCACACGCGTCAACACTAGGTTATAACATACTAGAAAATGTCTCATGTTTAAAACTAGACTTATCCATGACAAAACTTGAAAAATTAGATTATAGTGGAACACAAAAAGTTTAACAACATGTGATCAGGTCCATAACCCATGGAGAAAATTATGAAGCACACAAGTGATCCCGCAGAGTTCATGAGTTGTTGTACGAATCTTGGTCAAAAACCACCAATATTTATCTCTCATTAAACTAAATAAAACCCTAGGGAAGCCCCCAAGGACCATGACTTA
>JBDJHY010000001.1:6123772-6145599 GCA_039654485.1 Withania somnifera | reverse complement strand
CTCAGCTACAAGCCAAGGTGGTTTCCATTTGCCTTCAATGACATTTTTTAATAACATGGAGTCTGTTTCCAGAATAAGATTCATCAGCCTGTGTTGCACACAGTATCTAACAGCCTTAAGTCTCCAGGTACGTTCACATTTAGTCATGATCTGGACGTTACCCGAGTCTATATACCGTAACTTTTTAGTATCTTTCTATTATACTTGTTAGCTGATTCTGCATGCACATTAGTATTAATCCTTCACTGCACTTACTAGTTATTACTATAGTTATCCTTTTTTGGTTATGCACTATGTGCCATTATGTTGCTTTCTAGGATCTTTTCTTTACCTTATCTATTCTTATTAACGCTCGATTGGCCTATGATTCCTATTGGGTACCCGTTGTTTCGTACTCATGCTATACTTCTACATCTTTTCCTAATATAGGTACTAATACGAGTTTTCAGGCGGACGTGATCAAATGAAGTAGTTGGTACATTCTGGAGATTCTGTTAGCAGCTGGGATCCTTATTGGTCGATTTTCCTATCATTTTGGGAGCTATCCTAGTCGGGTTTTTGATATCCAGTTCTCATATTTTTCCCCACTTGGGTTTGTATTTTGTGTTCATGTATATAGATGCTCTATATCCACGACACTAGGTTTAGGGAGTTATTTTATGTTGGATTTTATATTTCACCTTTCTTTTATGCTCTTCTTCTCCTTCTTCTTTTATTTGTGGGTTCTTAGTATTAGCCCACTGCTACTCGCTCTGGGTCGGGATCAGGCTTGTCTATAGGTGATATGTAGACGCCATCAAAACTCAATTTTTGAGTTATGACATTAATTGTGATCCTTTGTGGCCCATTATGAGTAACTTCGAGCTGTAGGAATAGGCTTGTCTACAGGAGGGTGGTAGGCGCCATCATCACCCGAAATTTGGGTTATGACTAGAAGAATGATAAGATACTTGTTGGAATAAAATTTTGATGGATGTGGCATTCAGTCAACCCTTTATATTATTAGGTATATTTTATGAGAATACCTTAAGATAAGAATTAAACTTAGGTATGGGGTTTGAAGTTGAGTCCTAGGAATCAAAAGGTTCAACTTTCAAGGACTCAGGGACATTGTCATATACATGCCTTCCTTATATTTTTCTAAATACGGCAGTAAGGGTGACTTATCTGTCAACTTTTCCACTATCACCCCAAAAAAACCCTTATTACAAATTCTAAGAGATTTTGGTGTCATTTTGTAATCTGGTAATCTAAAGGTGTTTTACTTGGTGTACTGTATATTTGAGTCAGTCTCATAATACTTCTTACTTTTTTTAGTTCCTAACATGATATAGTATCTGAGAGGTCAGTAGTTTAGTTCAGTTGTTTCTAGAATAATAGCTTTAAGTTGTGTGTACTGTTTCTATTTCATGTGTGAGGTGAGCATACTTTTTGACTAGTTTGTGAACTCTTTGTGCATTTATTCCTGGAAGCTAATTATTGAAGGTAGAAATGTGTACTGTGCCTCTGAAATTAACCAATGCTGAGCAGTTTAGTTAAGTGTTGTTTAGTTTCGTATTCATAAGAGTCCTCCAGTATAGTTATTTTGTATCCTCAACTTATCTTATTCATGGGTCTTTTAGAATAAATTGACTATTAGAGTAATATTCTACACCTATGCTTCAAAATTATCTTCTTCTTAACCTTATGTGTTCTTAAATGCTAAGTTGTATATGTATAAATATTGAATATCCTGCTTATCTTGACTTAAATGTGACCTGCTATACTAATATTCATTTTGTTGATAAAATATTTGAATATAACTCATAGAAAAATATATGATACCATTTGTATAATTTCAAGTATAAAAATGACTGCTAGTTAATAAGAGTATTATTAAGTCATACATAATATGGTCAATTTTTCTTGATAAGGTAAATATCAGTTGAATATATTTTCCTACAATATGTTAACTTTAAATTAGTTTCCTTGTTTTGATCTATGTTTAAATCCCATAAGTAGTAAGAACCCTCTTTTAGGCTTGTTATTAATACTGGCCTGTAGTATCTGTAATGGTCCGTGGATCTATTTCTGTGATCCCCACGATTTCTATGTATTTAAAGTGTTCTCATAACTTCCCCAAGTCGTCTGTGACTTGCTGGGATCGGTAGGTTGCTTCCTTAGCAGTTTTACGGCTTAAATTTATTTAAATTTTTTACTTCGAGGCTTTCTCAGCTTATATGATCTAGTATGTCCTTTCTGTTGATTACATAAAGATTCAATATATGGATTATCGAAATCGGATTCCATTTCCATCTCGTGCGATTTTGGATTAGTTTTGGCGTGTATTATTTATACGCCGACTTTGGAATGTAGACTAGCTGCGAGGGGATTATACTAGTGATTAGAGCTTAGTAGCTATCCTTGGATTTAGGTTGGTTTCTTTAGAGACGATCTAGGTAGGTTGATTATTCTGTGTTTTACCCGAGGTAGTACGTACGATTAGGTCGTGTGTGTTCACTTGGCTATAGATAGTCGGATATGGTTATGCTGGATATTTAGTGGCCCTAGGTGCTAATATTATCCCCAATCTAGTATGGATTTACTGGATAGTTAGCATCCTTACATGATGATATTGTGTTGTAGTCGAGTATGAGCCTAGGAGTTGATTGTATTGGTCTGAGCTATGATAGTTCCATGTTTCTCCTGTTAGGGTGTCTATTGAGCCCTAATGGGTGCCCTTTGGGAAATTGTGGTATCTTTTGTGCGATTACTCATGATTTAGGACTATAGTTGGTCTAGAAGAGGACATACCTTGTGACTAAGGCTTGGAAGCCACCCTATAGGTTCCAGTTAGCAGCCTTAGACCAGTTTATCCTATTGATTGGTTCTGTATAGCGAGCATGCATCAGTTATTTAAAAAGAGAAACTTGATATTGACCTTCGTTGTGAGATCATAAATCGGGGAGGGAGCATATGAGCACTACTGACTTCCACTATGATATTATGACCCAGGGAGTGAGAATACTAGAATTATTGACTTTCCCTGCAAGATTATGAACCGGGAGGGAGAGTACTAGCACTATTGACCTCTGTTGTGAGATTATGACATGGGGAGGCAGCATACTGCACTGTTGTTATCTTTTGTGCATCCGGGAACTATTTACTTATCTAGCACACCTTTGCATTGCATCCCTATGCATTTATTTATACTCTTCATGACTTACATGGGAGTACCTTCTGGGTTACTTGGTAGCTTAAGTGTACCTATCGGTAGAATGGGTTACTGACCGAATTTGTTTACTAGTAGAGTCTTTTTGTTCCCTTCTATCTTTGATAGGTACTATTTGTGTACTTGTTGTATTTGTTGTTATCTTAGCTAGTTGAAGGTTTGTATTCTCTTATTAGTGCTTCCTTGTGCTGGTTACATTGGAGCTCGAGGTATGTACCGTGTTTGGTCATCATTCGCTTGTGGCCTATTTTTGTGTATGGTGCCCTGATAGTGACTTTCCTTCATACTTGTTAGTTGATGCTGCACATACTAGTAGTTGACCCATTCACTTTACTTGCTAGCTATTTCTACAATCACCCTATTTCTGTTATATATTATATGCCACTAAACTACTTACTCTTGATCATTTTTTACCTTGCTTATGCTTACTTTTTTTGGTCGTCGTATGATGCCTACTGGGTACCTATTAGTTTTAGTACTCATGCATTATGCATTTCTTTGTGATGCAGTTCTTAGTATGAGCCATCAGAACGGACGTGATCGTGCGAACTAGCTTGTGCTATTTTAGGAGATATATTGAGCAGTAGATGTTCCTACTGGTGGTCCTCATTTTATTTTACAAATGTTCTACTTGGATTCTAGATAGCTATTTTGTAGCTTTACCCTGTTATGGTTTGTATTTTGTACTTTTCTATGTATATAAATTCACTACAATCATGATACCAGGTTCTGGGGATTTATTTTCGATTATGTATGTTTTTTTTCTACTTTTGTTCCTTCATTTCATCTCCCTTCTATTTGTTTTTGGTTTTTAGTACTGGTATATCGCGTTATTCTCTTGGCCAAGGTTGGGCTTGTCTACAAATTGGATGTAGATGCCATCACAACTCGATATTTTGGGTCATAACAGAGTGGTATCAAAGCTCTAGGTTCACCAATGTCTCTGGATATAGGAGCAAGTGTTTAGAAAAGTCCTAAAAATTGGTATGTAGACATTTTATCCTAACCTTAAGAGGCTACATGACACTCGATAGGAAAGACTCACTTTTTGACTCATTACACGCATTGTATGGTAATTGGGTTTCCTATCACTTCATTCGGCTCCACTCCTTTCATATGATTAGGAAGAGGCCCTTGGTAGGCACTAGTGAGATACCCGCATGCATTCTCAGAGCAAAATCAGAATACAACGCTAAAAGATTATATCATTAGATGCAGAGTTGGGAGTCACTTGGGCTTTGGTGGAGGATCTTTCATGTCAGTTCCATAGAGTGCCAGAGTCTATTCAGAAGTACCAGTAGGTGTCTTCAGATGAGTATTGGTTTAGGAAGATTTTGGTTGTTTTTTTGCAGGGGTCGTTGACTGTGTAGGGCTATACATTATCATTAGACAGGATGACTGGAAATATCCCTACAGCATATGCTACAAAATATGGAAAGATATTGGATTTCTTTAAAGAATTAGTTTGGCCGCTCTATATGATGGTAGATCACTTGGTAGTGGTAGCACATACCCTTGTATGTCGTCGGACAGTTGGTGGTCATTGAGGAGGCTTGCCATGATACCTATGGGATTGGTGATCGGAAAGTTTACCGGGCAACATAGGTTGGTTGTGATCCATCTCGGTGTCTGAGGGATGAATATCATGAGGATTTCTTTATAGCTGGAGGATTTATTTATGAGGCCACGGATTTCCCCTTTTCTACGGTTATTTTGTCATAGCAGACTGGGTAGAGTAGCCATAGTTTGGGTCTGGCTCATCTAGTTCTTCCTTTTGGTTCTCGTAATGATTTCAGAGATATCCTATTTGTTATTGAACAGTATGATAGAAATATATATCATAGGAAACATCAGATTTAGTTGGGATAGTTCCATTCGGATCTTTTCTCAGTCAACCAATAGAGGCTTGGGCAGCCCGTTAGGGGCGCATTTTTAGGTTGCAGAGCAATAGTGGAAAAAGTAGCTTAGTTTTGATCCCAATAAAAGAAGGACCGAGTTCTTGTGAGTGTGGTGAGCTACGTATTAGGCCAGTAGGTGTCCACACCATCGTACCTTACACTCGACAGTGATTGCAGTCTCACTCAGCAGTTAGTTAGGGCAGATGGTGGTACTAGTAGTTCTTGTATGCTTGTAGAGGGATCTAATTTTTAGGTCATGGACTTCTCTGGTTTTGGGTGCCTTAGTTAGGATGGTCAGTAGAGTCTTCCAGCGGTTCTATATTTTTATCTTGTAGTCTTGGGAAGGGTGTTTCGGGTGATCTACCTTTGGGCTCTACTTATGACACAATTTTATTTTATTCCATGCCTAGTTAAATTATCTTTCCATGGGTGTGACTCTAAATTATTTCTTACTTTCTCTATCTGTGTTAGCTAAGTGACCTTACTCTTGTTAATATGGTATACTACACTGGGTTTAGGCTTTTTTGTAGCCTTTGATCTTATAGCCCCTTTTTATGTGGTTCATCGGTGGCACCCGGGTTGTGATTCCTATTGGAAAGATATCTCCTCTATTAACCCAGGTAGGTGGTTATGAGATCTTGTGATGCTATGTTCCTATGATTCAGGGTCGGAGTTCCCTTGTTAGATGGGCCATACTATACCCTAGTTGAGATTTGATCACCCTCACCTTGTCCTACCCTAAGTGGTGGATAATGTTCATAGGGTCTTCTTATTTCCCATATTAAGGAGGGACCTTTTAGTTATGGATCCTAGTAAGGGCTTTGAGTTATTTTTCTAGTTTAGCCTGTAGATGTAGTGGGTTAGCAGAGTTGGGCCTTCTGTAATCGGTGGTCTTAGTGATTTTGTTGAACGTGGGTAGAGTTACCCTGTTCTCCCTAGATCTAGTATTTTTATACTTTGATCATACAATAGTTGTGACTAGTGTATCTCGGTAAGTTGATAGAGGTCCTTAGGCCCTTACTGATTGAGATTTATCTTACGTTTAGTTCAAGAAGTTAGTCCCTCGGGGGTTCTTATTAGCATTGCGAGTCTGGAGTTCTTCATTCTGGAGAGAAATGCCCTATTATCCTATAGTGACCTTTCCCGACTGCGAGCTATTTGATAGCTCTAGATTGTACCCACAGGCATGTAGTTGTTCTAGTAGATGACAATGCTCTTTTAATAGTGGAATGAGGTTGTAGTATCCCAAAGGATTTCATATGCTCAGTTATGTGATTCATTTCTGGTCCTACTCAGCTCATGCGGTTGTGCAAGCTTGATCTTTATGAGTGGATATGGATGTGGTTACTATTATGATTATTTTTTGTGTTTGGACCAATGATTGGTTTTGCTGGGTTGTGATCCATTTTTGTGATTGTGTTCCTTGTATGAGAGTCGGGAGGCTTCCAGGTTCTAAGTTAGGGGCACCTGGCTTTAGAAAGTTGTGAGTAGTTGGACGTCATCCTTTTCTCGATTTGTGATAATCACTGGTTTTGGGCACTTGGCTTTGGTTAGCACAATGGCTTGGTCTATTACATTGTTTTAATAGGAGATGATAATAGTTGAGTTGAAGTCGAGATTTTAGGTTATTATTAGCATAGGTGTAGAATGATAGAGTACCTTGGGGTGATCGTTTCCTTGTGTTTCAGATGTTCTTTAAGGTCGATTCCCGGTTGATTTTAGGTTGATAGGTTGATATTGATTATTTGGGTTCACATAGTCACCTTAGTTTCAGTTCCAGGCTAAAATTCGTGTTGGTCTTGAAGAAAAGTTTAGCTATCATTTGTGGTGCCTAATGTTATTAGTTGACCGGCTGGTATCGGTGGCCTTTTAGTGATGCTGATAGTCGATTATACCAAGGAGAAAGTAGTCTTGGGATCTCTCATACATGATTTTATTAGTTTTTGATAGTACTTCATTGATAAGCATTTGCACCTACAGTTCCAGAGTTGATGATTTGGTTCAATCCATTCTTCGTGAAGCCCATCATACCAGATACTCCATACACTTGTGCATAGTGGAGAGGTGTAGAGATTCTTGTTATCTTCATGTTTGAGATGCCTTTTGTTTTTTCTAGGTCCCAGTTTTATTACAGCAGACTGCAGAAACCGATTTACTTATTGATTTGTTGAGGATAGTACAATACTGATTTTTCATCCATAGACTGACAAGTAGTGCAAGGGGATTAGTTGGACACCACAGGATATATTGCGAGCTTGTGTCCTTGATCTTGGTAATGGTTGAGGTTGAAATTTGGCCTCTATAAATCTTTATATGATGACAGTTGCTAGTCTAGTGTTTAGATAGTACCATTCAGGGTTTGTTTCGTATACTTGAACTACCAGTTGAGATTCGACCTCAGAATTTTGATATTATTCGAGATGCTATAGAGAGAGTCAGACTTGTGGGTTAGACTTCAAATAGTACATAGTAGATAAAGGATCTATGTAGATTGTAGACGTTGCTTCTTAAGTTTAGTACTGTAGGCTTAAGGATTGTGGGATCAATTGGGACCATATGAGATCATGAAGCAGATCATGGGGGGTTTTCTAAAGATTGTCCCTACCTTCTGTGTCAGTGGCAGTACACCCTATTCAATCTAAGTTTTCGGGCCTTATTTCTATATATCAGATTCATACCGTATATTTGTTATGAGTCAACTTGATTAAATGACTAGTTAGTTTGTTAGAGCACCTTGAGGCAGTTGTTGATGAAATATTTAAACAGATCAAGTTCAGGGATTTTTTTATTATAAGGAGTTCGTCAGAAGCGCGGTCCAATTGATAAGGCCATTGGAGGTTAAAAGAATCATATGAATTTGCATTCTTGTTGTTCATACTCCTTTCTTCTTGACTTTTACAGATGAAAGTTTCTTTAGTGGTGGATATTGTGATGTCCCTCCGAGCCATTTCCATGATTTCTATGTGTTTGGAGTGTTCTTGTAACTTTCCTAAGTCGTTTGTGACTTGCTAGGATCGGTAGGTTGGTTTCCTGGAATTTTTATAGTTTAAATTCCTTCAAATATTATTACTTTGGGGATTGATCAGTTTATATGATCTCGGATGTCCTTTTTCAAAACATTGATTACATAAAGATCCCATTTATGGATTATCAAAGTCGGACTCCATTTTCATCTCGTGCGATTTTTTATTAGTTTTAGAAAAGTTGTCTGGAAACCCCATGGTGGACGATAAATTGGTGATCAATAAATTGATAATTTGACCGATAAATAGTCCAGCGCCAATAAATTGGCCACTTTTACTGATAAATCGTCTAGTCGGTGGTTGGCTTATGAAAAAGCCTTTCATGATCTTTTTTCTCATTTTCTTTAAGTTCAAGGTGGTTTCTTGATCTCTTGAGATTAAATTTGGATCTTTGAAGAGTATTATTGAGGTTTTGATTCGTAGATACCCATTTTAATGGTTCTACATTTATTTCTACTAGTAATTCCTCATTTTTTATGTAGTTATTAAGTTTTCTGTTGTATATAAACTTCCTGAGCTTATATCTTCAATTCCGATCACTAATTTGAGCCCTATTTTATTCCATATGATTTATGAGATATGCTCCACATGTTGCTATAAATATTTTTTCTGAGCTATTAGGGTTTCCTGACTCATTTTTAGTTTGGATTCTACCTCGCTATTTATATAACAGTATGGGTGTTGTTTTTCTTGACATGTGGGTTATATTTTTTCTAGCCTCGCACAAATTTGAAAATTATACGTGATTCTTTAGATATTTGGGAAGATTCTCTAGGATACCAATGAAATTCAGGTAGGCTACGATCTATTTTTTGTAGACTGGTATTCATATAGAGCTCGGAGCTAGGATTACTAGTCAGTCCCCGATATGCTTGTTCATTCGGCCTATGGTCTACTTAGCTGGATTGTTTCTTGGTTACTTAACTGGGGCTATACTAACATACTCGTGTGTCTCATCTCGACTCTAGAACATAGTACAATTAGGGAAGGAGTATAAACTTTGGTGTATATTGTTTATACGCTAACTTTGGAATGTAGATTGGTTAGGAGGGGATTATACCAGTGATTAGATCTTAGCAGCTATCCCTTGATTTAGATTTGTGGCTTTAGAGATGATCTAGGTAGGCTGATTATTCTGTGTTCTACTTGAGGTATTGCGTATGGTTAGGCCGTGTGTGGTCACTTGGCTATATATCGCCAAATATGGTTATGCTTGATAGTTAGCATCCCTGTGTGCTGATATTGTACCCAACCGAGTACGGCTTTGCTAGATAATTAGCATTCCTCTGTGATGATATTGTTCCCTAGCAGGTACGACCCTAAGAGTTGATTGTATTGGTTTGAGCTATGAAATCTCGATGTTTCCCATGTATGGGTGTGTATTAAACCCTAATAGAAGCCCTCTGGGAAGTCGAGGTAGCTTTGGTGTGATTACCCGTGGCTCGGGAGTGTAGTTGGGCTAGGAGAGAATGTACCTTATGAATAGGGATTGGAAACCACCACATAGGTTCTAGTTAGAAGCCTTAGACCAGTTTAGACTATTGATTGGTTCTTTATAGAGATAATGCATTAATTATTTAGAAAGGGGAATTTGATATTGATCTTCGCTGCGAGATCATGAACTGGGGAGAGAGTGTACGAGCACTGTTAACCTCCTTTGTGAGATTATGACATTAGGAGGGAGTGTGCTAGCACTATTGACCTTCGTTGTGAGATTATGACCTAGGAGGGAGCGTACTTTCTCTATGAACCTCCACCGAGATATTGCGAATCATGAAGGGTTAGTATGGGCACTATTTACTTATCCATCACCTCTTTGCATTGCATCCATATGAGTTTTTTTATAATCTTCGGGACTTAGGGGGGAGTACCTATTGGGTTACTTGGTTTCCTGAGTGTACCTATCGGTAGAATAGGGTGTCAGTCGGGTTTGTTTGCTAGTAGACTTTGGTTATTTCTATCTATCTCTGATAAGTACAATTCGTGTATTTGATGTATTTGTTGTTAATTAGCTTGTTCATGGTTTGTATTCTCTTATTATTTCTTCCTTGTGTTGGTTACGTTGGATCTCCAGGTATGTATTGTGTTTGGTCATGATTTGTTTGTGGCCCAGTTTTGTGTTTGATACCCTGATAATGACTTTCCTTTATACTTGTTAGCTGATGTTGCACATACTGATAGCTGACCCCTTCACTATACTTGCTAGCTATTACTACAGTCACCCTATTTCTATTATACATTTTGTGTAACTGCCCTACTTATTATTGATCGCTTTTTACCTTGCTTATGCTTACTTTTGCCAGATCAGCCTATAATGCCTACTAGGTACTTGTTGGTTTTGATATTCATACTACACTTATTTATTTATTTGTGATGCAGGTCTTAGTACTAGCCATCAAGATAAACGCGATCGTGAGAGATAGATTGTTGTCATTTCAAGAGATACATGATCAGTCAGTGTTCATTTAGTGACCTATGATTTAAGGACGAATAATTAATTTTCACCACAAAATATTTTTGTTAAGAAATATAAATTTTAAGTGACGGATGTAATTAAATTTGTTGCCTTCTAAATAAAGGATCATGGATTTAAATAATTCATGAACTGTACTTAGGTGAGTGCTGACTAAACTAAATAATGATGTTGGGGGGAGTAATTCTTAGTTTTGTTTACATTGTCATTTCTACCAAGGTTAAACTAATTTAATTTAGTTTTTTCATGGTGAATAAATACATTCAGTATTAGATCAAATTGACTTGCATATGTTTATAGGTGATACTCCCTTGGTTTTAATTTAATTGTCCTATTTTAATTTGGTATAAAATTTAAGAAGATAACAAAAAGAAATTAATCTTGTAATATTAAATTAAAAATATGTGGAATGTATTAATTTTTTATTAAGTTTTATGGTTTTAAACATGTCATGTAAATATTAACTTGAAATTAAAGAATTTTTAAAAACGAAGAGAATATTTTCTTTAAAATGAATTAAAAGAAAAATTAGATAAACAAACTGAAACAGAGGGATTATATATACACTATATCCCTTGTGAGATCATTACGTGGAGTTCACTTTAAAATTACTTCACAAGTATTTTGCTTATATAAAATTCTAGTAACCTCATGTATGAGGTACAAAGATTTGAGTTAATTCTATTTTTATTGCTAAGAATTGCAATGTTAAATGTTCACCATCTTACATACCGATTGCAGAATAACCAATTGTTAGCCTTGTAGATTAGCTAAGAATTAGCTCTGGCCTCTCGGCTCTGGGAAACCTGTTTTACTTTTTCAGCTAAATTCCAGCATAGTGAAAACGAATAGACTTGAAGGTGATTTAAGAGCAACTCTGGATATAAATCACAACTAAAACAACGGACAAATTTTATAGCTAACAAACAAAATGATTGCTAATTTTATTTAGCGACGAATTATTACAAAATAATGTTAGCTACAAAAAAATTAGAGACGGATTAGTGCTGAAGTTCCTAATTTACTCCATTTTTTAATAGTGAATTGTGTATGATTTCATGTCCTTTCTCTCCACTAAAGTGCCTGTGAAACTATCATATCTATGCTTGTAAATCAAAACCATATATATTAGTGTGCTCAAGAACTTTTTTTTTGTTTTTGTTTTCATTAGGTGTCCGGTAGCATCAGCATTAAAGTCTGGTTAGTCCAAATTCATTCATTGTACGGTTTTTCTTTTGGATCAACACTCCCAGTGTGTGTTTTTTTCATTCTCAGGGTTAAATTTGTTACTTGTTAAAAAAAAATTATTTCTTCATCATTTAGAAAATCTAAGAATGAATCATTGATAATTCGCCAGATCATTGATACAAAAATTACTAAATACCAAATTCGACTTCTATATACTCCTCACAAACTAGACAAAGTAGGAAGGTCAAAGAAAGAATCTTTCAGAAATTGAATGGACTCGGTCTTATACATACGCGAGGAAGGTAATAAAAAACAAAAGAAAATGGGTTCATTTTTCTTTTATCACTTCGGAGCTGTGTGATATGAAAGCTTCATGCACGATTTTGAATGAAAGAAAAAAGTGAGGAATCCTCTTTCTGACTTTGACTCTCCCAATCCAGTCATTGCTTTTCTTTTTTGTTACTTCGAAAGTAGCTGCTGAACAACAAGCTTCGAGAAAACTAGTGTTTTCTGAATTCTATGAAGTCAGTAAGTGAACAGAGAATCCATGGGTATTTGATTTTATTTATGAATTTTTTAGTAGAATACGTTGCGAGGTGTACAAGAAAGAATCTCAATCATCCCGCCATAACTTATTTTGATGTGTGCTCGAGAACATTACGAGAAGAACTGTACCAAAATATCCCTTTCTTTTTGCCAATGGTATTCATTTTTAAATTATATTGCATTTGATGTAGTTACTTCTCACATCCATTAATGGTTCGTGTTCATACACACTATTAAACGATGTCAGTACAGTTTGGTAGCTATTTCAAAAGTGTAGAGTTGTCAGATATTGATACAAAAGCGTATTCACATAATTATAAACATACACAAATTCACACACATGTATATATAGTTGAAACTAATGAATGTGCTACCAAAACAAAAGAGGGAACTAGTAAATGAACTTTATTCTCAATTATGGTTTAGATAACTTATCAAATTCAACTTTAAAAAAAAAAAATCAAATTCAACTTTGGCATCTCATTGGTTGGTAGGAAAATTTTGGAGGTTGCAATAAAATGTTCATAGGGAAATATAAGAATTTTATAGTTAAGTGCTTTAGCAAAAAGGGGTTTGTTTCTCGGATAATAATTTTAAAGAATAATTTCATACATGTACAATAAAGTTATTTGTTTGCAATAAATATAGGTATATATTTTTACATAAAGAAGAATTTAAAAATGTACTGGTCACAAAAAAAAATTACATAAAGAATTTAAAAATGTACTGGTCACAAAAAAAATTTACAAAAGAAATGACCTCATGTGTATGTAATGTATATATATCAGTTGTATAGATAGTTATATAATATATATATAATATATTGGTATTGCATAAACGATATATAAATATGTATAAACATTTATATATGATGTATAAGTATATATCAAAGATATATATGGATATGTAATCTCACTCTCCCATTTCTCCGTTAGTGTTATAGTTTGTCGCGAATCTGACGAAGCATCATCCCCCCACCACCACACAAAATAGTGTTAGTTGACTGATTCAAAAGTAATAGTTACTGTCAGTATTTTCAGGAGTTTTTTATATTTTCAGTTAATCAGATTTAGGAATCCTATTTTAGTTAATTCACAGTAAGTCATGGATTAGTGTTAAACTACTTCCCTATATTTTTTTCTAGGTTGGTTGCTTTCCAACTATTGTTTAAAAGTATTGTACGTTGGTTTTCAATTAGACTCTCTGTTTCTTCTTCATATTGCCTTATCTTGTCTCTTTTGCCGACAATTTTGGTATCATAGCTTAACTCCAGGTTGGTAAGGCAAGAGAGAAAAAAGAGTGAAATATCGTGAGATATTTTTTTTGAGAGAAAAACCAAAAAAGGTTCACGTCAGATAACGGTACAGCAGCTTCGTCGCAACCGCTAATTTCAATTTTCAGAGGGGAAGTTTATTAATTTTGGAGTCTAAAAATGAAGACTCTTTTAAATCTCAAGAATTACGGGATGTAGTTGAGACTGGAATTTCGCAAGGGAATGCAAACCAATTGAGAGAACATCGAAATAGAGATTCAAAAGCTCTATTCATGATCCATCAAGCTCTTCATTATGACATTTTTTCCTCGCATATCAGTAGCTGTGACTTTTAGGCATGGGAGATCTTGAAACGAGTTTTGGCGATGATAAGGTTATTGTTGTAAAATTACAAACTCTCTGACGTGAGTTTGAAACAGTTTTCATTAATGAAAATGAATTTGTGCAAGAATGTTTATTCAGAACATCTGTTATTGTTAATAGGATGAGGTCCTATGGTGAGAAAATTGATAATCAGATTGTGGTATCTAAAGTGTTGAGAAGTTTAACCATCAAATTTGAGCATGTTGTTACTGCAATTGGAAAATCAAAGGAATTATCTACCTATTCTTTAATGAATTAATGAGTTCCTTGCTATCTCATGGAGATAGGCTAAATAGGTCCCGTGAAAGTTCAAGAGAAGGTATGCCAGGTAAAGGGGGAATTTCTTTCAAGGAAAAAAAAAAAAGAACAGGACGAGGAATGACAGAGGTAATTTTCGTGGTTGAGGCCGTGGCAGTGGCAGAGGAAGGAACCAAGTTGGTGAATCAAATCAGTACAAAAGAACAATACAATGCCGATACTGCAAGAGACTTGACCACAAAGAAGCTGATTGTTGGACGAAACAGAAAGATGAGCAGAAGGAAGTCAATTTCATACAAAAAGCAGAAGAAGAAAATAAGTTGTTTATGGATCATTCCCCAGTAATTGGAAGTATGGATGTTATATGGTTCGTTGATAGCAATGTTCAAATCACATATCAAGTCTCTATTTAAAATCTTGATGAGAGCGACTAGAAGATCACAAGCACGTGCACGTTGAAGGAAAAGGTACAGTTGAGAAAAAAACTGTCCAAGGTAATGTGAAGCTTTTATATGATGTGCAATATGTCCCTACTTTGGCTCATAACCTGTTAAGTGTAGGACACTTGATGGGTAGTGGTTATACATTTTTTTTTTATGATAATGCATGTGACATTAAAGACAAAAAAATGAATGCAGGATAGCTCGTGTGCCTATGAGTCAAAACAAAATATTTCCCCTTGATATTTCAAATGATGAAAATACTGCTTTAGTTGTCAGAGGTAAGAATGAGACTAATTTATGGAACTTAAGTTATGGACATTTGAATAGTAATGGAGTGAAACTTTTGGTTCAAAAAGATACGGTTATTGGCTTGGCAAAAATAATGAACTTGACATGTATGAAGGATGTATTTATGGCAACCAAGATAGGAAATCATTTCCATTAGGAAAACCGTGGAGGGCTACAACTTGTCTTGAACTTGTGCGTGTTGATTTACATGGGCCAATGATAATGAAATCCCTTGTGGAAGTCCGTATTTCTTGATGATTACAGCCGCTTTAGTTGGGTTTATTTCTTGAAATTCAATTCTGAAAACTTTGAAAATTTCAAAAAATTTAAGGCATTTGTAGAGAACCAAAGTTGCAACAAGATAAAATCACTTTATACCGATAAAGGTGGTGAATTCTTGTCTGATGATTTTAATGTGTTTTGTGATGAGAATGAAATTTGCAGGAAACATAAATCGCCATACACACCAAAGAAAAATGGTTTGGTCGAGCGAAAAAAAAAATAGGACAGTGTGAAAATGGCTAAAAATTTACTGAAAGCAAAGGGTCTACCAGATTATTTTTGGGGAGAAGCTGTTGCAACTGATGTTTATCTTATGAATATATCTCCAATAAAAGTTGTTTGGAACACAGCACCTCTTGAAGCTTAGAATGGTAAGAAGCCTCGGTAAGCCACTTAAGAATAGTTGGTTGTATATTATATGGTTTAGTTAATTTTCATTCTAAGCTTTGATGAAAGATTTGAAATATATATTTTTGTTAGCTATAGTTTTCAATCCAAAGTATATCAGCAAAGTGATTATAAGTAGAAATGTTGTGTTTGATGAGGATGCATGTTGGAATTTTTATGGGAATGTGAGAACAAGTATCTAATTATTATCTACTGATGAAGAACCTACAGCAGATCCTTCTTCTGGAAATGCACCCACTTCTCCAGTAAGTCACCAGTTAGCTCACCTATTGCACCGACAACCACTGCATCACTTCACGAGCCATTAGTAGATCCAATTCCACTGTGAAGATTAATAAGGAAAAAGAAATCAAATCCCAAATATTCTAACAATGTAAATACTTCTTGTCAATTTTCTTTACTTGTTTCATATCGTGTTTGTTATGAAAATGCTGCAGAATAATCTGAATCGCAGAATGCTATGGTAGAAGAGATGCAAACAATTGAAAGAAATTTTACATGGAAGCTAGTTGATGCACCAGAAGGAAAGAATATTATAGGACTTAAAATGGGTGTTTCGTACAAATTACAACATTAGTGGGAGCATTCAAAAGCACAAAGCTCGGCTCGGGGTGAAAAGATATTCAATAACAAGTAATAAATTTTGAAGAAAAATTTTCTCATGTTGTTCGATTTGAAATAGCGAAAGTTGTTTTGACATTGGCTGCACAATTGTACTTGCATGTGTATCAATTTGATGTAAAGTCTTCTTTCGTAAACGGAGATCTAGAAGAGGAGGTTTAGGCTTCACAATCTCAAGGCTTTGTTATTAATGTCAATGAGAACAGCTTCTACAAGTTACGAAAAAAAAAATATGGGTTAAAGCAAGCTCCGTGTGCATGGTATAGCAAAACTGACTCATTCTTTCAAGAGAGAGGATTCGCAAGCAGTGACAATGAGCCCACAGTGTACTTGAAGAAGTAAGGTAATGGACAATCTCTGGTAGTTTGTCTCTACATTGATGATATAATTTATTTTGGTATTCAAGTCTTTATTCGACGATTTCAACTCCACTATGATGAAAAATTTTGAGATGACTGATTTGAGTTTATTAAAATACTTTTTGGGGATTGAAGTGATCCAAGAAAAAGATAGAAATTTTTATTTCTCAAAAGAAATATGTAGAGAGGATCTTTTAAGAAAATTTTATATGATGAATTGTGAATCAGTAGCTATATCGATGAATATCAACACGAAGTTGCAGCATACAAATGGGACTGAGAAAGCAAACCAGAGATTGTTTAGAAGTTTATTTAGCGGCTTAAATTATCTAACACACACTAAACCTGATATTGCTTTTCTATAAATAGTGTCCAGATTTTTGCAAAATACAATGATGAGTCTTAAAAGATCAACAACAACTTTCACTAATAAATCTATCTTACAAGAAGAAACAGCTGCAATGAATCTCGAATAAGCACCTGCAAAACAGAGCCCAGGATGGTCCCCGGGTAATTCTCTGATGCTTAAGTTAGCAAAGATCTTTGGAAGAGTATATCAATATTATTTTTGAATACTCTAGTGAGCATACAGTTGCATCCTTACTTTTTGGCTTTTATACCCGTTTCTTGTAACCGCCACCTTTAGTGGGCGCTATCATCATAGAGTAACTTCCGCAATGGTTATTGTCGCTTTTATCGTAATTACTGTTGTTCAATGGCATTAATGGCAATCAGTAATAATCTAATTGTAACGGTATTAATAGTAATTATATGATATAGTAATTATTCAATTGGAACAGTATTCTACACTAGTCCCCCCTAGGGGAGTTGAAATATGTGTTCCCCTCATTCGACTGAATACGTAGAGTAGGGATGAGCTAATTCTTTCCGAGGTTATTTACCGAAATGATTTGTGAAGGTGCTGAGGGAACACATACCCAGGTGAACTGTGCACCTTCTAAGTGTTACCTCATTATATTTACATCTGAGGCATCAAGGCCGAAGTGGTAATTCATTACCTAATTCCTTTTCTATCATTTGCTCGAGATAGATAGTTTTTCTTGGTCCCCTGTTCGTCGAGGTAATATTGATCGAGGTTGATATGATCCGCGCTTATCAAGTTGGCATCATTTGCCTTTGGCCTCATAAGCACAGGACGAGTTTGGCACGAAGGATCTGAAGTTAATTTATTTTTCCGGATAACCTTTGTGAAACGGAATGGGTGAGATTTCACCTCGCCTGGTTTTCCTGCCATTTCATTTATGTCATTTCAATTCATTCCTGCTTTTTCCCTACACATTCCATAATCTCTCGATGAATGTGTCATTTCTAGTACTTTTTATCTGAAATATACGTGATATTCACTGTACCATCGTTTCGTTTTTCCCCCATTAATTATCTCTTGTCCCCACTTATTTGTCATAATTTGAAAATTATAATTATAAGCTATATCTTCCTGTTTTGACTCTTCCTTACGCCATTCTAGTTTCTCTACATCTTTTACTCTTTGCACTCTTTTGTCTCCATTTCTTTCATAGCTTCTCCTGTTCTTTCCTCTTTACTTAACTGAATTAGTAAGTATATCTTCCTCTTACCCTTCTCCTTCTTTTGGTATAAATGAGGCAGAGGTCTATCGCATAGGCAGCGTTAACCCTAACCTTCAGTTCTTAACTATGCCCCAACATGTTTTAGATGACCATGATTTGTTGGTCTAAAAGGTCGCAGCAGACTATCTACGAGCACTTTATTGCCTTTTCTCAGAGAATGTCATTTCCCTTATGATTTTGAATTTACCATTCCTTGTCTCTATGACAGGGCTTGTCTACCCCCCGTAGGGTATTGCTCCATGATTATAAATACATTGTAGCGGGGTTACGCTTTCCCTTATTTTTTTTTTTGCTAACTAGTCTATTAGTAGTTTATAATTTAACCCTTGCACAGTTGGCGCCTAATGTCATGCACGCTGTTGTAGGGTTCCAAATTTCTTACTCCAAAATAGGAGTAGAACCTTCAGTAGATCTTTTTAGACATTTTTTCTCAATAAAAAGTTCAGGACCCTCAAAGGGGCGGTATTTTATCTCCCCCATTCGCAGTTTTAGGATTCTGAACCCTTCCAAAAATGCTAAGTAGAAGGATAAATTTTTTTATTTCCAAAGAAATGACTTCTACTTTCCCTCCAGACTGGTACCTGGGTAAAATTAAGAATGATGTTATTATTGGTATAAATACCCCTGACCTCGACCTCGACCTCGACCTCGTTGACCAAATAAACCACATCATTGTAGTTTCAACGATGTGGATTTGTTTAAGGCCTAAATCAACTTCTTTAATCCAGCTGACGAGGTCATCGAGGTGACACAATCAGATGAGTCTACGGAAGTAACTAGGGGTAGTTATTAAGTCATATTTACGTATATCTGAGGTGGATAGCCATACTTGCTTTTCATACCCAAATTTTGTCTTCTGATACAATGGTTTAAATCAAGGTCTGCAAGAAGCCCAGACCAACCAGCTCCTCTGCTGGGTCGGCAAAAGAGGCAATTATTTCTATCCTTCTTCTCGTAATGGGGGTAACTAAGAAGTATACCACCCTAGAGGCAGGTAGGAAGAAGAGCAGCTCATCTCAGGTGCCAGCTCCTAAAAGACAAAAATTTATCGAGTTGGTCCCAATTGAGGATATCTCACTGGCTAGCCGCAAAAACATAAACATATATCTCTCGATTACTAGTTTGCTTTTACTTATTTTATTTCCCAGTAATAAATCTTTTCCAGATTTTGCATATTTTGAAAAAAGTTGCTTCCGTCCATACGGAGTTGGTCCATAAAAAGAACCAGGTTAAGGACAAGCTAAAGAAGGAACGAGCTCTACGAAAAGAGGTTGAGGACAAACTGAAGGCCTCAAGGAGGGTTGCTGAGAGGAGACAGAAGGTGGCCGAAGCCAAACTGCAGTGCTTGAAAATCAACTTCGTCGACCGTCTAGCCTCATTTTTAGGCTTTGCAACAATGTTCTGTTTGTGACCTCCACTTGACCGTTTGCTTGGAGGTGTGCCACCGAAGTGAATTGTTGGGTGATTTGCATTTCTTCGCTTTAATATTTAAATGAATCATCTACAAACTACTTCCCGTTATCTGAAATTATCTTCTTTAGTATCCCAAACCGGCAAACAATGCTCTTCCAAACGAAGTTTAGATTTTTTTTTTTTTTTTTGTAATCTGTAATCGTGGCTAAGGGTTCTTCCTCTACCCATTTGGTGAAGTAGTCTATGGCCACCACAAAAAATTTCACCATTCCTGGGGCTTCAGAGAAAGGTCCCACGATATCAATCCCCTATTGGTCAAAGGGCCATGCACTCTACACTTATACTAACTCCATCTGAGGTCGCGGGTTACTGATGCTTGGAATTGACACTTTGGACATTTCTGGACAAAGTCGTGTGTTTCTTGGAACAAAGTGGGCCAGTAATAACCCCACCTTATGATCCTTTTTTCCAATCCTCTTGCCCCTAAGTGGCTACCATATGAGCCCTAATGAATTTGCCGAATTATGTAATTAGCTTGAACGGGCTCAACATACTGTATGAGTAGTTGTAAAAAGGACCTTTTATAAAGGACTCCATCTTCTAATACATACCGAGGTGGTTTAAGCCAAAGTTTCCTTGCCTCAGACGGGATTTCTCCCGATGTTAGGTATTTTACTATTGGGGTCATCCAGCTGTCATTCATCTTTTCCACCACAAAGGGTTTGACTTCATATATGCTAGGCTAACGAACCTCCTCGACTAATACTTGGTGCCCTACCTTATCTTTTGCCAAGGACGCCAATTTTCTAGGTGCATTAGCTTACTTATTTTCATCTTGGGGAACTTTGGTTATCTATAAATAGGAAAATTTATCCTGCAATCACTTTACTACCTCCAAATATTTCTTTAATAGGGTATCTTTTGTCTCATCGGTACCTTTTACTTAATTGACTACGAGCTGCGAATCACTAAAAATGGAGAGTGACTTCACCTTCATTTGATAAGTCAGGCGTAGGCCTGCTATCAATACTTCGTATTCTGCCGTATTGTTTGTTGTTTTAAAAGTAAAACGTAATGCATACGTCACCTCAGTCCCCTTAGGACTTCTAAAAAAGATTCCATCCCCGCTCCCATCTCCACTGGAGGCTCCACTAACATGCATGAAGCAGCAATCACTTGGCCTCTCTGGTCTTTCATTTACCACTACCTTCTTCATAGAAAGTTTCGTGGCCTCTGAGGTGGATCCATGCATTTCCACCAAAAAGTCCGTTAGAGCTTGACCTTTGATAGCTTTACAAGGAAGGAATTCACTTTCATGCTCTCCGAGCTCGACTGCCCATTTTATCAATTGTCCCAAGGCTTCTGGCTTCAAACGTACCTATTTTGTGAGTACATCGGTTAACAAAAAAATAGGGTATGCTTGAAAGTAGGGGCAAAATCGATGAGCTGCAGTTATTAATGCCAACACCAATTTTTCTGTTGGTAAATAGCTCACTTAGGCTCCACGCAAAGCTCTACTAAAAAAATAGACCAGTTTTTGCATTCTCTTATCTTCCTTGACTAGAACGACACTTACTTTCTTCTCCAGCTGCTACTCGATACAAGTATAATCTTTTTCCTAGATGTGGTACAGTTAGCGTAGGCAATCTCATCAGATGTTGTTTTAGGTCCTTGAAGTCCTTCTGATAATCATCTATCTATTGGAAATTTTGCACTTTTTAAAACTCAAAAGAACGATAATTGTTTCTCCACCAATTTAGATAAAAAATGACTCAATGATGCCAAGTACCCCGCCAACTTCTGTACATCTTTTGGGCACGTTGGAGATTTCATCTCAGCCACCACTTTCACCTTTGAAAGGTTCATACTTAACCCTTTCTTGGATACAACATACCCCAAGAATTTACCTGAGCTGACCCCAAAATCATATTTTGTCGGATTTAACTTCAGTCTTGTATGCCTCAGAAGTTGAAGAACTTCCTTTAAATCTTTTAAGCTCGTCCCTAAGTTTTTACTTTTGACGACGATGTCGTCTACATAGACCTCTACCATTTTACAAATTTGTTTTGCAAATACTTTATCCACTAACCTTTGGTACATGGCTCCAGCATTCCTCAAACCAAAAGACATCTTCTTATACGCAAATGTTCCCCAATCTGTTATGTAGGCGGTT
>JBDJHY010000001.1:6096696-6109207 GCA_039654485.1 Withania somnifera | reverse complement strand
GTCGTAATTCCTCATATTCAATACGAAAACATTATATATTACATAATTATTCTCAAAAAAAAGTAGATTAGTACAAGTTATTTGGCTTATAGGCAGGTAAATCTTCCTATGATCAACAACATTTAGTGACAATATATAGTCGTCACTAAAAAGGGCTCAGTCAACACTTTTAATGACTAAATTTAATGACCAAATTAGTAGTCACCAAAATTCGTTAAGTCATCTAATTTTAGTGACTACATTTAGTGACCAAAATACTAGTCAACAATCTATGTACTATTAACTAATTTATGACCACTATTAGTGACTAATAAATCGGTTAACAAAGTTTTTTATTGATCATATTTAGTGACCAAAATTATAGTCAATAAAAACAGATGCTAGTTGTTGGTGATCAATTCTTGTGACAAAAAATGTGTTCAATAAGACCTATCATGGCGACGGTTAGTGACCAAAAAAGTGGTGACTAAACTTCCGTTGTGTTATTTTGTGACTATTATTAATGACAAAAAAAGTGGTCAATAAAACCAATCAAAAGTCAATTTTGACTCTTTTCTGTGACCAAAATTATGGTCATTATAATCCCAAAACACTAAACTCAATGAAAAATATTTCAACGGATTCAAAAATATTGAAATCCAAACTAAATGTATAAAAAACATACATAATAGCTCATCTAATAAAAGTTTACATGCTACTTATCAATAACCAATGACCACAAAACATAACACCTCAGCAAATAAAATTAAAATTCATACGTTAGTCTAGTACTCACAATGTTTTAGCATATTGAACATAGACAAAAGAAGATACTAAAATTTAAACCATAGAAAAAGCAGTCCTCCTCACTTCCTTCACGTTTGTGCAAGGTTGTCCACAGGTTCTATTTTGCAATAACTGAAATAAAAGCAACAATTCATTAAACATTTACACTATAATATATTGAGAAGTTCAACATTATGTTTACAACTAACAAACAATTAAAACATAACCAATATCATAATTACAACTCATATGTTTTACTACAAAGTTAAACAACACCAACAGAATAAGTGATCCAATAATCTACAAAATAATTTCAATAACTTAAGAATACCAACCAAAAGTACAAATATCATATTACATTTTACGATTTTGAAAACCTTTGAACAAAACACACCAACCAATCCATCCAAAAACTACAAATCATAAAAAAAAACTACATCCAATATTCCTATTACAACTCAAATATTCTAACAAAAGTTTCAACACTTCAACACATAAGAAAATGATCTAATGATTTGCACAATAATTTCAGTAACTAAAGAATACTAACTAAAATCTAATCAATAGAAACTCAAAATGAAAACTACAATTATAAGTTTCATGATTCAATGAGATTTTCAATGCAGAATCAGTCAATAAGAATATAATCGATATTTATATAATTGGTACACTATTTATAAAAAAAAGTAATTATCCATACGTTAGAATCAGATTTTTTTGTGTTAGACGACTTAATTCTGCCATCGTGAACTCCTTAAACTTGACTTGTTTCTCTCTGAGCAAGCTCAACTCCTCTTTTTGAGCATTCAACTGGGCATTCACCTCCTCCTTTTCTTTAATGGAATTGTTTTCTCTCTCTCTCTCTCCACATCAATCTCGATCTTCAACTTTTTATTCATTACTATCTCTTTTTTAAGAAAGGTCATCTTTTAGACACACTAGGTACGGTATGTATCTTGTTCAAGAAAATTTCAATTGGTGTGTTAGAAGCAGTCTGTTCTTCATATCACAATTCCTCCTGCATTGCATTATAATTAATTATTATAAAACCAAATTTAAGAATATTTTGAATTTATTAAGTCATGTCATAACATAACATATTACTAAAGTTGCTTGGGCTTGTTCATTGATTATTTTTCCTTTTTTCTTCGAGAAATGAGCCAACTCAAACTGATCAATTGCTGATAAATTTTGTTCTTCCATTTTTGTTGTCCATTTCTTAAAAAACAAAATGATTTTCTAAAAATCACACATAAGTTTTCGAATTAGACTAAATGGAAAAATGATAAAGGTTATGTTAGGGAATAACTAACCACATCATCCATTATCCTTGCAATTGAAACTGACCCAACCGTTGGAGCAACTACGTTTTTAGCTTAATTGAATTGAGATGTTTGGCTATGATTCTGGCAATGTCAAAAGAAATAAAATAAATTTATATATATTCATTCACAAATAGAACTTTGTTTTTGTTCGGTTGGCATTTAAAAACAGTCTCTAAGAATACCACTAAAACAAAATAATTATACCGCATTATTGAAATTATTCATTGGCAAATTATTGAAATTACTTATTGGCACCATATCCATTCTCCATCAAATAGAATCTCTAATACTGCATATTTTCACTCACAGAATACAAAAGAACGACGGGAAACAATTAATAATCTCAATAGCTTTGAGACAAAGAGCTCCAAATTTCCACTCTAATGGATAGAACACTGTAGAATGAACAAGTAAACAAACCTTTGCAAATTAAATAACTTAACCTGAAATTTTTCACTGGTGAACTTATTGCAAAGTTCAGCCCATTCACTCTCTCTTACATCATGTGGGGGTGCTTAAGAGCCTCTTATTTGGATGAAAACTTTTTAAAATGTAGATGCATCTTATATTGATTCTCCTTGTGCTGATTGGCCATGTGGTTGCGAATGAAAACCTCTATTTTATCACTACCATCGTAATTTGAGTTTCCTTACAAGTAATAATTAAACAATAACAAACATTACCAAATAATCAAAATATTATTCACAGTCAAATGAACTATAAGAGTACTATACTGTGCATTTGGAAATTATCTCCTTCTTTAACTCCTTAGGTTGATGCTTCCAACTGGTGCCATCATGCTTAGAAAATTATCATACTAAACATCCACTAAGCGGTTAGAGACCTCAGCAATCTCAATGAAAACGGGTTGTTCAACACGCCACTTCTTCTTACCTCTCAAAATTCGGGTGAATCCCTTGTGGCAGATATTCTAAGAAATTTTATATAAATAGACTTACAAAAATAAATCAAATAATAAGTTACTTCATAAATTTTAAAATAGATAAAACTCACTCTAAGGATTTTCACTTGCTCATTAGATTGAGAGTCTTCTTCTCCCTTATTGGTGTTTTGATCTGAATTTGGCGTTCGAATCTCTTCAGTGTTATGAGCCTACTTTGACAAGTTTAGGAGACTTATCAATGACTCATCACTCCTGGCCGACTCATCATCTCTAAGATGAAAAGTAGAAGATGACTTGGTTGGTGTGAATCAAGCACTTCTACGTGGTGGCTGTATAGACAGCTGCACTCTTTCACTCATAGGTTGCTGCACGACTTCATTCCCATGCGACACATTGGAGATCTCTTTAGCAAAATTACGCCTTGCACTACATCGAGGGGCATTTTGCAAATGGTCTGATGTAGTCTCATTATTTTGCAACCTCAAGGAAGCACCTACTTTTCTACCCACTCCTCCTTTGCTGGGACTAACCATCTGCACAAATGTTAAACACAAACACTAGAATTAATTACTAATATATTAACACAATAAATTTTCATTATATTATTTTTCATATAATTTGAACCTGCTAAATTCAAAACTTAAAATATTAAATTATATATATCAAAATACTCTAAACTTGAAAAAACAAAGGTAACAGTAACAGTAAAAATGAAAGAGAGGAGTAATAAGTTTTAGTTGCAAGAAGCTGGTAGCTTCTGGTGAGTCAATTAAGTTTTATATATATGATAAGTGCTTTCGAAAGTTTTCATTATCATCTTCATATCAAAAGTTCTAGTTGTGACCTTTGTATCGAAGAGACTCAGTCGACCCTATTGCTGTCTCTTTGTAATTTTGTATGTCTAACTTTACGAATGGAATCCATACTTTCAGCTCTGAATTTATAGAAGAAGTGATTTAGAGTGTCATAAAAAGTTATGTCCATTAAGCAAAATAAAAAATAATAAAGAAAATATTGACTACACATCCACTAAAATCCTATTCTAAAACTTTACAGTCATCTTCCAACACCTGCTCATCATTGCTTGAAGATTCAGGTTGTTCTACATCATTAATGTCATCATCAACAAAAAAATCATTTTTCCATGCTGCACTTCAATTGTTGTGCGTTTGTCTCAACAACGAGAATTGAAGCATCCACCATTTGCAAAGTTGTTGCGTCCCTAGTCAATGACGAAACATCCAAATTCATGTCTACAAAGGAATAAAAGATTGGCTAAACTTCTTGATAAACTTCTGGCACTTCAGTTGTCTCAACTTTTTAAGGAACATCAAACAAAGTACGAGGACATTACATAACATGGCAATCATTACCCAGTTTCAAATCACGTTTGTGAAAGACTTATTTAGCCTGGGATGTTAATATGTAGGGCTGGTCTTGATACCATTTCCTTGATATATTAAAGCTAGTAAGACTATCTTCCTTTTTCTTGTGTAGACAACTTGAATCAAAACTATACCAATTGCACATAAACATAGCATATCTTTCAAAACCCCATAGAATTCAATACAATTGTTTCCATGCTCATCTTCAACTGCAACTCCACTATTTTGAGTTTTTTCTATTTTTTCTCAATCTTGGGTGTGGAACCTATACCCATTTACCGTACATCCTTTATACCTACTAATCTGATTTAATGTCTATTTGACATGGTCTGAATTTCTTGGGCATATGATTCAAGGCTAGATAGAACCTACACATTCAAATCATATAAATATTAGTTTGTTGATTCTACTTTATTGAATATTGTAATATTCAACAGATATTTCTAATGCATAAGAGAGTTACACATTGGTGAAACTATGTCACAAATTGATTGTTGTAACGTTGATCCACATTCTCATAGGTTTCTTCCTTAAGTTTTAACCTATGCTCACTAGAGTAAATCAAATAAAAATTCGCAAATCTATGTACACATTTAAAAATAAAAGACAATTATGTAAAATTTTGGGATTTAACTTACTTAACAAGCTCCTCTATGAACGAAGAAAATTGAAATTTCATTTTCATTGTCGGACATTATTATTACGCTCAACCTTATTGAAAATAGTTTCCACATTATTGAGAAATATTCACTGTCAATGTATTGCTTTTCTATAGACCCTTCTGCTCGATCTTTTTTGATAACATAACCCTTTAAGGTTCTCATTTTCCTACAAAAATGTAACAACTATAAGATTCAATGGGTAATCAAATTTGATATAGTGACAAAAGCTATAAATTATCATAATTACCTTTCAAATGGGAGTATCCATCGTTACTGAGATGAGCCAGCTACCATTGCTTCATTCGACAAATGAATCAATAGATGAACTATGATATCAAAGAAAGATGGAGGAAATAATCTCTCCAACTTGCACAAGAAAAGATCAATTTTCATTTCTTACATTTCAAGGACATCCAAATAGGAAGTTCGTGAGCACAATGTTTGGAAAAACTCAGTCAGTTCATAAATCACTAGTCCGACTTCCTTTGTAAAGAATCCTTTTATTTCTAGTGGCAAAACACGTTGAATAAAAACATAAAGATCATGACTATTCATTCTTGACAATTGGAATTTCCCCCTTTTACGCATCAAAATAGATTTGAAACCAATCCATCTAGGAAGTTGAGTGATTTAATCAAATCAAATATCTTATGCTTTTCATCTTTTGTAAAATGATAGCAAGACATAGGTATGATCAAGAAGTCACCTTGTTTCTGCAAATGCAGACTCTTTTTCATTCCTTGATCCATTAAATCCCTATGAGATTTAATTGTGTCTTTAGTTTTACCCTTAATGTCAAATAGGGTGGCAATTAAACTCTCGGTCACATTCTTAACAACATGCATAATGTCTATGTTGTGTCTCAATTTAAACTCAGATCAATATGGGAGGTTGAAAAACAATCATTTATTTTTCCACTAGGGATTGGTTCCATCACGTTTACGTTTATTTATCCCACTAATTGATAGCTCAATATCACGTAAAACTACATTCCCTGATTTAGGAATTATGGGATTTTGAAGGTCAATGCCTCCATCAAAATTCCTTTTATCCCATCGCCAATCATGGTCGAATGGTAAGAACCTTCGATGTCTCATATAATATACTTTCCTACTATGAGACAAGTACATGGATGAAGTATCACATATACAAACTGGACAAGCATTTTATCCCTTAACACTCTAACCAGATAACATACCATATGCGGGAAAGTCATTTATAGTCCATATTAGAGCTGAACGCATAATATACGTCTCATCTTTGTAAGCATCATAAGCCCTAGTTCCATCTAACAACTCATTTAATTCCTTAATCAAAGGTTGTAGATACACATCGATATTATTGCATGGTGATTTATGAATTTTTCAAATTGATATAAGATCAAAATTTGATCTGTGCCATTGAGTCTGTAATGTTGTTTCCATGCAGGTAGCATATTTAGTTTGTGGTCATCGTGTTCCGAACGCATTTCGAGCACTTTATTCATCAATTTTCTTAGCTTATTTTCTACATTTCAGCTATTTATGGTTCCCATCTCTCATGTTCATCGTGATCACAAACTTTCTCTATGAAATAGAAATGTATTAGTATTTTTTTCCTTCATGATTGCGACTTGTGTCCACACAATAGTACCCTGCCCCCGCCTATCCCTTGTGATTGCAGCGTTTTGTCACTTAGTCGTGATGGTCTTCTGCCTTGTACTCGGTTGTGATGGTCTTCCCTTGTCTTCTCCAAGGACCATGCGAAGTGCAATACCTGGCAGTGTATAAAAGCTCCAAAACCCAAACTTTCTCAATTTTCTTCATCCTTTACACTTTTAAACTCAAAATCCTGCACTGTTAATCATTGAGCTCTTGCATGTAACCCTGGGTAACATTGAAAAGCATGTTTGTTGCACTTTTCTTCAACTATTGTTAAGTTTCCAATATAATTTTATCAAATTTCGTTCATAAATTCCCAAATTTCACCAAATTCTTTCTTTACT
The DNA here is from genome assembly GCA_039654485.1 of Withania somnifera. Classification (NCBI taxonomy): domain Eukaryota; kingdom Viridiplantae; phylum Streptophyta; class Magnoliopsida; order Solanales; family Solanaceae; genus Withania; species Withania somnifera. Next base: position 6,102,182 of record JBDJHY010000001.1, on the reverse strand, counting down.
TTAATTCGTTGATTTTATCTTGTTCTTTGCTCATCGTAACTCCAAACTTTGTGTATAATACCTTTATGATGTGGAAAATATTTTTATACCTTAAGTTTGGAGTTTCGGGTTCTAGGTCTATAGGCCTATTTTGATTTGGATTTTGAGTATGTCTATAATTATATCTTTATGGTTATCATCTAACTCATATTAACACGTAGATTATTTTTTTTTATTTCATGATTATTGGAGAATTCTTAGAGTTTTTGGAATTGTTCAAGCTATTTTTACCTAGTATTTGTGAGTCTATGCTTCGTACATCTGGTAGACTGTGTTACCAATCTGAGATTGGGTTTATATTTGAATAATAGTACTAATTAACATCATTGGGTTGGAAATTATAGGATTGGAACCTTTGGTCCTTTCCGCATCTTTACTCTGGTTCTTAACTTTTGTTTCAATAGTGTATTATGATTGTAGAATTTTGTGACCCTGAGTGGTCTTTATTGAATTTAAAACATAGAAGGTGGTATTATTGGGTATGTACATGAATTTTGTACATTAAAGTACTTGTTATTATGTGTGGTAGTGAATATTCGAGCATGTGCAAGGTCGGAAGGACCATCTGTGATCTATTAGTTGTGATTGTGCATGTCATTATAATGAAATATTGATATTTATGCATTGGTTTCTACTATTTTATTGTTGAGGGCCCAGTATCATTGATTTTTCAACCTTGCATAATCTCGATGGCCCCTTTTTGGACATTGATGACTTGCACTACTAGAGGCTTTGACAAATGAAAGTTGATCACAAGGATTTTGATACTACTAGCTAATTTTGAAATAAAATTGGTTTATGAAAAATATTCTTTATTAACAAAGGTTGATAAATGATTTTCTTAATTTATTTTAGACCTCATTGTGGATTGGGAACCCAATACTTATATTTTCCTACTTGTTTTAGTCTTAGTCTTAAAACCTAGTACCAGGTACTATGATATTAAGTATAAGCCATTACCTAATTCTAAGATATTAAGTATAATCCATTACCTAATTTTAGCCCCAGATGTAGTTGGGCATGGATACACATGCATTGAGGCCCTAGAGATATCAATTTGAGACATCAGTTATGATATTTATGATATAGTATATGGGAAGGCCATTATGGGCCCTGTCAATCTATGCTATAGACGATAGAAGGTTATCTATCTAGGGCTCCTATGGATCCCTTCTTTTACGAGCAACAGAGAAGGAAGTGGGTGCATGCAATAATACTAAGACACTTGGTACCATTGCATCATGTATGTGTTACTTTCCGTACTTATTTTTCTTAGATGTACCTTATGGTCCTTACGGGGGACCAACAGGTGAGCTTGACTTGATTGTACCTTTCTTGCTTTATGGGGCTCGATAAGGTTCTATTTGTGTTTATTACTTGTTATCATACTTTTACATTCTCATATGGTGTTCCTTTGGGATTCATTCTGGTTTAACCTTACCTAGTGAGGTCTATTTATATGGGATTTCAGTAGATTATATCTTTTCCCCGTTTTAATCATTGAGGTTACTGGTAGACCACTCTTATTTATTTTCTTGAAATTTTATCCATTGCTAGGGATCAGGTAGTCTTTACTACTTTATCTAAGTTTTCATGTTACTGTTGTTAGTTAGCTCATTTACTTGTATTTTTCTTATGTTTCTACTTTATCTATAGCCAGCCTTGTCTGTGTGCATTCCTCTTTCTTTTTTCTCTGTGGTATACTTCCTTTTTTATATGTTGTTTACTACTTATTTCTCACATGGGCCCAGTCAAAAGATGATGCTTATTGCGTACCTAATTTCTTTGACCTTTTTATACTCATACTATACTTTCGCTTCTTCCTGGTTTACATTCTTGTATGGTCTTTCGACATTGATCGCAATTTTAGGCTTAGTTTCTGAGCCTCGAGGCATATGATAGTTCTTGGAGATCGTAGCCTAGTATTATCCCTTCCTTGTCTTTACATCCTGTCAATTTGTATTATCGAAAGACAGATGTATCTATATTTTGAAATTATTATACTTGTTTACATATTTTTTTAGTGGCTCACAGTATAAGTTTACTAGGTTTTTGGATTGTTTATATTTTCTGCTATTTGAACTTGTTTGTATCCTATATTTCACATTTATTATCGTTTTTGTTGTTATCTTTTCACTGGGTAGTTGCCTATGGTAAGATGTTGATGGCATCATGACTTGAAAAATAGGGTCGTGGTAAATTCACACTAGGTTCACTCAAGAATACAAAGAGAAGATGTGTACGAATGAGATATCTAGCAACAAGAAGAAGGAAACGGGTTGGATTGAGGAACTCTTGAGAATTTGGCAATCTCAGATGATGAATCATTTCTTTGAACAAAAGAAGATAATGTAAACGCTTACTCAAGATCACACTTATCAGATTCAGTTGTGGAAGATATAGTTTTTCTGAAGAATTCTCCATGATATACCTAATCTATGCATAATATCAGGAACAATGGATACAAATTATTTACTGCTACTTAGTATTGGGATCGGTCTTAGAAAACATTTAAAAATATTAAGTTTAGATGCTTTTACCTCATCGAAGTAAGGAACCAGGATTATATGTTTGGAATAGATTCCATTTTGACAGAGTTAATAAAGAACTATCTCATTTAATGGTTCTAATAACCTCGTAACTTTGAGAGAAAGGGTGCCTCTTCAGAAAAAGGGTAGCAGTGATTATGCCACAACGAATGTTTACCAAAAAACACAGGTTTCAGTAGAGTCATAAGACCATTTATGAGGGATGACGCCTGGCCAAAACAAAAATATCGAGGAAGTTAACCTAATGACAGGGAAGTCGGCGACAAAGCCTTGATGAACGTTGGACGTAACTATCACCTTTTAATATGGCTAGTTACATCTTCACTCCAGTCACTAGCCCTTTCTTCAACATCCTTGTCCTTGCATTTAACGTAACGACTTCGGACATGGTCATCTTTTATAGTGTGACAGGCAATGTGTATAAGGCCTAGGAATGAATTCACTGCCATATGACTGGCCAACAATTGCTAGCGATTGTGAGTTACATCCTGCAATCCGAACTAAGGATGGGTTTTTAAGGTATCTCACCAAACTTGAGATCTTTTTTCCTGACCATTGTAGCACATGTTGCCTAGGACATAAGGGGCACGATCACTTGATGTCATCTTCACCTTCCTCTGGCTTATCACTAGTAGTGTTCAGGGTTCCATATTTTCTCTTTGTTAATTTATGATTATCATCTCTTTTTATCTTTAATTTTTTAATAATTGGTCAATTTTATTTTTTCATGCTCTCGATAATTTTACTTTTTAAAATTTTAATATGAATAGGTTTGGTAGATATATACATTTAATTCATCTAAATTCCTTCTTTGTGTATCATCTCTACATATTTTTTGTGATTTTTTATTTATATAAATAAACAAGTTATTTGTTTGACCATGTGGTATCATGCTGTTTTAGTGAAATTTAATAATATATGAACAGACCTCATTTCATAAATTTGTTGAGTTACTTAAATAGTACTAATCTCATTATTTTTGGGTGGAAAGTAAGAAATTAGAAATAACTTGTTTTTCACTTGAATTTGTATTTATTGTAAGTTTCATTTCTATCATAAGTTAAATGTTAATGTTTTTAAAATTATACATTTTATTAAGATTATTTTTAAAAATATAAATTTAGCAATAATCGCTAAGCTCCACGTATATCTATATCTATATTATCTTAAAAGTGTGAAGGCTACTAAAATATTGATTGAGCTTTTTTCCTTTTATTAAAATATTCTGCAATAGACAAGTCGTCTTTTTACTTTTTTCTTCTAATTATTTTATTTTTTATTTGTATAATTTTGAATATTAAATATATCAAAATTTTAAATGGGATTTTGTGGTAACTTTTGTTTAAACCGTAATAAAACACCTAAAATATATGGCAATAAATAAACTTTGATTTCTAAAATAAAATTATATTTTTACATACACAATAATATACACTACAATACAAATAATATTATATCCCAAAAAGAACTGCCGTATCATACTTTTTTTTTTGCAGCGTAGGACTAAGTTTTAGGTGATATTTAAAATAGAAATGATATTTAATTTTTGTATGTATGAAAAATTAATCATTAATTGTTTGCTTTGTAGACTTAGGGTCGTACAAATTTTAAGGTTACTTTTTTTTTTCTTATTATAATTTTGATTTAATTAGGAGTTTTTAATTTTCTCTTCTTTTTCCGTTTTTAGGAGTTTTTTTTTTTGGTTAGAAATTGTTCTGGTTTTGATCATAACAACAACTAAGGTGATAGACTAGTGATGAATCTCAAAAGATCACCAACAACCCTACGAACAAACACTACCTTATAGTAAAAGATAGCATTGATTGGTCTTGAATAAGCACCTACAAAACAAAGCCCAGGGTGGTCCTCAGAGTAGTTCTCCGATGCTTAAGCTAGCAAATAGCTTTGAGGGAATATATCAATAGTATTTGTAAATAGTATAGTGAGCATACCTTTGCCTCTGAACTATTTGGGCTTTTATAACTGTCTCATGTAACTGTCATCGTGGTAGATGCTGAAATCACAGAGTGATTCCTTCCATGATTCTTTCCACGTTATTAGTATTAGTAGTAATTTACCGTTATTCGGCAATATTAATGGTAATCATAAAACATGGTAATTATCCAATTATGATAGTTATCAAATATGTTAATTATCTAATTATAGTAGTTATCATTGCTACCATTATTCTACAGTTAGCTATCCAATTATGGTAGCTATATGTTATGGTAATTACGGTATTAATAGTAATTTATTAATTACTGCCATTATTCTACACAAGTCCCCCCTCTAGGAGTCGAAATGTGTGTTTACGCCATTCAACTGAATCTGTAGGGGTGAATTGAGTTTCTCTGACGTTATTCCCCGAGATAATTCATAGATCCAAGGCATTTTATCTGAGGTCAACGATCCGTCTTCGCAGACCTTGTGAGATTATTATTATAATCATAGGCGAGCTGGGATGATTCATGTCGAGGTAAACTATGCACCTACTAAATGTCATATCAGCCAGCTTCATCCGAGGTGATCGAGTCAAGAGATAAAACACTACCCGGTGGGTGTTTTTCTGGAGCTTCTATTTTTTTTTGAAGTAACATTATCTGAGGTCGATATAGCCCGGAATTGTTAATATGGTAATCTTTGTTGTTGGCTTTGTAAGCCCTAGTCAAGATGAGGTCAATATGTTATTCCGAATAGCTTTTGTGAGATGGTATGGGTGGGAACTATTTCACCTCATCTGGTTTTTCCTCCTATCTATTTTTGTCATTTCAATTTATTCCCACTCTTGCTTTTCACGTGTCATAATCTCTCAATGAACGCTTCATTTATGGTACTTTTTATCTAGGGAACATGCCGTATTTACTGTACCATCGTTTTATTTTTATAATGACCCTTAAG
>JBDJHY010000001.1:6077683-6092683 GCA_039654485.1 Withania somnifera | reverse complement strand
ATTAAAAATAAAAAAATTCTATATATTGAAACTAATTGATTCTATTTTGAAACCTTTGTGTTTTGTCTAACTTTTTATTTTCTCTGAATTATTATATAGACCCCCATGTATATCTTGCCCTTAACCCAATAGAGAAAATTGCTTAATGAAATTTTGTATGACTAATTGTCAATTTTGAGCGATGCAAAATAGGTTCTTTTCTTTCTATTTTGTCGTCAAAATCCCTTTTGTATTGATGTAATTTTTCTACCGCGTGTACATTCCCATAACGATAGTGTTTTTCCAAAATCAAACTTTGTGGTTCAGCATCTTGAACTAGTCATCCCTTAGAAATTATTCTTTTTATTACCAAAGCAAATAACCATACCAAATGGAGATAGGGAAAGAGATGAATCCGTTGTTAGGAATCATTAAATCCTATAAAAGTCCAATCAATATTAGGGGATTTTTCCCACACAATAAATAGAACCATTGGATGATTCTTACACAACGTTTGACCTAGGGAAAGAGCTAGGACCCTGTAGAAGCCGGAGAACAATGGTTTATGCTTTTATTCTCCTATACTTATTTACTTTTTTATTCTTTTTTTGAATGATTTGTTGTAATTGTTCCATGTCTATGTAGAGCTATATTTCTCATTTTAGGATTATGGTAGTTAGACACATTATTATTTAGTAGACAATTGATTTGATTTGTTAAAATTATTATATTAGTTGTTCTTATATTCTTGAGGTTACTATTTTAATGCTTCACAAACATTAGAATAAATTTAATTCCAACATGATTTGACCAAGAGAACAAAGGAATAGGACAAAGAATATATGAAGTAAAAAAATTTCTTTGGTAAAATATAAGCTATATTTGCAGCTAGGATTGACATATACCAAGAATGCATTGCTTGGTTATGAAACAGGAAGACAAAGTTAATGCATTTGAATTATTTTGTCACATCCCCATCAATAATGTAGCTGTAAGGATTGTTTAAATAGACGGTTAGAGGATAACAATCCCAAATCATAAAAATTAACCCCTAAACAACAAATAGATAAATCAAGAAAATCGGTGAAATTAATTACTAAACATTATCGATAGAGAATTTGTAATCCTAGATGTATTCATTCTTGATTGTATGAAAATCCGCTCCTTCTCTTTGTTGATTGTTCATTGATTAGTTTTCTTTGATTTGTTATTTTAGTTAATTCATTAGTATACCCTTGGAACTTATCACTTGAATGAATAATTATAAATAATTTAATTAAGTAAATAGTTAATTAGCAGTCATTGTGGGTTCAACATCTAGCTCGCAAGAGTCACTATATTACTTGAAAAACCGTGTACTTGTGTGTGAGTATGCACGAACACCCACCCGTGACTTAGAGTTGGCAGAGATAGTCTTTGTTTTGAAGATTCGGATGCAATATTTGTATGGAATTCATTATGAGATCTTCAACGACCATTGTAGACTACAGTACATTTTAAGCCAGAAGGACCTAAATTTGAGACAACGCAGGTGATTGGAGTTACTAAAGGACTATGAAATTTTTGATTCTTTACCACTCGGGAAAGGAAAATATAGTATCAAATTCCCTGAGTTAAAAGGTGGTAAATATGGGGAGTTTAGCTTTTCTTATAGTTAAGAGATTTGGGAATGTAGTCCTTAGCTAATCACCTAGTGAGGCTTGATATTTTTTAGTTTAGGAGTATTCTTGCTTATGTGGAGTCTAGGTCCATATTATTGAAGTAGATTTAAGCACAATAATCCAAGGATGATAATCTTAGCATTATTCGGTAAGGTGTTCAAGAGCGGAGCTAGGAGGGAATACATAGATCCATAGAGTGTTTTATAAATCGAAGGTTGTATTTGTGTTCCTATACTATGGGATTTGGTCAGACTCATTCAGATAGGCCTATTGCTATGCCTTGAGTCTACACTCTAGACAGGATATGGCATACAGAACCACAATATGTCTCCAAGTGTATCCTTGGATATGGCATATATGAACTAAAAACTAAATGACAGTAGTAGCATGAGAAATATGAAAAAATTCAAGAGATAGACATTATTATTATGTAAATATGAGACTCTAACATTTCTGACTAACTATCACAACTTATGCCTGAAAGTCATACTAAGAATAAGCAAATAAGTTACTGTGACAAGTCCCTAGCTAACCCAAAATAACTAATGAAAATAGAGATAAAACTGAACTGAAATAAGGGAAAACAAGTCTAAATAGTATATGGTCCTCTAAATATGAGGACTCACCACTATGCTATAACAATGCAAGGGTCTGTGTTAGCCACGAGTGTACGTATGGATAACCGGATCTACTTTATGAGGCAATGCAGTACAACAAGACTTAAAATCAGTACTTGGAATGTCCTGAGTATGTAAGAAAATAGAGTACCCCTATCTGAGATGATAGACAATGGAACTCCATGTATTTGACTATCTATTGAACGTAGAGCTTTCCATAATTGTCTACTGAATAGTTTGCTCTAACTAGAAAGAAATGAGCTGACTTAGTCATTCTTTCCATAATTATCTATATAGAGTCATGCTACATTTGAGTATGAGGTAGACCTGTGAAAGAATTCATATTAATTACTTCCCACTTCCAAGAAGAAATATCAAAGATCTAGGTCACACCTCCTAGCCTCTGGTGCTGAACGTTAACCTCCCGCCAGTTGGGACAGAGCCACTCAGCTACCTACCTCTTCATACCATTCCACTATTAGACCTCCCTCAAGTCTCTATATATTTTGGTAGTACCTGGATGAATAAAGTATCTAGAACTTGAGCCTCTGATAAATCTTTTACCTCAACCTATCAACATCTGACACACACAACCTGCCCTTGTAGAGAAGCACACCATCTCTCTATTGGGAGAAAACTTGGACCTTTTTCTTATGAAAAATACCCTGAGATGGTGCAGTACCAAATCACTGTCTTACTTTTCTTTCACCTTAACCACTATTGATGGCCCTAAAGCATTTTGAACCAACATCCCACCATCATTAGCATCAACTTAGAAAACACCCAAATATACCATCTTGTACACATCCTTGATCAACTCTTTTCTGCCTTTTTTCAAATAATCCACACTTCCCATGGATAATCTACTAAGTTTGTCTACCAATATATTTTCTTTACCGGGATGGTATAGCACACTTATATCATAAATTTTCTACAACTTTACCCACCTCCTCTAATAGAGATTCAGCTCCCTCTGACTAAACATGTACTGTAGGCTTTTATGGTCAGTGAATAAATCAACATGGACACCATGCAACTAGTGTCTCCATATTTTTTATGAAAACACAATAGCTTGCAGCTCAAGGTCTGAGTTGTATAATTCTTATCATGAACCTTTACTTATCTGGAAGTGTAAGTTATCACTTACCCATTCAACATCATCACACAACTATGAACTTTATATGCCCTCTCGTAGGGTCAATACTATTGCCAAAGTCAATCTAGTTTTCAACCCCACACAATTATCAGACTACTAAAATTTGACCTTATTTTGGGTCAACCTATTCAACAAGCCAACTATGGACGAGAACACCATAATGAATTTATGATAATAACAAACCAATTTGAAAAACCTCTAGATATTTTAAGAAAAGGTAATCTAGGCTAGTCTATGACTGCATTTATTTTTTTAAATCCAGTTGAATCTCTTCACTAGAAATAACATGGCCGAGGAATGCAACCGATTTCAAGCAGAAATCATGCTTGAAGAATTTTACATAAAGTTGGTGGTCATAAAAAGTCTAAAGAATGACCCGAGGTGACTAGCATGCTTCTCCTTACTTATCGAATACACCAAGATAGTATTTATAAAGACAATTATGAACATGTATAAATACTTCTTGAACACTACATTCCTGAGGTCCATAAAGGTTGCAGGAGCATTGGTTAGTCCAAAAGGCATGACCATGAATTCCAAATAGTCATACGGGGTCTTGAAGGTTGTCTTCAGGATATCACACTCACTAACTTTGAGTTTATAGTATCTTGACCTAAGGTCTATTATGGAGAAACATTTAGCACCCTGATGTTCATCGAATAGGTCACCGATCATTGGAATGGGATATTTCTTTTTTATTGTTACCTTGTTCAGATGACAGTTGTCTATACACATCATGAGAGAACTAACCTAAATAATATAGGGGAACACATAGTGAAACATTGTCCTGATAAACTCCTTATCTAGAAGATCTTCTAACTACTCTATTAGTTCTCCGAGTTCAGTTGGATCCATCTATATGGAGGAATAGAGATTGGTTGAGTATCTGGGCGAAAATTAATCCCAAAGTCAATCTCCTTATTTGGAGGGCCTCTAGGTAGATCACCGGGAGATACATTTATAAACTCATTGACCACTAGGACTGACTGGAGACTGGGGGTCTCAAACTCAGAGCCTTTGACCTGGACTAAGTGATAGATACACCTTTGGAGATCATTTTCCTAGCTTTTAAATAGGAGATGAAGAAATTCTTAGGGAAGGCTAGACTACCTTTCCACTCTAAACCTGACTCATTTAGAAACTAAAATTAGATAACTTTGGTCCTACAGTCAACCATTGATAGCAGGAATCCAACTAATTTATGCCAAGTAAGAGATCAAAATCCAACATATCAAGTTTTATAAGATCTGTTGAAATGATTTTTGGAGGACCGAGACTGAAATATTTAGTAGACTATTTGTATTATAATGAAGTCACCAACAGGAGTGGAGATAGAAAAGGCCTCAAGGAGATTCTCAAGACTAACTCTAAATAATTTTCAGATATGTAGGGAGTAAAAAGATAAGGTAGCTTTGAGAGCTAAAAATTCATAAACATCATATGAGTGGACCCATAACATATCAGTAATAATTGTTGGATAGTCCTCCTAATCTTGAAGAGACCCAAAAACACAAGGCAGTTTTGGCAGAGATCACTATCGATGTTAGAAGTGGTGTCCTGCTGGAATGAGAGACCCCGTTAGAGTGGAAGATAGAGTAGACTAGGCCCATATGCCACTGTTTCCCTTCATGGATGAGGGGAAATCATTTATATTATTCCTAACCTAGCCACACTCTTGTCACACTTACTGAAAGTAGGGTGGAAGTGCCATATGATAGAGCTACCATGTGAATATGACCCTATTGACTTAGACAATTAATCATGCTAGGTCCTAGAGTTTTGAGATGGAGCACTATATGAGGAAGGAGCCGGTGCCTGAGAACTCTGTTGTTACTTCTTCTTGGGTGGATTTTATCTTCCACCTGATTGGTGCTACTGAACTTAGAGTGCCCAGTCTTGGACTTCTTACTTCAATAAGTCTTTCTCTCAAGGACAGTTATTAACTTTCCAATATCTATGTCCTTATCAACATAGCATCTCTTCCCTCTTTCAACAAATACAGAGAGAGTCTAGAGACAAAGAGACTCATCTAATTTATCGTGTCTGCTACCATTATTGTATGAGAAATACATGAAAAAAGGGAAACTTTTCCTAAACTTTCGGTAGACTCTCCATTACAAGTGTGGCATGCTTCACATCTATAAAAGAGACTCTACTAAATGCGGATCTCAGAAACTCCTAAGACTCTTAACCTAGGGATCTAATACAAAGTTTTTCAATCGTCGATTCTACACCCTAGATGAAATATGGCACCCTGAACCATAATGTCGCCCTAAGTGTATACTTGGATTTGGCATATACTAAACACAATATAAAAACTAAATGGAAGTAGTAGCATGAGAAATAAGAATAAAAAATCAAGAATAAGATATCATTATTTTGTAAATATGAGATGTAACATGTCTAGATAACTATCACAATTATGTCTGAAATCTATATTAATACTAAGTAAATGAGATTATGTGACAAATCCATAGCTAACCCAAAATAAGTACTGAAAAGTGAGACTAAAATAAACTAAAATATTTGAAAACAAGTATGAATAATCTCACATCCTCAAAATATGAGGAGTTACCACTATGATAGTGAATGCAAGGATCTAGACCAGACACGAGCATGAGGATGGATAACTAGACATGCATTATGATACAATGCAACACAAAAAGGTATACTGTCAGTACTTAGAATATAATGAGTGTGAATGTAAGACATGAATAAGCATGTACTTGAATATATAATTGAACCGAATACTCAACTAACTAGATATACTGAGTAAAACATGCAAGACTATCATGTAATAATTTCAATTTAACAAATAACTAACTAAGAGGTAAAATGCATAAAAAGACTGAATTCAACACTTGAAGTAAATATGGTACTAAAATTTTCTATCAGTATAGTAAAATTGGATAAAGATGAACATGGTGGGAGGACGAGCACAGATAGCACCTACCCATCCCGACCTTTCACGCAGAGTCAAGCGAAGGATTTGTAGGCATTGCAAGCGACTATGCGGAAGAGTGATGCTTGGGAAGACCTTTCTAAGACATGTCAAGGGGTATTCATTTATGGTAAGATTGTGAGTTGCAAAATGTGAAGATTCTAGAACTTGAGGGGCCTAACTGAAGATACCAGGACATTGGGGGAAAAAGTGCCACTATTGCAAACTTGTAATAACTATAAATATTAGAGTTTGCAGTATTTTCATTGAGACTTTGATGATTAAATACTTAAACTCTTTTGAGAGCTTAGTTCTTAGCCTAGTATAGTGTTTGTTATAATTTAGCGTAATCAAAGTGAGAGATTGAGGGTGGATTCCCTTAGTTTCAAACACAACTTCTTTACGCATACAATCAAAGGTTTTCGTTCTGTGGAATCAATTTGGTTTCCGTTGATTGCTTGTTGGGGATTATATTTTTCCATTGATTTAGTTGAAAGGTGAGGGTAACCAGCCCCTTGTTGTTCATAAACTAGTGATTTATTGTAAGTTTCCGTATATCTTTTCTCTTTGTTTCTTTTGCGTCCATTTTTTATGTGCCTCATATATCGATCCGCATTATTTAGTATCAAAACCTAGGTTAGTAATTCATTGCATCAAATTATAGTGCTTTGTTAATAAACAAAAAAATCAAAAAAAAGGAAAGAAGAAATTCAAAAAATTTTGGGAAACTTTCCAAAATTTTCAATTTATGGTTGTTTTTGTTTATTCTTGGTGTATTTGAACATTGGATTCTTCCTCCCTAGTGTTCTAGTATCTTTGTCTTCACGTTCGAGTCAATCCGGGTTGGTTATGGTCTATTACCCATAGTTTACCTTAAACTTCTTGAAGGTGTTGAAACTAAGGTTCTTAGGGATATCATTCCAAGTGTGTTTTGTTCGTAAAAGGTAATGGAATTTTTAGGGAGCATGTGGTTAAATTTTGGTAAGATTTGGAGTATGTTTGAGTGTAGCTAGGGTTTCAGGGCTCAAGAACTTATTCTTGGTGTTCTTAGAAAGAAAATGGTCTTTGATTTGTTTCTTGCAAGTGTTGTTGGTGATTTGGTGTTTAGGGAGTTGTATTTTATTAAGTTGAAGGGTAACTAGGTCCAAACAAGTGTTGAAGTCCAAAGGAAGTTGGGGCTTTAATGTTCCGTATTGAGCAGTTTGTTTCCTCTTAAGAGAAGCCTTGGGTGAGCTGCCTCCTTGTTTCACCCAAAACAACCCCTAAAATAGTGAGGCTCTCATTGGAAGAAGACAGTTGGGCGAGCTGCCTTTTGTTCTGCCCAAAAAAAGCCCCTAACTAGTGAGCTTTCACTTGGGCGAAGCCAGTTAGGAGAGTCGTCTACACCTAGATGAGCTGCCTCCTTCACCACCCAAACTCACCCCTAAAAAAGTAAGATTTCCCTTGGGTGAAGCCTTATAGGTGAGCCCGTCTTCCCCTAGATGAGCTGCCTCCTTCAACCATCCAAAAACCACCCCTTAAAAAATTTGCTTTCAAGGAGGAGAAGCCAAGTGGGCGAGTTGTATCCCCCTAAACGAAACATCTCCTGCTTATCCCCAACCTTAAATTTCGGTAAGTGTAGGAGGTAAATTCAACTTCAAGTGTTACGTTTCCTCGTTCAATCTACATACATTTCAACTAGTAACTAATTAGTATTCGATCATACTAATCAAATACTAGTTCTTTGCATTCATTTCTTTCATACTAGTTTGTTCAATCTTTTATTGTTTTACTCTACCGTAGTTCTTACTTGATTCTAGTCCATATCGTTTGTCTTATTTGTTCATTGTTGAGTCGTCAAAGATCTATTCCTCCACAAGACTTGAACATCTTAAGTTGTTTGTAAAAAGCTGGTTCGCTATCAACTCTTGACTAAGCCTACGAGGTTAGTTGAGTGATACATACGAGTGAACGTGCGGTTTTACTACTAACGTGGTTTGCTACTTTTGTAGGTTACTATGTCACAACAACATTTGGAAATGATTCAAGAAGGGGAGAGCTTCGAATTCATGATGGAGTCTCTTAGCAAGCAAATAAGCCAAATGTTTGGAGCCATAGCAAGTTTAAGTGCTAGGATGGAAGTTTTCGAGAGTAACCAAAGTGGAGGAGACTCATCGCACACTGTGCATGATGAGGGCCAGGATAGAGATGTAGATACTTCTCATACAATCTCTCCGAAAAAACTAGTGGAGATGAGTAGACAACGGTAGGGGAAGGTACCCATACAACAACCCACCAACTTTCATACAAATGTCAATCCAATCCCAAGAGTGGGGACCCCATATCCATATAACAATCCACCCACACTACCACCATCTCCACACACATATGAACACCCACCACTTCATCCATAAATGACTACCACCCCCACCTCTAAATACACATAACCACGACCATTTGTATAACAACCCAGCATATGAACACCATGACGAGGGGAATGCTTACGAAGTATTTCCATATGATGATGGCTATAAAAATTACCATAACTAAGGAGGTAGGAAAGGAGGAGTTAGGGGGCGGGGCCGAAACCAAGGCATAGGAATCCATGGCTACAGTGGTAGAGAAGATAGGAACCAGGGTAGAGGGGATAGAATGCGAGTATGGGAGGAGCTGTATGGTGGAAGAAATGAAGGAAGAGGTGATATCGGGTGTGGTATTAATACCATGAAGCTCACACTACCCACCTTCAAGGGAGGTAATGATCCAGAGAAATTCATTGCCTGGAAACTCCAACCGAGAGGATATTCCTCACCAACAATGTGACTAAATGATGAAGTCTAAATATTACATTACCCAGTTTGAAGGATACACTTCAACTTGGTGGGAAGCATAAGTACAAATGAGAGCCATGAACAATCACTTTGTGATACCTACCTAGCCAGAATTGCTAGTGCTAATGGAGGAGAGGTATGTTCCCCTTAATATCTCAGGGACATGCTCAAAAAGGTGTTTGCATTACACCAAGGTTCCAAAAGCTTGGAAGAATACTATGATGAGTTCAAAGGGTTGAGAACGAAGGCCAATCTAGAGGAGCCAATGCAACACACAATGATACGCTTCACCAATGGGCTAAGGGATGACATCTCAAAGCCTATGAGACTTAAGCTCTATCACACACTGAATGAAGCCTTCCACGATTCAAATAAACTTAAAGAATATTTAAAGGTAGAAAAGAGTTACAAGGGCAAGGACACTTCGACATTGTGGAACACAGGAAGTGCTAAGTGGAAGTCACACTATAACTACAACACTCTTAAGGAGGGAGGCTAGGGCGTACAAGCTAGAGGTGAATCCAAGGCTTACTTCAAGCCCAAGGATGACAACAGAGCCCGACCCTCTACTATACAATGTTTTAAGTGTTAAGGTTTGGACACATTACAAGTGAGTATCCCAACCAGAGAGTGATTATAGCCTTTAGAGAGGGGTACCAAACAGAGAGTGACAAAGACTCTGAAGGAGAGGAAAGTGAGAGTGAGGAACAGAATGAGGCGGGTATTGAGTGGAATAGGGGAATTACAGGAACTATTGGGATTATGATGAGACGATTCACCTTTTTAGGTGATGAAGATTCCCAATCTTTACTCAAGAGAAAAGACTTATCATGTGTAGTAAGGCGTTTAATAGGTGTAGTGATGAAAGAGGAGTTGGAACAAAGAGAGAACCTATTCTATATTAGGTGTAGATTTCGGAAGGAGATATGCTCATTGATCATAGATAGTAGAAGTTACACCAATGTAGTAAGTCAGTCGTTAGTTGACCATTTGTAGCTAACCACTCAAAAACACCCAAACCCTTATAAACTACAGTGGCTCAACAACAGCGGTGATATGAAGTATTGAAGCAAACCATCCTTGAGTTTAGCATATGCAAGTACTAGGACAAACTTGTGTTTGATGTTGTACCCATGCTAGGTTTTCACCTATTACTAAGGACACCGTGGCAATTTGACCGAGACGTGACTCACCAAGGGAGGACTAATAAGTACTCCTTCACCTTTGAGGGGAAGAAACATGTACCTGCTTCTCTAACTCCTTATCAGGTAAGTGAAGATTACCTATTGATGAAAGAATTAAAGGAGAGGACCAAAATGTTTTAAAGAAGTAAAGGGATTAGAGAGCATTAATAATCAGTTGCCGCTACAAATACCAGGATATGTATGTTAGCTAAACCCAATAAGTTCTTAAAAGGGGTTGATGAGGGGCGCGACTTAGGGTGCCTTGTTAACACTAGTTTATTGCTAACTGCTAACAAAGATACTAGCACTTTTCCTAGTATCCTATCTTCTGTCTTGTAGGGATATGTTGATTTATTTCCTAAAGAGATGCCAAGTGGGTTGCCACCCTTGCGGGGAATTTAGAACCTAATAGACTTCTTATCGAGATCTCAAATCCAGAATAGACCAGCTTATATAAGTAACTCTGCTGAGACCAAGGAACTCCAAAACCAAGTTAAGGAGTTTTTTAACAAAGGCTTGATGAAAGAAAGCCTTAGGCCTTGTGTTATTCTTGTCATTCTTGTTCCTAAGAAGGATGGTTGTTGGAGAATGTGTATGGACTATCGAACAGTCCATAAAATCACTATCAAATACCTACATCCCATACCACGGTTAGATGACATGATACATGAACTTAGGGGATCAACTACCTTCTCAAAAATTGATCTTCAAAGTGGGTACCATCAGACTCGCATGCGATTGGGAGATGAATGAAAGAAATCCTTCAAAACAAAGTTTGAGTTATATGAATGGATGGTTATGCCTTTCATCCTAACTAATGCACCAAGCATGTTTATGAGACTCATGAACCACGTTTTGAAGCCATTGATAAATGAGTGTGTCATCGTTTATTTGAGTGACATATTTGTCTATAGCCGATCGCTGGAAGAACATGTACAACATCTTAAAAAGGTATTTGAAATATTGTCAAGAGAGCAACTTTTTTCAAATATAAAGAAATATTCTTTCAGTGTGAATAAATTTGTGTTCCTCAGCTTTTTTGTGAGTACTTCAGGGTAGAAGTTGATGAAGAAAAGATTGAAGCCATTAAATCTTGGCCAACCCCTTCCAATGCTACCGAAGTCTATAGCTTTCATGGGTTGGATAGTTTTTATAGGCTTTTTGTTAAAAACATTAGTACTCTAGCAGCTCCATTGATTGGGTTGATCAAGAAGGATAACCCCTTTATTTGGGGAGAAGAGCAAGACAAGGTTTTTCATGCCTTGAAATCTATCTTTATGTTCAACACCATTACTTTAACTTCCCAACTTTGAGAAGATGTTTGAAATCGAATGTGATTCTTTGGGGGTTGGTATTAGTGGTGTCCTAGTGAAAGAAGGAAAGGCCTTGGCCTATTTTAGTGAAAAACGGAAGGGGGCTACCTTGAACTACTCTACCTGTGATAAAGAACTTTATGCGCTAGTGCCAGTATTGGCCAACTGGCAACACTATTTATGTCATAAGGAGTTCATGATAGGGACTGATCATGAGTCATTAAAACACCTCAAGAGTCAGCCAAAGCTGAATAAAAGACATACAAAATAGGTGGAGTTTATTAAAACATTTCTTTATATGATCCAATATAAGCATGATAACGACAATGTAGTGGCGGATGCTCTATCACAGCGGTTTGTGTTGGTTAACACTCTTGTGTCCAAAATGATGTGTTTTGAAATTCTAAAGGAGTTATATCCTACTAACTCTGACTTCGGCAACACTTATCGGGAACTTAGTCAAGGAAAATAGGTTAACAGGTTTCAACTACTTAATGGGTTCTTGTTTAAGGATGGACAAATTTATGTACCCAAGAGATTATGGAGGGAGCATTCATGAAAGAAACCCATAGTGGAGGTCTGATGGGTCACTTTGGAGTCGCTAAGACTTTTGATATACTGGCCGAATAGTTTTATTGATCAAAGATAAGGAGAGATATAGAGCACTTATGCGGACAATATCTATGCTTCAAACAAGCTAAGTCAACAAGCCTTGCTCCAGGTATATATACTTCCCTCCCTACTCCTAGTGGACCTTGGTTTGATATTCGATGGATTTTGTGTTGGGACTTCCTAGAACCCAAGGGGTTCATGACTGTATTTTTGTAGTTATTGATAGGTTTTCAAAGATGTCGCATTTCATCCCTTGTCATAAGACTAATAATGCTCCTTATGTGTCATCTGTGTTTGTTACTAATATTGTTAAGCTTCATGGGGTACCCAAGACTATTGTTAGTGATAGGGATTCTAAATTCCTTAGCTATTTCTGGAAAAGTATGTGGGGATGCACTAGGCATAAAGTTCTTGTTTTCTACTTCTTGCCACCTCAACTGATGGTCAAATAGAATTAGTAAATAGAACACTTGGTAATATGTTGCATTGTGTTATTAGAGGTAAACCAACTTCTTGAGAGGATAGATTGCACTTAGTCGAGTTTGCATACAATAGGTCATTTCATTCCTCTATTTTATTGCCTCTTATGCTAACCCTTTTGGCTAGTAATTTTGTGATAATTCTAGATGCAGAGAAGCGGGATGCAAAAATGTTAAAAATCCACACTATGGTGAAGGAGGCTCTTGACAAAAAACACACCAAAATAGCCCAAAAGAAAAACTAGGGTAGAAGGAAGGTGATTTTTCAACCAGGCGATTAGGTGTGGATACACTTCCGAAAGGAGAGATACCCACACGAACGCAAGGGAAAACTAAGACCCAGGGGGGACTGTCTATTTCAATTACTCAAGCACATCAAAGACAATGCCTACAAACTTGATCTGCAAGGTGAGTATGATGCAAATGATGTATTTAATATTACTAATTTGTCTCCTTGTAGTGTAGGTGAACGCATGGATTCAAGAATGAATCCTCTTCAAGAAGGGGAGAATGATACGAGCACAGATAGCACCTACCCGTCCTCGTCTTTCACACGGAGTCAGGCAAAGGATTTGCAGGTATTGCAAGCAATCATGTGGAAGAGTGATGCTTAGTAAGCCCATTTCAAGCCATGTCAAAGGGTATTCAATTTATGGGAAGCGTGTGAGTTGTAAGACGTGAAGATTCCAGAACTTGAGGGGCCTAATTGAAGATACCAGGACTTCGAGGCCAAAGTGTCATTACTACAAACTTGTAATAACTATAAATATTAGAGTTTGCAGTATTTTCATTGAGACTTTGATGACTAAACACTTAAACTCTTTTGAGAGCTTATTTCTTAGCCTAGTGTAGTATTAGCTATAATTTAGCATAATCATAGTTGGACAAAGGTATGATTGAGGGTGGATTCCCTTAGTTTCCAACGTAACTTCTTTTCGTATGCAATCGAAGGTTTTTATTTTGTGAGTCAATTTGATTTCCATTGACTGCTTGTTGGGGATTATAGTATTCCATTGGTTCAATTAAAAGGTGAAGTTAACTAGTCCCTTGTTATTCATAAACCGGTGATTTATTGTAAGTTTCCGCATATCTTTTCTCTTTATTTCTTTCTCCCTCATTTTTTGTGTGCCTCATATATTGATCTGAATCACCCTGTACTTGGACAAAGGTATAGTACCTGGTTTTCATGGATCCATTAATTGAGTTGATCCTTATAGGCTAAAATTTCTACAGTGATGACGTAGTTCTAGGGTTGGGATTGTATGGAATTCAAACTTGATCTATGCTAATACTACTCTCAAAAACTGAAACCACCGACTGCCTAAATACTTAAAGTTCTTCATGGTGAGTGAGGACATATCTGAGTACCTCGTTGTCATAAAATTGAGCATGATTATCAAAACATGGTTTATTTTTTCTAAAGAAATAAATTTTTTTTTTGTATGAAATTCATAATCTTAGACACATGTTCTAAATAATTCTGTATTAGTCTTAAACCTTTGTTAAGCCAGTAAAATCATACATGTTGAATACTAATTGAACTTATTCATAAAACCAAAGCATGAAATTTGTAGACACTATGATAATACCTATAAATTTATGGAGATATGGGTTAAATATGGAATAATATGAAAACTCATGAAAACATGTAAGTCATCGGAGTATTCCATTTTAATCATGAATAATACCAAATATACTGAATTCAAACATGTACAATTTGATTGGGATAAAACCTAACTTAGTAGTTCATAAACCAAACTAAAAACTAAGGTTTCGGCATAAGTGTGAAGGATAACGCTTGTTGAAGCCTTGCATATGATTTTATGATCTTGTAGACTAATGTATAGGTATATTCTTGACTTCTTAGAGTACTGTATGAAATCCTATTATGATCTTAAGAGCAAGCCTGAGAGAATTTTTATCTGAGTTTGAGAAATTTAGTGTGAATGAATAAGAAATAATCAATGAATCCTTTAATCCTCCCTTAGCCAAAACGAATTAAGTTTTATTTTAGGAGGGGTAATGAATGACTATATTACCCCTGGAACAGTGGATTGAAATTTGATAAAGAGACTTCATGACTTAGCTCACAAGTTGTGTTGTCGATATGATATCGAGAAGCCACTCCACATCTAGGCTATTCACTAGGAGCCAAGCTAGAGATCTTCAACAACTCCAAGCGTTACTTAAGCACAAGGAAGCTTTGAAAGCTATTGAAGAACCACACAACTTGATCTATAGCATTTGG
>JBDJHY010000001.1:6055193-6069630 GCA_039654485.1 Withania somnifera | reverse complement strand
CCTGGGGCAACTACCGAAATGCCCTAGGATACAAGATACTGCACATTTATCATAAATGACCTGGAGGGTCATTACAAGCAAAAACCTGGGTTGAAGTCTTAGTAGCCCAGTGGAGTCTTATCTGTGAACCTGAGGTTCATGCTTTTTATTTCAAACCCGATGGTCGCATTTACTTATATATTTGAAACTACAGGTTGTGAAATACTAAACCTATTACATATTGAGATGTATGAGTTGGAACTTCAACCAAATATGCATAAAATTAATACAAGATGGATTTGATGAGTTACAACCCAAGCTTGCTGATACAAATTGAAAACCAAGTCAAATATTGATTAAGTATGGGGGGATATGGACCAAGGGATAGAATGTACCAGTATGGGACGGTCCTTACCATGGCTTATGATGAAACGCTTATGAAACTTTTGAAACCCCTTTCCGGGATGAGCCTTCATCCTTAGGACGATCTGTCCTATATGTAACGGACCATCCTAAGGTTCGTCCCTCAACACTTGAAAGAAAGTTCTAAAACGGAGCTAGAAATATGAAGGGAGATGATATTTGGGATAGTCCGTACCAGGGTAGAATGGACCATACTAGGCCCCGTCCTAAGGAACTATAGCTTGTACAAAGTTTTAATTTTTTTTAATTTTATTTTATGGATACTAACCTTTTGATTAACTAGGATGATTTGATAGGTACAATGGCCAAACCAAGAACTAGAAAGCTAGAGATACAACTACATCAATCACCTCCGAGTGAAACCATAATGAGATTGCCCACAATCTAGTGGGAATATTGAGATTTACTGACTGAGGTTTGCTCGACATATAGTATGGCAAACCATGTACAAAAAACATGTATAAGACGTGTCCACAAGAAAACTGTATTATAAGTCTGATTCTACAAGATAACATAAGTGGATCGGGGGTGAGGATGTTGTATATATTTCAGCCCAATCTGAGGAGGACAACAAAGAGGATGTTGCTGAGAGTACGACCCAGTCTTAGGAGGACAAAGATGATAATGAGGAGAAGGGATCGGAGAAAGGTTCAACTTCTAGTTCTGATGATGAGACAAAAGTTGATATTGTAGTAGATGAGGAGCTCGAGGACCTATGTCCTAATGAACCTGGCTCGGAGGAACACTAGGCCTACGTAATTAAAGATAGGTGGCTATATAGTATGAGTCTATATATCTTCATATGAGGATACAACAAGTTGGTAAATAAGACAAGGAAGCCAATCATCGACGAGGCACGAGTTCACACATGTAATTGTGGTTATGTGACTACTTTATTAAGGAGGTTTGATATGTTAAGATAGCAGTGGATGTTTGATTTTATAGATTTTTAATATGTGCCAAGGATTTGAGAATTCTATGCTAATTATGTGGATACTTGTATGATTTAATTGAAGAGATGACACTCAAGAATGGTAAAAAAATGATGCAGAATACTAAAACAACTCTAAAAGTTCGTCTGTGGGGTTATATGATTGATATCAAAGAAGAGGTGATTAATCGATTTCTATTCGGGCCGGACTTGGTCCGAGTCTTGATTTTGAACACTGGATTGGTTAGGTCGGTGATAAGAAAAAGATGTAGGATCTAACATATCGAATCGATGTGTTGACTTAGACAGGTAACCAAGCTAATCCTCACACTATGTAAGGCTACTCACACATAGTGGTCAGTATTCTTGCCTGTCACAAGGGAGACCGAGGTTCGATCCCTAGCAACAATGAAAAAATTTATAATGCTCAATTAAAACCTCAAAACCAATCAAAATTGTATGCGATTGTTGTCAAGTATAATTATCCAATGACGAGTCGGGATCAAATTCACGGGGAGTGAATTATCCTATATTAACAATAGTGTAAGAGTTCACTAAGTTAATCCTAGTTAACTTTTACAAAAGAGAAAAGTAAATTTTGGGGGAGTTGTATTTCTACACGTTTAGGAATTATCAAATTATAACATTATTATCGGTAAAGTGCAATTGAGTCAATTTATCTAGGTTAAGCGGCTCGAGGATGTACATATATAGAGTTAATTAATGACAAGGGTGATAGGGAATTAGCTTGATACACATAAATCAAAATTGGGTAAACTAGGATATAATTGAACACCTAGAATATCTTTGTTCTATTGTTCATAGCAATCATATATCAGTCTCTCAACAGTATGAACATACATTACTATACAACCTAATGCTTCCCACTTAACACCTCATCTCTAAGTGTATTAACTAGATGTGTTAGAACCAAATTGAGGCTATTGATAATTTCTCAAGGATTAGTCCCATTCTCATGGTGACTAACCTTGGTTAACCATTAAAGTAGAGTTTGCAACCTCAATTTTAATACAAATCTTGAAATCAACAATACACCCAAAAGTTGAAATACAATATTCACCTTAATTCACATCACCCATAGTCGTTAGCTAACCCACATCATTAAAAACATCTCCAAGTATAAGAAATTAGCCAAACATAGTTAAAGTGAAAGAAATCATACCATCAAGAGGTTCGTAACCTGCCATCAATAAATGTTACAAGTCAAAATACTCCAGAAATTGAGTATGAATCTCTCAGGTAAAACTTAAATCTAATATTGGAATAAAAAATCAACTCAGAACATCGCTTGTTTTTATTTTTTCCTCACAAAAGCTCAAAAAAATGTAATGCTCTAAGAAATATTTGGAATGCTACTTAAATATATCTCAGAAAAAGGCATTTTCAGTTAAATTTCCCCTGACGGTGGCATAAGTGACCCACCATCATCTGGGATCGCAATCCGTCGGGTTAGCTTTTGGCCGCCGCCCTTGGAAGATTTCCAACACTTCAGGGAGGCAAGTCTAATGGACAGAAGTACCACCCATAAGGGACGACAATCATCGCCTTTGAGGATAGTGGTCCACCATTTAGAGGTTTCTGGCTGCCTTCTTTGATAGTCACTTTTTTAGACTTTCTACCGTGCATGGTGATTTTAGCTTCTGATGGAGGTCCACCGTCAAAGATGGCGGTACACCTTTGTTGGCCATGACAACCTCATTTGCCCAAGGTTGTACAATTCAACTCCATTTTCCTTGGTTTCACTTAGTTCATGCATTAACCTTAAAACAAACCAAGTTACTATCAGAATTCAAAAAAATAGTTATGAAAACAAGCATTTTTTATTATGTAATTAGGCTTAATAAGTGGTTTTCAGGACACTCATCAACACCCCCAACTTAATTATTTACTCTTCCTCAAGAAAAAAATCCAATCCAAGAGACTCTATATCCAAGAAGTAGGACTAACTCAATATCTATGCATTTGCAACTTTGAGGAAATTTTTCCCTCTTAATGAAAATTAGGGTACCATGTGCTCACAACCTCATATTTATTTCATGAGTTACAAATCTCCTATATTGAGTAATGTTCACTATCAATAGTTATGCTCAAACCACAAAATAAATTCACCAACCGTGCATAAAATATGAGTTGAAATGGCCTCACGTCAAAAAAGTACCCTCTTTTACTCACCACAAGATGCGTAAGGGGAATTATTTTGAATGCTCACTCTCACAAAGATGATTTCATGCATAAGAACCAAGCCATAGGTTTGCCCTTATTTTCCATATGCACATTTCAAAGATGACATGAATGATAATCTCAAATGACTTTTCTCGGCTTGAAATATAGGCTAGGGGAAAGGTGGGGTAACATTTCGGCATTAGTGACTTACCTTTCTCGAAGCACAATAAGTGACACCCTAAACCACTCTTTAGCCAACTTCTTCCTGAGGGGTTTTCTATCCATGGACCATTTCTTTAATTTGATCATTTCGAGTTCACAATTTCTCTTCTTCCTCTATCATCACCACTTTATTTAACTATTTACATACTACACTAAATTTTAATTTCTTTTTGTATTTTTTTTATCTCTTTTATAAGGATGAAACCTCAATCATGGAGGAAAGAGTGACAACTTTAATATTCAATTTGATCAACAACTACTTCGGCTAGGCCCATTACCATTGACAACACCGCCAACTAAGGTGTCAATCTGAAGTTGTATATACCTTTCACCTTAGTGGTTCAAGATTGGTTTTGGGGATACAATCAACGGAACAGGTCATGGCTTACAAAATAGTTATCATAAAAAGTCTAAGGCTCAAAGTGTTCCAAAGTAGATTGCTCTCCTCACAATTCAGTGGACTATGAGTTAGTCAATTTAAAGGCTCTCTCAATCAATTTCCTAAGATCATTTCTTCATTTACATCCTATTCATCATGCACAAAGGATCAACCAGGCAAGTTCTAGATGATCTGTATTTAATGAGATCAATGAAAATACTCACCACACACGTCATTCTTCTCATTCTAGATACAATAAGTTCAATCCTTCAAATAGTGGGGCTTATTCATAGCATAACTATATCTAGTGAGAACGTAGTAAATGAATGATGAAAGTAATCATGCCATAAAGGTTCAATTCATTTCACATGGCCAACTTTACTTTGAAAACAAATATTTTGGAATTCCTATTAAATGGGTGGGATTCAAAATTCCATCATGAAAATCACCCACAAACTACATAGTTATTAAGAAGTACCACGAAAATCTATGACTTCAAGGATGGAATCTTCGTACTATGTGCTTACATAAATCATAAATGAAAAATAAAAAAAATCACAAAAAAAAATAAATTTCATACACACAATAATTAACAGGGCTATTAAATAAAACTAAAACTACAAAAAATATATCAAATAACCAAACTAAAAACAAAACAAATCAAATCAAACCAACTAATGTCATCATCATAAGAAAACCTCAAGAATAAGGAAAGTGTTTGAAATTAGTGACCACCAATATAAACTACCCCTCCCCCAAGATAATACATGTATTGTCCCAAATGCAATAAATAGAGTAAATAAGGAAAACAGGTAAAGGTCTCCCTGAGGGTATCAAGCCTGTGGTGGAGGTGGAGCACCAACAGATGGCATTGTGGCCTGATCAAAGGTGGCAACGACTTTAATCCCACTAGATCCATCATGGAGGTCTCCTGAATAGACCGATCCATCCCCTCAGCAAGAAACTACATCCAAATTCTACATGTCACCAAAGACAATAATATGATCATCTGGTATAACGGTACCTCAATATGCACCATGGGCTCGTCAGTCTGTGCGGCTCAATGAAGCTCCTCAACAAAAAGAGGCTTAGATGGTAGATAGGCACTGAATACCTAGGTCAGGTCATCTGCGAAGATGTTGGTCGAGTAAGCCCGCAACTGAGCTACCATGTCAATCATCTCCTTCTAGGCTTCTTGAGTGATGGTGGAACCCCTACCATGGGCCTGTTATCCCTCTTTAAGTGTAGCCCTAAAATCCTTAAGTCAGGATACATAGCTCTGCACAGTGTGAGTAAGTTGTTGTACCTGCTGCCACACGGGTCTGATGGCTACATTGACTCATGTCGTGACCAATAAATCCATGTCATGCTTGAGCCTAATGGAATTTTAATCTACTAATAAGGCCATTTGGTGTATCCAAAGGATCATTGCAGGAGTCACCTGGGACTCATCAACTGAAGCTAGCCCTCTGGGGTCTGGCATGCCCTGAAAAATAGAAGGTAGGACTGGTGATGGCCTGAATTAGGGGGACTAGAGGAAGGGGTGGAAGTGTGGTATTTATATGGACCCACTAGCCGAATGAACTGTCGGCGGTTTAGGAGGAGGAACTACAAAAATAGGTAGAATGATCTCTCTGATAGGTAACCCCTCATCCACTAGGAGTGGCTAATGGTATATCAGCATCAGCGGTTGTGAAGTTTGTGTCTATTGCCTCTTCAGTATAGCCTGTATACCCTACTACAAAATCATTAGTAAACCTCAATTTTCAATGTAACTCATCCTTCATCTCCTACTCAATAAAAGTAAAGTCGAAAGTACATCTGGACTCAAACTCAATATCAAGCCCCTCAGTCCTAGGGATGCTCGCCCTACGGCATAACTCAAAAATTAAGCATGGAAAAAAAAGTGTCATAGCATTTTTCATCCTATAATCCCTCTCTACAACCCCATGTAATTTTCCCCACATTGGTTGATTCCCTTTCAATTATGGAACCAGTCATACTAGCCTATTGGAATCTAATAATAGACTTATTAAGCAATGGATTTAAGTTGGCACTAATGAACACCAACCAATAACGGGCTATTTCATGAATAAAACTCTTGTTTATTTGGATAACCTTTTCAATTTAAGGAGGGGTTCCATTGCTCAGCAAACCTGCTAGCCAGCCTCTTAACTAATCTAAGGTACGAGTCAATCTATGTGCCAAATAATGATTACCTTCATAATTCATGCCCCACACCCCTAGTATAACCTCATATCTACAAGACACCTCAACCCACAAATCATGATGGAGGTCGGATATGCCGTCGGGTCCATCTTTTTCTTTTTTTCTAGAAGTGCCATGGTTTAGGAACGGTAGAATTCTTGGACCCAAGTTGGTACAAACTTGGGCAATGGTTTTGTGTACTGTTGTAAACCCTACTTTTTTATTTTCTCCATAATGGAAGGACATTTATCTTCTAACCCGTCTAGGGATAGCCATTTCTCCTCAATGATTGTTTTCTTCTCGGTTACCATGAAATGATTTTCCTTTCTTGTGGCTTTGGTTTGGAAAGGTTCTTGTTGCCTCATTTTTTGTGGAGGCTTAAGAGTAGACAGTGGGGTATGGATAGGAGTGTTTTCTCCTTCAACTTCATCATCATTGTTCGAGTCCGACAAACTCATGGGCAATGGCAAAGAATTCTCTAAAGAAGGAGATTGTATTTAGGCCTCAGAGTTTGAGGACACTGAGGTTTAACTCTCATCCTACTCTTTCCCAGACCCTGGAGTAGTTATACTCGCCTTAGTATGTCATCTTTCAGTTTGGTTCCTTGATTGCAATACCTTTTCCTTTTGGTTTAATGTAAATTAATTTTTTCTTGTCCATAGTCTTGCAAAATGGTGAATCCAAATGTAAAACGAATTAGAATTGGGGAAATACAGTTATAGGTAGTGACCGCTATTCAAGACGATGTACATTCCTTAAACTAAATTTCAAACTGATAAGTACATCAATGACCGCCTCAAAGGAATACCAACAGTCTTGTGCCTACACTTAATTTCAAATTGTTTGGCTTCCAACTACCCAATACAAAGCATTTGGGGAAAAGTACTAGGGATAGGCAGTTTAGAACACAAAAGCATCATAATTTTTTTCAAAAAATTCATGTGACAAGGAATGACATTTCACTAGATTAACCTAACAACCAACCCCGACAAGTAACATTCACCCTACTCTTCAACATGTTCAATAGGAAAGCATATTAAGTAATAATATTCAAATTATCATTAGCCTAGGCTAGCATAGAATTAGTTTAAACCTTATTTCAAGAAAATCACGATTGCAAATATGAAACCAATTGAAATCAGGGTAGCACTCTAACCTTGGATGGGTGAAAAGCAAGAAATATGATGATGATGGACTCGGTTGATTCTTGACTAAGAAAATAAAAGAATTTTCTATGAAGGTGATTGGTGTGAATGGGTGAAAGAGGAGGGGTAGTTTGTGTAAATAGAAACTAAAAGCATAACCGTTGAAGTATATAAAATAGCTCGATACGGCGGTATAAGTGACTGTCGTATTTGACCACTGTCTGTATTTCATCATTTCCTTTCAAGGTAGTGTTCCTAGAGTTCATATCTTATGATGACCATTTGGGATGGTGTTCCATCGTTAGAGATGGTAGTACCTCCTCCTTTGGCAGTACCTTAGACACTGAATGTTCCTTCACGCAGAGCATCAAGGTGACTATTGTAATTGACAGTTTCCTAGAGTTGTGTCTCTACTTCTCCAATTTCCCAAACCTGCACACACTAAACATCAGTTAGTAAAAAAACATAAAAAAAGTATAACCTGGGTTGCTTCCTAAGAAGCATCATATTTAATGCCGTGGAACGACATGGTTTACAAATTCAATCAAGCTCCAGTCAAGCGAATCACATCAATCTTCCGCTTTAAAGGCTCCCACACCAAGTAATGCTTTAGTCGTTGTCCACTGAGAACAAATTAGGAACCGTCATTCCCTCTTAGCTCAACCGCACCACTAAGGAATGTCGTTAGCCCTTTAAAAGGCTCCACTACCTTGTTTTTAGGTTTCCCTAGAAGAGTTTGAGCCTTCAATTATACAATAAAACACCTTCACCGGGGAAGAAATTCCATCTAAAAATCTTGGTGTTATGCGACCTTTCTATTCTCTCCTTGTATACAACCTAACTTTCAAAGGCCCTCAACTGAAATTCATTCATGCCATTCAGGTATAGCAACCGGTTCTCAGCTGCCACATCCCTATCAAGATTTAGCTTACTCAAAACCCAATGGTCATGATGTTCTAACTCATATGGTAAGTGTAAATATTTACCATAAACAATTTGAAATGGTGACATTACAATAGGTGTTTTGTAGTCGTCTTGATAGACTCATAGGGCGTCGTCCAATTTTATACCTATCTGCCCAATTGACATTAATAATTTTTTTTAATAAGTCCTTCACCTCACGGTTAAAGACCTCTACCTTTCCTTTTTCTTGGGGATGATTCGGAGTTGTGATTCTTTGTTTCACTCCGTATTAAATGAGAAACCCTTCAAACATCTTGTTGCAAAAGTGTGACCCACCATCACTAATAATGGCTCAGGGTGTCCCGAACCGAGTGAAAATGTTTTGCTCAAGAATTGAGTCACACTTCTATCCTTGTTGTTGGGTAAGGAGACAGCCTCTACCTACTTTGACACGTAGTCAACTCTCATAATAATGTATTTATTTCCATAGGAGCTCACAAATGGTCCCATGAAATCAATGCCCCGCACATCAAATACCTTAACTTCAAGGATTGGATTCATTGTCATCTCATGCCTTCAAGTGATGCCACCATGCATTTGGCACCAATGACATGCCTTAAAAATTTTCAAGGCATATATTTGAATAGAATGCTAATAAAAACCACTTTGAAGGACCTTATGGGCAGTACAGATGGGTTCCTGATGATACCCAACTAGTAAGGCATGATATTTCTCTAAAATAGCCTTTGATTCAAAATCCAAAATACATCTTCTAATTATCCCATCAACACACAAGCAGAACAAGAACAAATCATCCTAGAAATACCACCGAGAATCCCTTGTAAGCTTTTTCTTCCTTTGTGAGTCCATTCCACTTGGAAACTCTCCATATACTACAAAATTTGGAAAGTCCATATATCGTGGGACTTCACCATTTATAAGCATCATAACTTTCTTATCAGGGAATTCCTCATTGATTTCCCTACCTTCTTTATGTTCATTCATGGCCAGCTTTAACCTTGATAAGTGATCTACTATTTGGTTTTCACAATCCTTTTTGTCTTTGGCCACAAAATCAAATTCTTGAAAAAGGAGTATCCACCATATCAAGCATAGTTTGGCCTCCTTCTTATCCATCAAATAGAAGATATATGAATGATTCATGTGAATAATCACCTTAGTTCCTTGGAGATATGTAATGACCCTCATGGTCATTTATGATAAATACGTGACGTCTTGTATCTTAGAGCATTTTAGCATTTAGCCTAACTCATTTATGACTTGCTGGGACCGACATTTCGGATCCTTGGCTACTTATTTGAGAAATATCTCAAATTTTCTATTTTAGAGCTTGAAACTAAGTAGTCATTGACAAGGATCAACTTTCCTTTAAGACGAACTCAGAATTAAATTCCGACAGTTCCATTAGCTCTAAAATACTAAACAAAGTCATGATTGACCTTAAGTTTGTATATTGAATGTTTCGTTTGCAAGTTATGCGAATTTGTGGAAATTAGCTAAGTTTAAGCTTAAAAGTGGAGCTTGGGTAGTATTTCGATGTTCGGAGTGTCATATTGGAATTCTGATGCTTCCAACAGCTCTATAATGATGAATT
This sequence comes from Withania somnifera, assembly GCA_039654485.1. NCBI lineage: Eukaryota > Viridiplantae > Streptophyta > Magnoliopsida > Solanales > Solanaceae > Withania > Withania somnifera. Next base: position 6,059,641 of record JBDJHY010000001.1, on the reverse strand, counting down.
TAGGCTAGGTGAGATATTGGTTTAATTTTCATGCTTATCGTTGCAATTCTGAGGTGTTGGTGGAGAAATGGTCCTTTAGGCCCTTTAGTTTAAGGGGTCATTTGAGTAAATGATCTTTGAATTTAGTTTCATCAATTTTGTGGATTTCAGAATGTGGTTTCCATGCTGGTTGCATATTTAATTTGTCAAATTTAGGCTTCATTTGATTCCCGAACTAGCTGGTGCGGAATCTGAATTATTGTAGCAAAATCTGCATCTAGTACATACAGTTTCTTTAGTCACGATTGTAGCCTTGCTCACGCGATCACGATGCCCATTTTTTCCTCCTCTTCATGATTGCAATACTCTCCAAATGATCGTGATTCAATCTTGGAAAACCTTCTTCGCGATCGCGGTAGCATCATGCGATCATGATGACTTATAAATTTCCTCAGCGCGATTGCGGCCATAGGCAACCCAATTGCGAAGGCTATTATGACTGGCTATTTTATTCCCAGCCGCAACCACTTCTCCATTTTCACACCTAAAAAGTTATTTCTTCCTCATTCCAAGCTAGAATACTCCCCAAACTTGATCTAAAGTCCAAGAAAGAGATTATCAACCTTCTTCATCGTGTATACACATAATTTGTATGTTTCTTCTTCCTTCTTCCTTAATTCCCTTCTTCTTCCTTGTTTTCCTTTACCCCTACATTGTTGGCTATGAATGAAGGTTGAAGAAATCCTTTCATAACTTGGTTTCTTTCATTTAATTCTTTGTTGTAAGTATGTATATTACTCCTAGAATCATTATCTCATTCGCATTCTAGCTTGGTTATTGATTAAATTAAATCTTTAAATCCTTTTGGTTTAATTCTATCCGGGCTGATTGGAAGCTCTTTTCTTGCTCTCCTTGTGCTCAATTTTGGAGCACGAGTTCCTGGTAGCATTGGGAACCCCATGGTAAATTTTGTTGGAGGTTTTGGCAAGAGGGTCCGAAGATCTTCTCTTTCCTTTTCATTACAAACAAAGTGAAGGCGCTACTTTTAGAAAAGAAAACAACCAGTTCAGATATTCACGACCAAGAAGTACTGGATTCTCTTTCAGATAGGCCCTAAAAGGAGAAGGAAGGTTGGAATGATCCGAATAAAAAAATAAAAGGAAGTTTTATTATTGGGGTATACCAGCCACCTGTTCTGGTCCCATAAGCCTATTTTAGGCTCGATTTTGGGCCCGATCTGAAACTTAGTTTACATTGTGCCGTTAGACTCATGTTAACTTGTAGAATTTATTGGCGCAAGTTTTAGATCATTTGGAGCATGTTTGATATCATTTGGAGCAAGAATTGTGGATTTAAAAAGCTTCGTCAGATGACAGGTAGTCTTCTTGGGCTATTTTTAGGTTTATAGCTTTAATATTTGTACTGAATAGCATCCTTGGGTTGGGTAGCTAGGTCTTATAGTAGCCTAGTACCGTTCTTTCGTCCGTTCGATATTGATATTGATATGTTGGAACCCGATTGATATGGGGCCCAAGGTTTAGTGTTTGATTTAGATACATGTGCAGGGCATAGGATATGGTTATATCATGATTATATATTTATAATGGCATATTTATGTGTCATTGATATACTGTGCATTCATGGTACGAGAGGCCAAGCCTAGGCTCCGATGAGAGTATATTGGGGATGGCAGGTATCACCGCTTGATTTTGAGCCGTCGAGGCAAAAGAGAGATATTGATAATTACAAAGTTTTGTAATATACTTAATGTTAATATAAGTAATTATTTTACTTTTTTGGTCTCGACATGGTATTGAGCACCCGATGATACTATTTGTACCTATTTTAGTCCAGGCTTCACCTTCTGGCACTGGGCTGTATAAATAATTATATAATTATTTTACTAATTGATGTTGGCACTTAAGTCCAGCCCAGAATCGGTAGTCAGTGCAACACTTGGAATTGAGGTCATCTCTATACGACAATCAGTATAACTATTGACACTTGAGGCAGCACTGGTTATGGATACCTGGTGATACCCCATTTGTTGGTGATTATGATCAGATATAATGATATGCAGGCTTGTATCCTTTGTTGTCTAGCTGGGTTTGATGGTACGATTGATATTCAGCAAGATATCCCATACTGTTGAGACCCTTGGGATCTATGATTTGGGATATGAGGATATGATGATATTAGATTGGTAAGTGGTGATGCACCCCCATGGACTTACCTATGGGCTTCCACTCGATGTGGAGGAGGGGGTATGTGGAGTATAGAAGGATAACATATGCTTGGAAACTTAGGATAACCTTCCATGGGTTCTGCCTGTTGTACCTACGGGTACCGAATGAGATGTGTACATAGGATGGTTACTTCATGCATTATGTTACTTTCTGCACTTGTTTTTCTTTAGTCTACCCTGGCTGAGATGTAAGGCCTACAGTGAGCGTGATTCTTGTTGTGTACCCTATATTTCTTTCTTGGGGACTTGTCAGTGTTTTAGTTGTGCATCTTATATTAATATTACTGTTTAGTTATCCCTGTTGGTGTCTTGTTGTTCATGTTATATGGGATCAGTTTCTTAACTCTTATTCTTCTATTCATATTTTTACTTGAGGTTACCAGTATACCGATCATATTCTATTCTTTATCTTCCTTGATTCCTATTATTTATTGAGTTGTGATTCACATATTTTTTTACGAGGATGCTAGGTGCGTTCTTTTCCATTACCTGTAATCCTGTTATGTGATTTGCTAGCACTACTATCTATGTGACATTTGTTAACAATTGAGATGCTAGTTTTCCTAATTGTCTTACTTGCTTCTGTGACCTTTATCCTCGTATTCTTTTATTTACTGCTCTTATTTTTGTTATACACTCTGTGGGCCCTCGAAGTCTACTAAGTACGGGTTACCTTGGCGACTTTTACTCATACTACACTTGCCTTGTGTATATCTGAGTGCAGGGTTCCATTCGTGATACAGATCGCTATTTGTTCGGATTTTTTCTAGATCAGAGTTTCAGGGTGAGCTTGGCGTCCAGCTCAATCTTACTTCTCTTCGGATATATATTTTATTTTGTTATCTCCATTGTATTTGGAGTGTTTTGGATAATATATTCCTTCAGTTTTGATTCTATACTTTGTGGTTCGTATGACACTAATACTGGGTTTTGGGTAGTTATTCTTTATTATCTAATTTCGCAGCTTTATTATTCCTGATGACTTGATATTCTTTCATACTAAATGTTGTAGTCCTCCACTTCGGCTATGAACTATGATATTTGGTTCTCCTACAGGTGGTGTAGTAGGTGCCATCATGATCTAGTGAAATCGGGTCGTGACATAGGCTAGGGTTACCTTCGAGTTATGTAGAGTATTTTTATAGTGTTGGCTAGTTGTTGTGATTTTTTTTAGTTTTGTTGACCTTTTATTTCTATCTTTGCTCTGCTCTCTACCAGTTTTGAGGTCCCATGAAAGGACTTTGTGGGATTTAAGGTGTTTTATGTTGCTCTGGCCTTGATGAGAGTAACCATATTTATTTGAAACCCGTGTAGGGACATAATAATACCTGTGGGAGAGTTGTGTCCTTAGCTATTGGCCTGTGGCCTATCCTAGGCTATTCTAAGAGATTATTTATTTGTGTTGTGTTGTACTGTTGCATAGTAGTGTAAGGATGTGTAGTGGGTTTCCGTGTGAGACTCAATGTTTATGTGAGACAGTAAGAACTTAGTAATAATGAAAATGGGATTTTATAACATAACGTATCTGGAAAGAGTCTTGTATTGCTAAACTTCCATGATCGTGATGCGGTATAGAGCTATTTTCATAATACAAGACCATACTAAAGTTTTACTGAATTATATCTATCACTGGAGTTATGGTATAGAGGTGGGATCTCCTATGTCTAGCTGAGAGCTATTATCCGGAGGTGAGACCTCCTGTTGTTAATTGGGAACTATTACTCGAGTATAGGACGCTCCTATGTTACCTGAGGGATGTTATCTTGAGGAAAGACCTTTTGTGGTCATCTGGGAGCTTCTATTTATAGGTGAGATCCTAGTGTATAGGTTGAGAAGCATAGTGGTTGTTCCTTCTCTTCACCCCATTTCATTCATTCTATTATGCTATTTCCACTCTCCGGGCTTGCGGGGGAAGTCATAGTGAGTCTTTTGTTTGTTGTTTTTATGCCTTCTAGTAGGATTGGGCATCAGGTAAGTTTTGTGTGTTTTCTTTCTTGTTACACCCAGTGGTCGTATCGGCGAATTTGGATTATATCTTCTCCTTACTTTACTTTGTTCCTTTAATTATTATTTTGTTATCTTTTTCTATTTGTCATGACCCGACTTCTCGGAGTCATGATGGCACCTACTATCCACCTAGTAGGAGAAACAAACCCTGTAGTCCGTAGCCGAAGTGGAGGACTACTACAGTATATGCGAAAAAACAATAAGATGTAATACAAGT
>JBDJHY010000001.1:5966721-5978775 GCA_039654485.1 Withania somnifera | reverse complement strand
TATTAGGTGAAAGGGTGAAATAATTGGAGTTTATGTATAACATTGAAATTGTTAGATGATGTTCTGGGATGTCATATAGATTATAAAATATTTCTGGTCTACTGTATATAACTGTTTCCCGATTATAGTAATTGGAGGAGCAGTTGGGATATCAAGAGTTATTTTTTTCTATTTATAGTTGTCCAGTCGAGGACGCTTCTAAGTACAAATTTTTTTACTCATTCTTGTTTTTTCTGCACTTTTGTGTAGGTTTTGTGGCTAGCATTCTATGATCGCTTCCTTTTTCTAGTTTTTATATAATCTGAGATATTCCGATGTAGCTTCCAGTACATTCAGCATTGTCAGATATCTACTATCTTTTACTTTTATGTTACTTTACTTACTAGAGATATTTACAAACTTGAGACTTGTGTAAACTTTAGTTCTAGTTTCTATGTATGGTGACACTTGGTTTTGGGATTTATAGAAGACTTTTGCTTTTTATACTTGTGTATTTAATTCCACATCTTTCATTCAATTATTAATTGAGTTATTCGTAAATTAGGCTGACTTATCGGTTTGGGAAGATAGGTGCTAATATATCCAATTTTCAGGGCATGGAAAGTATGTATTAGAGCTCTAGATTTGTAGATCCTACTGTACATAAGAAAATTTAATAGAATCTTGCGGATCGGTGTAGAGACGTCCATTACTTATCCTCAAGGGGCTATATAACTCTAGAAAACATCTCTTCATTCTTTCACTTCTATCTAGTATGGTTGATTAGCGTATACTGAGTCCTTGGTGTTTTATTTTGCAGATGGTAAGGATTAGAGCTACTATTGATAGGTGATGAGGATGAAACTGAACTATCTTCTAGGGGTAGGGGCAGAGTTAGAGTTTGCAGGGGAACCCGAGGGATAGTTAGAGGGGTAGCCCTAGCTAAGGGTGGAGCCAGGTGGCTTTAACTGAACTCATTGTGGGTAGAGCTGAGCATAAAGATCTAGACTATATTGAAGTGCTAGTGTTACAATATACCTTGTTGAGGGTGCTTGAAGCCTTTGATAGTTTAGCATAGAGTGGTACACCACTGGTTTCTTAGACTAGGGAAATTTTAGATACCCAGAGAGAAGAGTTGTTCCAGTTATGCATAAGCCGGTTTGATACCCACAAGTAGTTGCAGGGAAGGTGGGACAACCACCCAAGTTCAGGTTCTAGCAGGACAACCTCCTATAGTTAGGGGTCAAGTGGGACAGACACCTATTGCACACAAGGTACATGATCTTTAGATTTCAGGTTTGGAGATGCAGGTATGATCTTTGTTGAGATGTCTAATGATCAACAATAGAGGTATGAAATATTCCACAAGATGGACCCACCTTAGTTTCATGGTGGGAAGGACGAGGACCATTTCGAGTTTCTCACTACTTTTCATAAGTTAATCAATAGTGTGGGGATGGTACAGTCATATAGGGTAGACTACACAGGTTTACAACTTTAAGAGCCATCCAACCAGTGGTGACGCTTTTACTTTGACTCTAAACTGGCTGGATCTGCTCCTATGACTTGTGAGATATTCGTAGAGCTTTTGTAGATAGGTATGTGTCTTAGAGTAAGGGAAATACTGTATTTGTAGTTTAATAAATTGATACGGGGGGTATGATAATTAGTGACTATATATATCCCTTCTATGAGCTAGAGCATGCTTTGCTATATTACTGGATGAGTAAGAGAATATAGTTAGGTTCATAAGGGATTTGATATCTTATCTGTAAAATTTGGTATTTATTGCTTCTCAGATGCTAGGGGATACTCTTCACAGTATGATCAAGGCTGCGAGGGGGTTTGAGCAGTTTATTGGGGTCATTCTTACAGTAGGGCCAAGAGGACCCATCATTATTGAAACTTTTATGGTTCCTCATATAGAGGAAGAGATTACCTTTAGTAGAGTGATCACTTTCATCATCAGGGTCCTTTTAGGCCTGTATGCAGGCCTTGGGCACTAGTCGAACAGTTTAGAGCATCTCCAATCTCATGGAGAGCTCATGTAGTTCTCATCAGAGAGTTCCGTGTCGAGGTAGACACATTGGATCTCAGTAGTTTTTAGATCCCCATTCTTTTTTTGAGTGCCGAGATACATGATATTTTGTAGGCATCGTCCCCATAGAGTGAGCAATGAGTTTGAGTAGTCTTATCAGGATCCTAGTGCTCCGGCTAGAGAACCAACACCTGTAGGTAGAGGTAGGGGAGGTAAACAAATGGATAGAGGTGCACCGATTGGCAAGGGTGCACAATAGATAGGTATATTTAGGATGATGCTCACATTCAGCCTAGAGGTGCACGCACACAGTTCTATGCTTTTCCCAGGGGCTTGCTGAGTCTTCTGATGCTATAATCCCAAGTATTATCCAGTTTGCTCTATGCCTGCTTCAGTGTTATTTGATCCGGGGTCTTCTCATTCCTATGTGTTTGCATATTTTGCTGCTGGTTTTGAAATATTATCCGATGCATTTACCATCCCTCTTTACGTGTCTATTTATGTAGGTGAGTCGTTAGTGGTGAATAGAGTGTACCGATCTTTTGTAGTAGTATTGTAGGGGTATAAGACTTGGTTAGACATGATCTTATTTGATATGGTAGACTTTGAAGTCATTTTGGGTATGGATTGGCTTTCTCCTTAAACTAATATTTTATACTTCCATGCGAAGAATCTTATATGTGCATGCATGATAATCCAAGGGTTGAGTGGAACGGTATGTGTGGGTCATATCCTCATAGAGTTATCTTTATTAATCAGGCTTGGAGGTTGATTGGGAAAGGTTGTATGTCTTATTTGGATTTTTTGTAAGATGATAATATGATCTGCCTTCCTTAGAGTCAGTCCCTGTGGTTAGAGTTTATAGATGTGCTTTCGACAGACCTTTCTTGTATCCTAGAAAGGGATATTGATTTTGGTATTGATGTAGAGTCGAGCACCAAGCCCATTTCCGTTCCACCTTACCGTATGTCTCTTGCTGTGGCGAAAGAGTTATGGAGAAGTTACAAGACTTTCTTAGTAAGGGTTTCATTCATCCTACTGTATCACCATGGGGTGCACCAGTCTTGTTTATTAAGAAGAAGGATGGTTCTATGCATATGTGTACTGACTATAGATAGTTAAACATAGTGATAGTGAAGAACCAGTATCCTTGCCTCACATTTATTATTTATTTGACCAGTTCCAAGGAGTTTCCATCTTTTTTAAGATTGATTTCAAATCCAGAAATCGTCAATTAAGGATTAGACCTTTGGATATTTCAAGGATGACTTTTCATACCAGATCTGGGCATTATGAGCTTTTGGTAAGGTCTTTTGGGTTTTCTAATGCCCCAACTGCATTTATGAAGTTTTTATGGAGTACTTCATCCCTATTTGGATTCGTTTGTGATTGTGTTCATTGATGATATCTTGGTTTATTCTAAGACTAAGGCCGACAATGTTCAATATTTAAGAATTGTACTTCAGAGGTTGAGAGATGAGAAGTTTTATGCTTAGTTCTCAAAGTGTGAGTTTTGGTTGCGTTCTGTGGCATTCTTTGGATACGTGGCATCCAAGGAGAGTATTATGGTCGATTCGTCCAAGATTGTAGCAGTGCGTGAATGGGTGAGGCTTACCTAACCGATTGAGATTCTGAGCTTTGTTGATTTGGCTAGGTACTGCAAGACTTTAGTATAAGGTTTTTCTTCTATTGCTGCTTCATTGACTAGACTAAATAAAAAAATACGCCTTTTCAGTGGTATGATGAGCGGGAGGAGATCTTTCAAAATCTCAAGTCATTATTGGCGTCAGCTCCTATTCTTAGTTTGCTTGTGGAGGGAAAAGGTTTCACTGTTTATTGTGACTCTTCAAGGGTCTGTTTAGGCAGATTTTTAACGTAAGAAGGGAAGGTAGTATCTTATTCTCTAAGGAAGTTGAAAGTGCATGGGAAGTACTACCGTACTTGTGACTTTGAGTTGGTAGCAGTGGTATTTGTATTGAAGTTGTGGTGACATTACTTATATGAAGTATATTGTGAGGTGTTCACCGACCATAGGAGCCTTAGTACATTTTCATTTAGAAGGATATTAACTTTAGGCAACGGCGTTGGTTAGACTTGCTTAAGGATTTTAAAATCACTATTTATATCATCGGGCAACGACAACATGGTGGCAGACTCCCTTAGTTGAAAATCCTCAAGCATGGGAATTTTTTCTTATATAGAGGCCGAGGAGAAACCTTTGGAAAGATAAGTTCTTTGGTCTAGAAAACATCTTGGTTAGATTGCAAATTTCTGAGGATGGAGGTATTCTTGCATGTGTAGAGGCCCATTATTCATTGATTGAGAAAATTCGTGTATTCAGTTTGATGATGCTAAGTGAGGATCATTTGTGATAAGGTGCTGTGAGGTGAGGCCAAGACGGCCAAGTTAGATTCTGAGGGTATTTTGAGGATTAGGGGAAGGATTTATGTCCCTAAGTCTTGTGGTATAGTGAGCTTGATCTTAGAAAAGGCCTACATTTCTAGATGTTTCATTCCTCCAGGGCCGAAGAAGATATATCATGATCTAAGTAGCATTATTGGTGGTGTAGTATGAGGAAAGACATTTGTTTCTAGGTTCTTAAACAGCCAGCAGGTGAATTTTGAGCACCAGAGGATAAGAGGTATGTAACAAAGGATGCCTATCCCCCAATAAAGTGGGAGCATATAAACATGGACTTGAATATTGGGTTGCCTACTATTTTGGGTGGTTATGACTTTATTTGAGTGATTGTTGATCATTTGACCAAGTCTTCTACCTTCATTCCATTGAAGGTGAGATACAGTGCTTAGGAGTTGGTAGATATTTATTATTTAAATAGTTCATGGAAGGTGATAACGTGTGGTTGAAAGTGTCGACCATGTAGTGTGTAATGAGATTTGGCAAGAAAGAAAAGTTGAGTCCCCGTTTAATTGGTCCCTTTGAGATTCTAGAGAAGAACGGGGACGTGGATTACAAGTTAGGTTTGCCGCCTGGTTTCTCTATAATCTAATCGGTGTTTTATGCTTCTATGCATCTGAGGTATATGCCTGATGAGTATCACATGCTTCAGTGGGATGCTTTGAGTTTGAGCCCATTTTTATCATTCGAGGAAGAGCCAATTACTATACTTGATAGATAGGTTTAGAGGCTCCAAACCAAAGAGGTGCCTATGGTGAATGTGAAGTGGAAACACTGATTGATCGAGGAGGCTACTTAGGAGACTGATGTCTGACATGTATAGCCAGTATCCTTAACTATTTGATCATTTAGGTACGTATTCTTTCTCATATTCGAGGAAGAACATGGTTTTAAGTAGTGGATGTTGTAATGAACCTAAAGGTCATTTTTTATTTTTTTTGTAAGTATTTTTACTGTTTTTCCCTTCCAGTATTCCGGTTATAGTAAACTAATTGTGATTCCATGGAGGTTCGAGTGCGGGATAAGATTTAATATAAAAGTTTGAGAATTTGAGTTTTGGAGCTTTTAAGTTCAATGAGGAACTATAAGGGCCATATAGAATGTTGGACCTCGTATAAAAAATCCATCAGTTCCATCATCTTCAAAATGTCGAGTTTGGTTTAGTTACACTCTCATTCACTATTTTAGATCATCCATGGTGAGTTTGAGAATTTAGAAAGGCTATAGTTTAACTTTTATGTGAATTTGTTGACTTGGTTCAACATTTGGTCTTAGAGTGCTCAAAAAAAATCCAATGGTTTTGTTTGATTTGAGAGGTATAATTTGTCTTATAATGAGGTATTTTATGTTTTTCGTGAGCCCAGGGGTATTTTGGTCATTTTTAATTAAAAATAAACCCTTTACGAGTTCATGTCAGGGAGACCTCATATGCAGATTTGATGGTTCCATTGAGGCCAGAACGTCAAAATTAATATGTTTTCATATATGGTTTATGTTCATGAGATTTTGAATGAATCCCAAAGGTCCTTTAAAATTTGGTTTTCGCTTTGTAATTAAGTTATTGTTGTTGTTCATTTGCAGCCCCCAGGCATGGCTTTATGTTTGTGATGCATAGGTTGTGTTTGCAAAGGGTTTTGATATGTAAGCTCTATGATCGTGGTAAAGGATGATGCAAGCACGATGAGTTGTACCTTTGTTCTTTGTAATTGCAGAATAGGGGTTATGATTACAATATGCTTCTATCCAGGACCTCCATATTCCTTCCAGGGGCATATGTTTGTGAGGATCTACTATTGACCTGGACAACTTAACACAATATGTGCACATCGTTTAGTTAAACTTTTCATGCAGATTCACCTAAAACCCTGAGAGAACTTGATCAAAGATTTTTGAAGGCATCACTTGGGAAAATTCTCTAATCCCTATTTCATTAATTCTCCACTACTTTAAGATGATTTTCATACAAAATTTCATGGTTTTCAAATCCAAACCAGTGGGTAAAATGAAAGACTCGAATTTGATTAAAACATTGGATTTTTTCCACAAAATAGAATGAATTTTCAATGAAACTTAATATGAGCATCCCTTGGTATTGGGTGACATCAATTATGATAGAAATTTAATCTTGACTCCATGTGATCAAGGTAGATTTTTTCATAAACCATGATTAAATATAATTTGGTGTTGATTAGTGAATACTTTCTTTTGATTCTTGTTTGAGTCACTATATTGTGTGGGGTTAGAGGCTAATAAAAAAAGGAAAGATCTTGAATAGCATGATTCTTCGAAATTAAGTCAAGTTGAGGTTTAATTACTTGCTAGTTTTTTGTCTTTGAGGTGACTTGGATGACTTGGGATTACTATGATATATCATGTAGAGGATAAAATTGGGCTAATTTAAATAATATGAATACATGATGAAATTGTTGTCTTACATGTATACTTGATTTCATTGGGAATTATTGGGTTTAATCATGTATGAAAAATAGGGTGCCTTCGCGTAGGATTCGGCAGTTAAATACATATTTGTTCTGGAAATTTCCCTTGATAAACTATTTGTTATTTTCAGGAGTGGAGATAGTGATTATGCCTTAATTTCGGGGTAAGTCATACTATCTTATTGTTATGGTTGATGATAAATAACATGATTAGCTTTGTTCATACGGAAAAATACTTGTTGGAATTGTTATGTGGCCTTAATATTATTTGTTCTGCAGTAACTTGTTCACCTTGTTATTATTTTATCCTAAGTGTGGTAACTTGTTCACACTATTGTTGTTAATGCTAAAGTGTGGTAACTTGCTAACACTATCTCCAAATTATCATAAGTATGGTAACTCGTTTCCACTAATGAATATATCATTTAAGTGTGGTAGCTTGTTCGCCCTATTAATCTATTAACGTAAGTGTGGTAAGTTCTTCACACTGATGATGCTTTCCTTATAATTGTGGTAACCTGTTTACTTTATTTCCATCTAGGACTTTAATTGTGGTAACTTGCACACTCTTGATATTTGTTATGGTAAACTATTCATAACGTGATTTCTGTTTATATTTTGAATATATTGAGGAATTGTGGAGGACTTGGGATCATGAATACTTGATTGATATCTTAAAGGTGATATTAGGTGAAAAAGGGAGAAACAAATAGAGATTAACATTTAAATGGTTAGATAATGTTCCAGGCCGTTGTATATATATTATAAACTACTGCTGGGATGATGTATATAAATGTTCGCATGTTGTAGTTATTGGAGGACCGATTGGGATATTAGGAGATTATTTTTTCTTTATAGTTAGCCAGCTGAGGACGCTGCTGAGTATTGTTGTTTCATACTTACTGTTGTTTTTTCTTCACTTTCGTGTAGGTTATGTAAAATTGACAGACATGCAAGTTAGTAAAATTGACCATCACTACCATGGTCTCATCAGATAAACAAACAATACTCATATAGGGACTCATGCAATGCTACAACTACATGCTACATGCACAAGGTAAAAGCTGAATGGAGAGGATATTACCGCAAAATGAGGTGGAACTAGAAGGAAACAAGTGCTGATATCTAATAATCATAACTGCCTCTACCTCCCAAGTAGCTCACTCTACTGACTGGTACCGCTATAGACTTTAACTAACACTATCTCCTTATTCCACAACTTACGAACCTGCTAGTCTAAGATTTGAACGGGAATATCCTCATACGTAAAATTATCCTCAATGCTGACACTTTCGGTTGGCACTGCCAAAAATGGATGACTTAGGCATTGCTCTTTCGGCTTGACCATTTATCTGTGTATAGAAAGTTGTACTCATATGAACCTTCAAACCCAGACCTCTTAAAATGACCTCTAACAGTGATATGTAAATTTTGTACCTCGCTTTGAAATAATATTCAATGGTAAACGATGCATGTAAATGATCTCCCTCAAGTAGCTCATGCCATACTTCTCAGCAAAATAACTAGTGTGAACTGGTAGGAAGTGAGCAAAATTAGTCATCTAGTCTAATATAAATCATATGGAAGCATGTTTTTGGGCTAATAGTAATCCGGTCATGAAATCCCTATTGACCACCTCCCACTTCCAAATCAGAATATCAAACTACTGTATCTTACCTGCTGGCCCCTAGTACTCTACCTTAATTAGTTGAAAATTCTAACACTTATCCACGAATTCACCTAAGTCGTTCTTCAAACCTTCCCACCAACAAAATTCCTCTAGCTCTCCATATATTTTGATAGCTACATGACAAATACCATATCTGGAACCATGAGCCTCAGAAAAAATCATACCTTTTAACTCATAAACTACCGAGACAAAAAGATGACCCTTATAACGAAGACCCCATCTCTACCTAGTGACAAATTCTGGTTCTAATGTTTTTGGAATGTCTTCTTTACCTTAAGTAACACTAGATTACTATCTTTCTTTCTCCTTACTTCAACTATAAGAGATGATCTAAAGCCTTTCAAACAAGGATACCATCATCATTAGCTTCTGTCAATCTAACCGCAAGGTGTGAAAGCCTATGCACCTCTTTATCCAACTCGCTCGTATTCTTCTCAACATGGGACAAAATATCTAAGAACAACCTTCTAAGGGCATCAGCCATAACATTGACCTTACCCAGATGATACATAACTATCATATCATAATCCTTCAGCAACTCTATCCACCTTCTCTGACGAAGATTCAAATCTTTCTCATCAATCACATATTGTAAACTCATATGATCATTGAAGACGTCCAGATGCACCCAATACAAGTAGTGTATCCATAATTTCACCAAATACTACAACTAATAACTCAAGATCATGAGTGGGCTAATTATTCTCATGAGTTTTAAGTTTCCTAGAAGAATATGACACAATACTACTAGTGATGCATCAAAACACAAACTAAATGAACATGGAGATATCATAATACACCACAAAATCCTATGAACCATCAGGCAATGCCAAAACTAGAGCTGAAGTCAACCTAGTTTTCAACACTTCAAAACTTTTCTCATATGTATTTGACCATTATAGTTTCACCTTCTTTTGAGTTAAGCGAGTCAAGGGAGCGTCTATGAAAGAAAATCCCAAGACAAACCAATGGTATTACCCATCTAGACCCAAAAACCCATGGATATTAGATGGAGAGATTGGTCTAGGTAAATTTCTGACCAAATTTATCTCTTGAGAATCTACCGACATGATCGAGAAAAGAAACTGACTAGAGCCAAAACTCACACTTAGAAAATTTAGCATAAAGTTGGCATTCTCGAAGGGTTTAAAGAGAAACTATGAGATAGCTTGTATCCTCTTTTTTACTTTTGGAATAAACCAGAATGTCATCAATAAAGACAACCACAAACAATTCCAATTATGTCTTGAAAACCCTGTTCATAATGTTTATGAAGGCTGCAGGAGCACTGGTCAAAATGAAATACATGACCATAAACTCAAAATGGCCGTAACATGTTTGAAAGACTGTCTTTGGAATATCTAACTGTTTGACCTTAAGCTACTTTTATCAAGAATGCAGATTAATTTTGGACTAAAACCCTGTAATTTGTCAAACAAATCATCAATCCTATGGGATATTTATTTATGATTGTGAATTTTTTCAGTTAGCTGTAATTTATGCATATTCTGAAGGAAATAATTTTTTTAAACACTAAAAATACATGGGTACCCCAGGGAGATACACTAGGGAAGATAAACCCCATATATAGGAGGTCTTCTAACTAATCCTTTAACTCCCTAAGCTTAGATGCTTCCATTTTACAAGGAAAAATGGAAATAAGATGAGTTCCCGGGATAAGTTTTGTGCAAAAGTCTGTCTCCTTGTCATGAAGAACTCTAGGTAAATCCTTAGGAAACACATCTACAAACTCCTTGACAAATGGAACTGGTTGGGTATCTGGTGTCTTAAAATAAGAGTCATAGACTTGGACTAGGTATAGTTCATAAACACTAGTACTCCTGTCCCATATCGAATGAATATTCCTAATCTTGTCTGGACCCAAAGCATATAACCGATTCTGGCATTGAGCACCACCAAAATTAGTAGGAGTGCCCTGTTGAGCAGGGCGAGTTACTGGTGTTGATGTTGTACTACCTCCACCTTCCTTCTTGGCCATGGGAAAATCCATATCTTGTGACCTGCCTTACCACATTAAAAACACTCCTTATAAGGGC
This sequence comes from Withania somnifera, assembly GCA_039654485.1. Lineage (NCBI taxonomy): Eukaryota > Viridiplantae > Streptophyta > Magnoliopsida > Solanales > Solanaceae > Withania > Withania somnifera. The sequence continues at coordinate 5,968,155 of JBDJHY010000001.1, read as the reverse complement.
AATCCCCCAAAGTATGACTTGTTTTACAACATTTATAATACTTATCCCATCAAAGCATGCAATGACCAAGATGGTTCTTACCACATATATACAACAAACAGATGAGTGTACCCTCCTATCACACTGCCTTGAGAAAATGTCTAAGCCAACTTACGGTTCGAAGGCTGCTTGAAATGCTAAGTAGGGTTACTAAAATAATAAGTTGCTGATCTCGACCCCTACCTGACTTGGTTTGGCTGAACTCTGTTTGATCAATCTTGACCTTCTTCTTCTGATGATTCACCCTTGACTTATCCTTTTCAATTTGCTCAAAATGGACTATCAACCTATCAATTTCCATATCACTAGAAAAGATAGATGCCCTCCCTTCCAGGATAAAATATGGAGTGATTTTTGACACAAACATATCCAGACGGTTGCGCATGTCTACAACAACCTTAGGGGCATACCTAGAGAGATTAGTAAACTCATACTATACTACACCACTATCATGGATCCCTTCTCCAGACTCAAAAACTCCCTAACACTTTCTTGTCTCTTCTCTCGAGGGAAAAACCTACCTATGAACTCCTTCTCAAACTCATCCCATAAAGGTGGAAGAGATCCTACTCCTCTATTCTTTTTCCATAGATTATACCAAGACATAACAACATATTTTAGCCTATAAGAAACTAAATCTACCCTATCCACCTCTAACACCCTCATCCACTCACAAATTCTCTTAACCTCCTGTAAAAATCTCTATAGGTCCTTATCCAACCTCAAACCAATGAATTTAGTACGAATCAATCTAAAAAACTCCCTCACCTTCACAAATCATGTATTAAGAACTAGATATGTTACTGGTGCAGAGGCTGGCTTCTGATCCTGTTCCATCATTTTCTGATCCATCATATTTTGAAACTCTACAATGGTAATGTCTGTTGGGGGTTGTTGCAGCTCTGGAGCTGGTAGAGCTTGATTCTGCTAATTGGTCTTTCTTGCATGGAAAGTAGATTGTTATGGAGGCATGATTTGAAATGTGTAAAGCATGAGTCATAATAGAAATCCAGAGTTAAACTCCAATGCATGAGATAGACTCTACCTAACATTTTCTTTAGACATTTCCTAGGACTCTATGAACCTAGTGTTCCGATACAAAGATTTTCATGCCACAAAGTCACTCCCTAGGCAGTACCGACATCCTTAGCTACTAAGTCGCCTTAGATGAACAACTTGGTCCATGCATATATCTAACACTCTATCTCAACAAAAACAATATCAAAACAAGAAATCATAAAGAAATGGTGAAACTCATATAAATCAAAAGATAATCTTAATAAATATGAATATTCAATGTTTAAATCTGACACCATCTATGTTTGAACATACTAACAAGATGAGTATTGAAAAATAAGCTAGGAAAATGCCCCTAGCTGGACAAAATCTGAATGG
>JBDJHY010000001.1:5945741-5966621 GCA_039654485.1 Withania somnifera | reverse complement strand
GCAACAATCAACCTAAAAACCAACCCATACTACTGGCCACATCACAAGCACAAAATAATAGCCTAGTCTATTGTGCACGTAAATAAACCTAGCCTACCTAGGCACTGGTGAAAGTATTTGAAATATGCGCACTGTAGGCCCAAAGCTTCAAATGCAGCTGAAATCACCCGAAACTATCAAATTATGATTTCGGGGATTAAAATGCTAAGAATGATATATTATACTAAGGGGCCCCAAAATAGATCGGCGGGCCCCATAGCCTAGAATATTAAACTAAAAAATATTGGCACATAGAGCTCGACTCAAGAAACACGTGGTTCAATTAAGAGCCCAAACAGACCACCGGAAGGTCCCCAAAACAGCTCAAAAGCAGCGTGATCAAAGGTGCAAAACATTGCACATGCAATTATAGCTAAAATGGACGAACTACGCACTGAAATTAAGAAGAAACTTGATCATTGGATATAATTAAACTCTGAGCACCAGAAAGTAACCACAATTAATTGAAAATTAGTGGAAAATAGGGAAGCAACCATTTTGGCCATTAAAAGGAAACCAACCTTCACTTCCATAGAGAAAAACAAAGAACAAAGACTTACTAATAAGAGGGAGGATGATGGGTAACTTGGGGGAAGATTTTCAATAATATGGGTTTATCCATCTAATTTAGTTGTTGGACAAGGAGGAATGAAAGATATATAAGGGGAAATTATCTGAGTTATTGAGTGAGGGGGTTTATATACTGCCAGGCCATGATGCATCTTGATCGTGTAAAGGGAGGGTCAAGACGGAATAGAGTAAATATGCCAGGAAACACATCGCATGAATGGGTGGTCACGATCACGTGAATGGGTGGTCGCGATCGTAATTAGCAAAAGGGGTCAAGGCTACGCAATTACGTGAAGGGAAAGTTGTGATTGCGTTGAGAAGGGAAGTCAGCACTTCACGATTGCAAAGGACTTTCCGCAATCTCTGTGAGAAATTCATCCTGCACTAGAAATAGTTTTGACAACAGTAGTCTGCAAAAAAAAAGGCCTGGGATACCACCTGAAAATCATTCGGGGTCTAAATTACAAAAAAAACTATGCACACATACCTAAAATAATATTTTGCACTTAACAACACAGACAAAATTAAGATTCAAGGCTATTTTAGAAGAATGTTGACCAAGTCAACATCATAGGACAAAATTCACAAATTCCAACCATAACCTCAAAAATACAACGACAACCCCGAAAAGCAAAACCATGACTCAACTAGCTCAAAATCATCATTTCAGAGCTAAAGGAATTTTTGGAATACCGATCCGACGCTCTGATTACCAAAATACCACACAAGCTCTAAAATGAGCTTTGGTTGAGCTGAATTTCTACAAAACAACCCAAACTCAAAATGAAAACCTCTGGACACGAACTTAAGTTCCACTGAGACCAAAATTTGGCATTATAAAACTAACAAAACTGTTAAAATTTGATTTCAAGTGCGTTTACTAGGATTTCACTACAAGTTCCACTATTTCAAACTGAAACTCAAAAATAGGTAAACTTAGATAACGGGCAAACGAGCTACCAGGGCACCGAGCTACAGGTCCCAAAAAAGTCATAAATGACTTAAGGCAACTAGCAAATGTCTCTAAATGCATAAAAAGGTAGAAAACATGAAAATGACCAAACAGGTCACTTCAGATAAGCAACATACATAATATTTATTCAAACACATGTTATACTTCTCTTTTACCTATTTTGCATTTAATCTAGATTTTTCTATTTCTAGAATTAACTATTAGATGATTTTAAATTAATTTTTGTCAATCTCATTTCCTCGATTCCTATTATTATATTTCAAGATAAAAAAAATATCTGAGCACTATTAGAGTTTGAGACATCTAAATATTAATAAAACATGGAAATAATATTGAGCCCAAAATTATTAATTCATACAATTAGCAATTTAACAATACACATGCATCTAATTACACATCATTGCTACACACCCCAATCCAAGAGAATTAGCCACTCATTGAAAATAAAAAAATAATAAATATTATAACATGAACACTATTGTAACACCTTGAAACTTGTTTTGAAGGTTGTGTGGGATAAATAAACTATGTTGGTAAAATTTTCCCCAATTATGGAACTATTGAGTTTTACACAGACCAGATGACGGTATGTGGTCCTGTTCGACAGATTGTGGGATGGTCCATTAACCAGACCAGTGAAGTCCCATGTTCTGCCTCCATTTGATATGACCTTCAATGGAACGTGATCCCACTTGATGGTCTGTCACACAAACCTTGGTCTTGACCCAAAATTTTTCCTAATTTTTCTAAGTGTGGAACGGTTCCATTATTCATGAAACCGGTCGGCGGCTCGTGGAGTGAATCATGGAAACTTCCAGGTGTAAAATAAAATCCATTTTCCTAGAGTGGTTTATAATCTCCTAACTCTTAAATAATTAATCTCATGTCATTTTTGGATCGAAAATACTTACTATATAAATCCCAAATACTTATCCCAATACATTTTTGTCTAATCAAGTCAAAAAGGAGTTTTTTCTCTAAACTTCTTTCAAGAGGCAAGCTAGGGTTTTCATTGGAGATTTATTTATAGTAGCTTGATCATTGATTTTTCTCCATCAAAGTGCCTCTAATTAGGTACGTGGGCTATGAAAAAAGATTCATTTCATCCTTGTGCCTTAAAAATCTCTTTTTTTCTAAATAAGGTCTTGAAGATGTAGAAGTGTGCTAGGATTCTTATTTAATTCAATAAAGTAAGATTCCCTAAGTTGAAGTTTTACTTGATGTTTTGAGTTATAATTATGAAGTTTTCATGATGGTTATTTTAATTATTGAAATCCTCGTGAGTTGGCATGATTTGAAAAATCTATAAACGGTATGAAAGAAATCTTGAAGCATAAATTATTATTGTTCTCAAAGTTTTCTTTTAAAACATGAATCGAGCATTAACTGATCATAATTACTTGACTTTTTACATGATTTTGAGTACGAATATGAAGCATATATAAATTGACTATTTTTGGCTAACTAAGCTTAATTGATAAGAGATTATAATTTTATTGCTTAATTGATGAGTTGTAAATCAGAAGTTAATAAAGAGTTTAATTTGACTAAATTTGCATGTCTTGGCTAAATCAAAAGTTGCAGTTGGACGAGTCCTGGTTTGGCTAGTTGGCTTCATTCGAGAATGTTCACTAGGTAGGATGAGTTAAAGAAGTTAAAAGAGAAGTATGATAAACTTTTACGGGAGGAGTATTAGCACCGAGAAGGTGGGGCGAGTCCCACATACCCAAAACTTGTGTAGCCTAACATAAGGATAATTATTATTATTATTTTAGCCAAGTAAGTTTGCCTTTATAGACTAGTTGGATCAACTAGGTAAAGCGAGGTTCATACCTTTTAGCAAGGTATGGAGGTCCCTCTACATGAGGTAATATGTAGAATTCATCGCTATGGCTTTGAGGTGTATCAGTTATAAAAACTCCCCAAGAGAAGCTAGTAGTTGAAGGTTTTGAAAGAAAGAAAGAGAAAACATGTTTTTAACTTATTCTTTTTTTTTTAAAAAAAAATGAAAGAGTTAAGCTGTTCTAATTGAGTTTGTGTAAGATATGATCTTTTTAACCATTTTTATCATAAACTTCTAAATTATTTTTTTGAGTTAGAGCTGAAGTTGAGATTATCTGTTCATGTATTGCTTAGTACTTATCATTATATTGTATATCTTATTTTATATCTTTTTACGTACTCAGTACATATTCATGTGTGTTGATTCTACTCTAATTGCATGTTTTAACCCTCATGGATCTATTGCCAATCATTCAGACGCTCAAGCTTGACACTACCTGCATTCTTAAAAAATTAGAAGATTGTTGAGTCCTCATAGCATTCAAAGGCCCAACTATAGAGTTATTTTTATTTTGGTTATCTAAAGATTGAATTTTATCTTTATTTATTTATTATTTTATTTATTAGAGACTAGCTAGTAAGCTCTTGTGTTAGCAGTCCATTATTTAGCAAGTAGAGGCTTTCATACTAATATGTATGGTTTTTAAGACTTGAATTTATCTATCCTTTTATGAAGACTATTTATATAGTGAGGTGTCCATTACATTTTTGATTGCTGTTTTCATTGAGTGATTTGAGTAGAGCGTTGCATGGTCCAAGTGGTTCTTTCAAGGATCATATGTCAATTTAGTGATTAAGGATATCGATCCCTCCCTACGGGTGATCTTGGGTCTTGAAAACTACCATAAACACTGTGTTCTTCATTCGTTGTACGAATTCACCAATTGAAATACAAAACTTAGTGTATCAATGAGTAAAATTCAAAAACTTATCTTTCCAAATGACTAACAATAGAGAAAAACTTTCAAAATACTCAAGTGTAACATAACATACACGAAAATGTGAGTTTTTTTCCTTTTATATCTGATCTAACCCGGGACAAATCAATTTAAAGTTTCATCAGAACAAAAATGGCATAGTAAATTGCATCGCTAAATATGTCGTCAATGTGCCAATGTTGTTGCTGTGTCACTGACCAAGTTGGTAATGTGGCATTCTCCTAATCTTTTCCTTCATCTCTTAAATGTAGCATTTTGGCTTGCAGAACTGGCAATGCTTCACTGGATCTCCCACATTCAGTGATGCGCCAAATTGACATGTTGTATCATGGAATTATTGCCCAAATTTCATGACACATTGTTATTCTGGGCAAGGTTCTACTTATTTGATGATGTGCCTATCATGTCAGTGATGGTGGTTGTATCTTTGGCGATGTCGCCTAATGTGCAAACTTCCATTTTTTTTCTTCTTTTTTCTTTATTTTCTAATGTATTTTTCCTCTTTTTTACTTGTTCAATAATCAACTGCTCCTGGTTGCATTCCTTTTAAAGTTACAAGTAAAATACATTAAAATGCAATCAAAAAGGCGTTGAGGACATGAATATTTACACAAAATTAGTATGTCGTATCATTGAATTATTGCCTAATTTTCATCACATATTTTTATTCTGGGCTAGGTTCTGCATATTTCACGTTGTGCCTATCATGTCGGCGATGGTGGTTGTATCTTTGGCGATGTCTCCTAATGTGCAAACTTCCATTTTTTCTTCTTTATTCTCTATTTTCTAAAGTGTTTTTCCTCTTTTTTACTTGTTCGACAATCAACCACTCCTGTTTGCATTTCTTCTAAAATTACAAGTAAAATACAATCAAAAAGGCGTTGAAGACATGAATTTTTACTCAAAATTAGTATTAATGAGTGGTAATTTGCCAGCTCAAAACATTGCATAGCTTATCGATGATGTACTATTATTTAGGTTGAGCATATTTACTATTTTCTACTCTTGTTACCTTCCTACGTACTCAATATATTCTATGTACTGATCACATACTTTATGCTGCATGCTTTCATTATGCGATACGGACTACCATCTCATGCTTGTGATTGATCAGATATTCTATTCCAAACCTAATATAGAACATTGGTGAGTTCCTATGAGCCGAGAACTAATGTATTTCATTACTTATTTCATTGGAGTTAAGAAAACTTTGATTATGTACTTTTTTTTATTCTAAGGCTGGCTGGTGACTTGTTCTAGCAGCCTAGAATTTAGCTTGGTTAGGGACTTTTAGTCACTTGATATAATAGCTTTTAGAGTTGGAGTTTTCTTATTTAATTAGGTATTTACTATTTACTCATATGAGATTGACCAGTTTTTATGTTAAGTATTGGTATAGCTTTTGCTGAGAGTGAATCATTAGAGTCATGCATGAGCTAAGGGTACTTTTGAAGCCACAAGTGGCTACAGATGCCTTGTCACTTCCAGGGGTGACTCCAAATTTTGACATGAATATAGTCATGTACACCACCTTTTTTCCAACAATAATCGAAAAAGAGAAAAGGGAGATTAAAGATTATAATATTGTAAAATTTGGTATTAAACTTATGATAAAATATTGCATTTATCTTGCTTAGTGTTTTGGTTTTATTTTTTATTGGCCCATATCAGTTGATCTCTTAATTATCTTTGAATTTTTCAAATAGTAATCATTCAAATATTTTGAATTGTAATTTGATGCTTTCTTAATGAGATATAACTCATAATTACTTCTTTAGGTGATTGTGAATATCATATCTGAATTACATAAAAATTTATTCACTACAAGCGCGATGATTACATAGATGGAATAGTGAATTGCATTTGCATAAGTAGGGGAAAGTGTTAAAGTTTAGCAATGAAAAAGGGACTTTTTTTTATTTTCTGAATTTAGGAAATCTTATTTGGCCAATCATGTTTGCTTTAATTAGTACTAGTTTATGGTCCTCTAGTGTTTTTCATCTTTCATTTGTTTAGTTTCAAGTTTCTACTATTAGTTGTTATGACTTTTCCTCAATATAACTTCTTATTTATTACTGTTCGATGTCAAATTGTTGAAATCTGCCTCATGAGCTATCAATTAATGTTGAGTTGGCTTGGTAACATAGCTACTGATACATTTTTTATTTTTAGAAGATATTAGATATTAACAGTTTAAGATTTAGTTGTGAATTTTCTAGTTTTAAAGTATGTGGTTGTTGGTAAATTTAGTTAGACAAGTTATGTTTTGAGTTACTGCATTATTTATTACAGACCAATTAAGGTTTACTTATATTTACATAGTCTTTGTTTAATTAATAATATATCTCTTCTCTATTTATTTATTATTTTATTCTTAATCTGTTAAACACAGATACATTGGTATCAGAGCCACTCTCTTACGAGACTAGTGAGTGATTTTAGGGGCTTTCTGAGTGAATCATGAACAAAGGCCCTTACATATTTCCATGAAAAGCCATCAGAACACATGAAAAAAATAAAATTCTTCGGGTTCTTTTGCTATTTCTCCACCACTGTTTATAGTGAGAATTATCATTGAAGTTTGAGTAAAGATAAACAAAGGCCCCTACTTGTTTTCCTGAAAAGCCATCAGAACACATGAAAACATAAAATTCTTGTGGTTCTTTTGTTATTACTCCACCACTATTTGATGGAGATAATTATCAAGTATGGACTATTGAGATGCAAGCTCACATGGAGGCATGTGATCTATGGGAATCAATAGTGGAGGATTATTAAATTTCTACTTTAGCTGGAAATCCAATAGTGACTCAGATCAAACATCAAAAGGAAAGGAAGATAAAAAGTCCAAGGCAAATCCTTGCTTATATGCTACAAGTTCAACCATAATTTTTTTAAGAATCATGATGTTAGAATCGGCAAAGCAATCTGGGATTTCCTTAAATAAGAATACCAAGAAAATAAGAGAATCAAAGGTATAAAAGTGGTGAATCTCAAAAGAGAATTTGAGATGCAACGAATGAAGAATTCTTAAAATGTCAAAAAAATAATCATATAGTCTTCTTACCATTGTGAACTAGGTAAGAGAGTGGGGGTAATAAGCTTCTTAACAACAAAGTTGTTGAGAAAATCCTTGTTACATTACCTGATAAGTTTGAACCATCCACTGCTTCCTTAGAAAATATTAAGAATATGTTAGAGAGCACTTTTACAGAATTACTAAATGCATTGAAAGTCCAAGAGCAGAGAAGTGTAATGAGATAGGAAGGGTCCGTATAAGGTGCACTACAATACAAGTTGTAAAAATTTTCTGGAAGCAAGCACAACAAAGTAAAATGGAAAGTTTACACTAATAATGAAAGTAGCCATAACTTAGGAAGAAATAAATGAGACAGATTTGTGGAAGGAAGAATCATTCTCACTTTAAATGCAGGAGAAATCTGGATATGAGATGCAGGAGATGTAAAAAACTTACTCATGAAGATATTATCTATAATTAAAAAGTCTAAAACAACAAGGAGATAATCAAGTTGCAAATCAATATGAGAAAGAACAACTCTTTATTGCATCATGCTTTGCATCTAGTTTATCAAGTGACAGATGTCTTATTGATATTAGTAGCATGAACCACACGATCAATGATGGAATGATTTTCAAAAAACTTGACAGATCAACTGCATCAAGAGTTAGGATTGGAATAGAGAATATCTCCCAGGAAAAGAAAAAGGTACTGTTGATTGAAAGTTATAAAGGTAAAAAACTTATTTCTGAATTTAGTTTATTCCTAAAATTAATCAAACTTTATTAAAGCTTAACAACTATTACAAAACAAATTCGAATTAGTTTAAGATACTACATTTCTATTTCTACTTGAGTTTTTGTTATTTCAATGATCGGGATTGGGAGGTAGGTTCCATCATGTCTGATTTTTTAGGTGCTATAATTTTGTATTATAGCCCTAGGTTTGTAGGTAACTTTATTCACAAGACAACTTTTGTAGTTTCTTTCAAATCGGTATGGAGACATCCATTACTTATCCTCGAGAGGCTACAAAACTCTAGGCGACATCTCTTCATTATTTGACTTTTATTTTGTGTGGTTGATTCGCGTGTGCTAAGTCTATGCCACTTTTATTCAAAAGATGGTAAGGACTAGGGCTGCATTTGATAGGGATTATCAGTATGTTCCTGAGCCAGTTACCAGGGGTAAGGTTAGAGCTAGGGGAGAGGTGGAGCCTGAGGGAGAGATAAAGGGGAAGCCCCATCTAGGGGTCAAGCTAGGGAGGCTTAGAAAAAGCTAGATATGGATAGGGATGAGGAGAAGGTACCTTCAGAATATGTTGCAACCCCTCTACTATGGGATACCTTATTGAGAGTGTATGGTATTTTAGAGAGCATAGCACAGGGCGGTATATTGCAGGGATCTTAGACCAGGGTAGGGGTGAAGACCCCAAAGTAGAGAGCCACTCCAGTGATTCATGAGCTGGTGGGACAACCACCAGTGGTTCCAGTACAGGTGGGATATCCAATCGATAGCAGGTTCTATCGGGCCAGTCTCCTATAGTTTAGGGTCAGGTGAGGCAGCCACCTATATTACATCAAGTTCATGATATTTACATACCAAAGGTCGGAGTTACAGGTACTATCATTGTTGAGATGTCAGATGAGCAAGAACAATTATATTTGAGGTTCAGTTAGATGGAGCCACCTTAGTTTTAGGGTGGGTAGAAAGGACCATTTGATTTTCTTACTACTTAACCATGAGTTGCTATAGAGTATTGGGATAGTGCACAAATGGGGTAGATTATACAGTTTTGCCACTTCGAGGGCTAGGATGATAGTGGTGGTGATCTTATGTTGACTCTAGACGAGCTGGATCACCTCCCATGAAGATATGGTTTCCCCAGTTAGTTTGATGAGCTTATATAGGAGAGCAAGATAATTGATAAGTATGCTTCTCACTTTTATGAGCTATCCACACATGCTTTGGCTATTTTACCGAACGAGAAGGAGAATATAACTAGATTTATGAGGGGATTGAGCAATTATCTTTAGAATTTGGTATTCATAACTTCACATCTATCACGGGATACTTTATATTATAAGATTGAGAAGCGAGAGGGTTTGAGCAATTGTGTAGAGGTCAGCCTCAGCCTAGTGATAGTAGGGGCAAAAGATCCCATTCCTTTAGTCAGTTTTCTGGTGCCTAATCTGGAGGGAGGGGTTTTCTTCAGTACAATATTCACTTTATCTACAAGGTACCATTCTAGGCATATATATTGACCTCAAGTGCTAGTCTGTTAATTTAGAGTGCATTCAGTCTAGCACCAAGTCATTCTGAGTCATATCATAGGGGTTTAGGATGAGGTGTACATTTGGGGTTTTAGATTTCATCATACCAGTCTATAGCTTTGGGTTCTTATTTTACTTGTGGTGATCATGGTAACAGGTAGAGGTTTTTCCCTAGCGTATCTCAAGCCTCGTATGCATAAAAGCACCGATGTCTCTGGGTAAAGGTAGAGGAAGTGTAGATAGAGAGAGGTGTAAAGAGTTGCAAGGGTGCACATCAGGTAGGCAGAGGTTAGGGAAGTGCTCCATCTCAGCCCAGAGGTGGGTGCACATAGTGCTACACTTTCCCAGGGAGACCTGAAGCTGAGTCTTCCGATGTTGTGATTACAGGTGTCGTCCTAGTTTTCTCTAAACCTGTATCATTGTTGTTGATCTGGGTTTTATTCATTCCTATGTATCTACATATTTTGTTGATGGTTTTGATGTTTTTCTGATGCATTACTTCTTTATGCATGTACTTCTATGGGTGAATCTTTAGTGGTGGATCAGGTGTACCGATCCTGCCTTATGGTCTTGTTGGGTTATGAGACTTGGGTAGACATGATCTTACTGGATATGGTAGATTTTGATATTATTCTGGGTAAGGATTGACTTGCTCCTTATTATGTTTCTTTAGATTCCCATGCCAAGACTTTTAAATTATGCATGCTGGTATTTTGAGGTTTAAGTGGAAGGGTATGTTCGGGTCGTATCCTCTTAGATATATCTCTTTTCTTTAGTCTTGGAGGTTGATTGAGAAGGGATGTAGGTCTTATTTGGCCTTTGTACGAGATGTTAGTATTGATACCCTTTCCTTAGAGTCATCCCTTATTGTTAGGAAGTTTGTTGATGTCTTTCCGCTAGACTTTCCTGGTGTTCCCCTTGATAGAGATATTGGTTTTGATATTGATTTAGAGTCATACACCAATTCCATTTCCACTCCTCCTTATAGTATGGCTCTTTATAAGTTAAAAGAGTTTAAGGATCAATTGCAGGACTTGCATAGCAAGGGTTTTATCCTTTCGAGTGTACCTCCTTGGGGTGCCTCATTCTTATTTATGAAGAAAAAAATGGGTTTATACGTATGTGTATTGACTACAGATAATTGAACAAGGTGATAGTGAAGAACAAGAATCCCTTACTTCATATTGATGATTTGTCTAACCAGCTCCAGGGAGCCTTCATCTTCTCTAAGATTGACTTGAGGTTCGGGTATCATCAGTTGAGTATTAGACCTTTGAATATTCTGAAGATAGCTTTTCAGACTAGATATGACCATTATTAGTTTTTAGTGATGTATTTTGGGCTTATCAATTCCCCAGTCATATTCATGAATTTGATGAATGGTGTATTTTATTTGTATTTAGATTATTTTATGATTTTATTCATTGATGATATCTTCATTTATTCTATGATCAACGTCAATCATGTTCACACTTTGAGGGCTGTACTTCAAAGATTGTGGATGAGAAGTTGTATGATAAATTCTCAAAGTGTGAGTTTTGGTAGAGTTTGGTGGTATTCTCAGGGAGCGTGATTTCCAAGGAAGGTATTGTGGTCCATCCGGCCAAGGTTGCAGCAATGCGTGATTGGGTGAGACCTACTTCACCGTATGGATTCAGAGTTTTATTGGCGGGCTAGGTACTATAGGAGGTTCATGCAGAGTTTTCTTCTATTGTTGCTTCGTTCAGTAGACTGACTCAGAAGAATATGCCTTTCTAGTGGTCTGCTAAGTGCAGGAAAGCTTTCAAAAGTTCAAATCTTTATTAATGTCATCTCCTATTCTTACTTTACCCTTGGATGGTAAAAGATTCATTGTATACTGTGACTATTCTAGGGTTGGTTTGGGTGAAATATTGATGTAGGAGGGTAAGGTATGGCCTATTCTTCAAGGCAATTGAAGGTGCATGAGAAGAACTACCCTACTCATGATTTATAGTTGGCTGTGGTGGTGTGTGTGTTGATGTTTTGGAGACATTACCTTTATAGAGTGCATTGTGAGGTATTCACCGATCATAGGAGTCTTTAGTATATTTTCAGTCAGAAGGATCTTAACTTTAGGCAGCGTCGTTGGTTGGAGTTGCTTAAGGATTATGACATCACTATCTTGTATCACCCAGAAAAGGCCAACACGGTGGTGGATGCCCTTAGTAGAAAGTCCTTGAGCATGGATAGTTTGACTTGTATTCGAGCTAATAAGCGACCTTTGGCTAGAGATAGTAGAGCCTAGCTAACAACCTGGTTAGATTGCATATTTCGGATGAAAGTATTATGCTCACATGTGTAGAGGCCCATTTTTCATTAATAGACTAAATCAGTGCCACTCAATTTGATGATGCTAAGTTTAGCATATTCGTGATAAGGTACTGCAAGTGGAGGACAAGATGGTCAAGTTGGATTCTAGAATTTTAAGTATATAGTGTAGTATTTGTGTCCCTAAGTTGGTGGTTTGGTGAGATTGATCTTAGAGGAGGCCCACTGTTCTAGATATTCCATTCATCCAAGGGCAACAAAGATGTACCACGATTTAAACTAGCATTACCGGTGATGTGGTATGAGGAAGTACATCGGAGACTTTGTTGCATGGTGTTTAAAATGTCAGAGGGTAAAGCTCGAGCACCAGAGGCTAGGAGGTGTGTCACAGAGAATGCCTATACCCCAGTGGAAGTGGGAGCATATAGCCATAGACTTCATTCTTGGGCCTACTGCTTCGAGCAGTTATGCTTCTATTTGGGTGGTTGTTGATCGTTTGACCAAGTCTACTTATTTTATTCCAGTAAAGGTTATATACGTTGCTCAAGAGTTGGTAGGAATTAACATTAGTCAGATAGTACGGTTGCATAGTACCCCAATTTCTATCATATTAGATTGAGGTACACAATTTACTTCATACTATTAGAGTACTATGTAGCGTGAGATGGGTACTTATCTTGATATAAGCACAACCTTCCATCCTCAGACCCACGGCCAGTCTTAGCATACTATTTAGGTGCTTTAGGATATGTTGCAAGCTTGTGTTATTAACTTTGGTGGTCGTTAGGACCGGTCTTTTCACTCATGGAGTTTTCCAAAAGCAACACTTACCATTTCAACATCCAGATGACGCCTTTTAAGGTATTGTATGTTAGAAGGTGTAGATCTCTAATTGGATGGTTCGATAATTCTGAGGAGAGACTTTGGAGTATAGATTTTTTGTGAGACTCCAAGGATAGAGTTAGATTGATTCAGATCCTACTGCTTTCTTCCTAGAGTAGGCAAAAGAGTTATGCTGATAAGAGGGTTACGTCATTGGAGTTTATGGAGGGTGATAGAGTATGGTTAAAGGTGTCACCTATGAAGGGTATGATGAGGTTTGGGAAGAAAGGAAGTTGAGTCCTCATTTCATTGGTCCTTTTGAGATTTAAAAAGCGGAAGGAAAATGTGGTTTACAAGTTAGCTTCGCCACCTGGGTGGTTTACAAGTTAGCTTCGCCACCTGGGTTGTTCGCGGTGCTTTCGGTATTTCATGTCTTTATGTGACGGAGGTTACTCTTGATGAGTTTCACATGCTTCAATGGGATGCATTGAGTTTGGAACCATACTTATCATTTGAGGAGGATCCAGATGCAATACTTGATAGAAAGGTTTAAAGGCTCCGGACCAAAAATATACATGTTGTGGAAGTGTAGTGGAGGAAACTACCAATCGAGGAGGCTACTTGGGAGACCGAGCCTGATATAAGTAGCCAATATCCTTAGTTGTTTGACCTTTCAGGTATTTCTTCTTTCTTATATTTGAGGATGAAGATAGTTTTTAGTGGTGGATGTCGTAATGACCCTGAAGGTTATTTTTGCATTTTTTGAGTATTTTGACTATTTTTCCCTTCCTGTGTTCCCATTATATCAAACTAAGTGTAGTTCCATGGTTGGGTTGGGTGCGAGATGATATTTGATGTAAAAGTTTGAAATTTTTGAGTTTGGAGCCTTTAAGTTCAAAATGAGGAACAATAGGGGTCATCTAGAGTTCGGTACCTCGTATCAGAAATCCATCAATTCCATCAGCTCCTAAATTTCGCGTTTGGATTAATTAGACTTTTGTTTCTTGTTTTAAACCTTCCATGGTGAGTTTGAGCGTTTAGATATTCTAAAGTGGAGTTTGTAAGTGAAATAATTTATTTGGGTCAACATTTGGACATAGAGTGCCTCGATTGAAAATCCGATGGTTTTGATGGATTTGGGAGGTGAATTTAGTCTAGAATGAGGTCTTTTATATGTTTTGTAAGCCTGGGGGTATTTTTGTCATTTTGGTATTTTAGTGGAAAATTGGTCCTTAATGAGTATCGCATTAAGGAGACCTTATACGCATGATTTGATGGTCTTGTTGAGTCTAGGATATCAAACTAGTATGGCTTCATATAAGGTTTGTCATCACGCAATTCCTAATGAATCATGATGTTCTATTCAGAGTCATTTTTGATTGCTATGTTTGTTATTTTTGTTGTACTGTCACAGCTTTATGACCTTCATCGCGATACTGTGGTAAGGATCACGATCACGAAGGTCTGGGATACAATAGGCTATGATCTCATGGCTTTGAGTCGCGATCACAAGGGCCTGAGTTGTAATGGGGCGTGACCACATGGACCATGTCGATCACAGAGAATTATCTGTGAGGGCATCGCGGGGTCGCGATTGAGATGAAGGAACTGTTCACCTGAGCATTTTTAAACAGAAAGTTATATTTATTCCTCATATTTCATGTAAACACTCACCTTAGAACTCCTATCTTGATGAACTTGATCAAATAATATCGATGATAATCATTGGGTAAGTGTTCCAAATGCCTGTATATCAAGTACCCACTATTTAACATGAATTTCTACGATTTTGAACCATAGACAGTGGGTTAAATGTTGATCTCGAGATTGACTTGATATTTTTAATGATGAAATGGATTGAGTTTTCAATGAAACTTAATAATTAGCATCCATAGTAATGGGTGACACTATTTTACGATCAAGTTGTGATCTTGACCCTGTGGGCGTGGGGTTGATTTTTGTATACACCTTGATTACTTGAAATTTGGTGTTGATTAGTGAATATTTCCTTGTATTTCTTTCTTGGTTATCTATAAATTGCTCGGTTGAAGGCTAATCTAAAGTGGAAAGAACTTGAGTAGCTTGATTCTTCGGAAGTAAGACAAGTTGAGGTTTATATGGCTTTCTATAATGTGATGACAATTTCTTGATATTCTTGTGATTTAGGGTGACATGCATGCTTAGGGATTTGTATTATCTATCATGTTGAGTTTAAAATGAATAAGTTGGAGTATTATACATACTTCATGAATTTGGTAAATTTGTGGTTATACTTGAATTGTATTGTGAATTGTTGGCTTGAAAAGTCTAATTGGAAATGATAACCTAAATAAGAATTGAGACCTAATTATGTACTTGTTGATGAAAACACCCACGAGAAACAAATGGCGACCTTGAAATTGAAAAAAGTTAATGCCTGGAAGGCTAAATTGAAAATAGAAAGGCTATTCTTGATAGAAATTACCCATGAGAGGTGTATGTTGTTAAATTAAAATCTCAACTTGACAATATTTTCTATGGTTGATATGTGATAACTAATCACTTGATGATACTTGATCATGAATCTTGAACTGTGTCTTGATGAGATTATTAGATAGGTTAACATTGATTGTTGTTTAGCTTTTGCACCGTGATTGAGATTATGGTAATTATATAGTCGAGGCTCCAACCGGGTGCCTATATTGTGATGAAAGAATTATATTATGAACAAGTCATAGACGAGGCTCTGATTGGGTGCCTATGCCCCTAAACGGGTGCCTATATAGCTGAAAGGTATAGCCAAGGCCCTGAACGGATACTTGAATGTTATGATTGATGTTGGATATTGTAGATGAATTGGGATTTTCCATCAGCGTTAAGTAGTTTTTGGACTTGAGATCTTGGTTAATGACTTTGTTTGTTGCAAGACTTAATTTTTGTGAGAGTGTAGTTTCATTTCACGATTTGTAGAGGCTTATTTGATTACATTTGTTGTATTTGTATAAACTGTTGTTGGGCTGTCGATATTTCTATTGCAGGTTGTACTATTTTGGAGGAATAGTTGGTAGGTTAGGGTTTTTTATTTCTCTTTATAGTTAGCCAGCCAAGGACGCTGCTGAGTACCATTGTTCTTGTACTCACTTCTTGCTTTTATGGACTTTTTTGCAGGTACCGAAGCTCGTACTTAGTGATTTTCTCTTCTTCCTTTGTTCCAAGTAGATTCTAAGGATCTTGAGGTAGCTAGTCGCTCTTCATCAATTGTCACAGATTTCCTCATTCTAGTTTATTATATAGTGTCTTTAACTTGTAAAGACTCTGTATGGATATTCAAACTTCTTGTATATACATTTTATAGAGGCTTGTGAACGATGACACCTATCCTTGGGGTATACTTATATATATCTATTTCGTCACTATGACTTCTGCATTTAGATGTTTTATTAGTTTAAATTCTGCTCTTACCTGAGTTATTGTTATTTGGTAAACTATCAGGATTCAGAAGGTATTTTGGGGCATGACACAGTTAATCACAAGTCTCTATTAAATAATAATTAGTCTCAAGTTTTTTATCAGATAATCTCAACAAATCAGGAAGGCAGACAAATCAACCAAGCCACATATCAAGTAGATATAATATATAATGCAAGTGGCTCTGAAAAAATCAGTATCATAACACACCAGTTGGAATATATATGCATGTCACAGCTAAGACCCATGAGGGAATTGCGAGGTCCATTTACTACTCAATCCAAATCCTTAAGAACGGGCCTCAAACGGTGAACAACAAACTAGACCTACGGAATTAGCCTCGTACATCCTATGAAATCAAACATCTGGATTGGTCCTCGGACTACCTAATCATACATCCGAAGTCCCTCGGACTGCCTAACGAATCCGATATTTGGATCAAGCATCGGACATCCAGTAAAACTCGAGTTTTATATTCAAATTCAGAATCTGAGCAAGTATCATATGAAAATCAAGGAGATGTTAAAATTTAAGTTCACGAAACAATATTATTAGCCTCTCATAGGCACTCACTAGAAGATATTTTTTTCCATCTCAAGTTAGCCTCATTGGGCATTATAATTTCATTTATAATGGTATCAATAAGTCATCACAGGGGAATGCCAATATAAACTACATATATAAGCCCCAACTTGCACACTAAGATATTTCTTTCAACCACATAAGTTAAATCAAAGCAACTCAAATCTCAAACCAAGTAAATAATTCAACAAAATTCAAGGAATCACATTATCACATAATTTCTCATTTTAGGTCGGGCATTCTTGGCACTAACAACCCCAGTATACCCATTCTCCCACTTACAACAATCTAACACACAATGGTTAACACTTTATTAAGAAATCAAAGAAACCTTAACTTGCCTTAGAACGACAAAAAAAATCACTAGCGAGCTTTTCCCTTCCTTACAACCTCCAAATGAGCAGAATCTAGTCACCAATACAATACATACAAGAAACTACAACAATCAATACACATATCGATAATTCATAGTTTTATTCAAAAATCCACCCTGGTCCCACAAGGTCAAAACAAAAAATTTATTACTAAAATGGGTAACCCTCCACTTGGGGAATCTAACTATCAAGTTTAAGCAAAAACCCAATCTATTATGAATTTCAAAATAAAGGTTTTATAATTCTCGAGTTCATACTTTAAACAACTATTTTTTATTTAAAATCATTATTTATTGGTAAAGATCATGTTAAAGTAATTAGGAATTGATGAAAAAGGTTTAAAAGCATTACCCAATCGATATACACGAAGTCTTCTCTTGAACGTTGTCAAAAATTGGAGTTTTGTTTGTCTATGTGAATTAAACAATCAAACAGTCCATGAAAATTATGTTTAAAAAGCCCCAAGTGAATAGTGATCTCTCCAAATTCTTGGAGTATCATCTGCAATCATATCCCGGTATGAGCTAGTCATGCCGCGATCACAGTGGATCTACTGCAAATATAGCCCTTCTAATTACTCAAACCAGCCAGCTTAACCCATCATGATCGTGGGTAGTTGGTCACAAATGTGGAGCATAGAAAGATCCACCACAGTGATTGCGGGAAATCATCATGAAAGAGGTGAGGCCCCATACAACTTAACAACAACAACAGAAGAAAAATCACAAGTATTGAAATCTCTAAATAGACCCCCTCAATTTTTTTTGAATCCCCGTGCAAACAAACCATGTATGTAACCACACTGAATTTGACGTTCCAGACCTAATGGAACCATCAAAACATGAATTTGAGGTCTCTTTGATCTGACATCCGTTAAGGGTCCATTTTTAACTAAAATCACCAAAATAGGACAAAAATGCCCCTGGACCTACAAAAAAAATGAAAGAGGCCTCATTCTAGACCACCACCCCCCAAATCCAGTGAAATCATCAAATTTAGAATTTGATCACTCTAACTCCGAGAGTTGACCAAAATTTCTTTAAAACCTCAACTTTATCCCATCAAACTACTCAAAATCAAGATGAATGGGCTAAAAAGAAAATAAAAGTCTTCCTATACAAAAATCTATGTTCTAGAGTTAATGGAACTAATGAATTTCCTATCCGAGGTTCCAAACTCTGAATGACCCCTAAAGTTCCACATTTCACACTTTAAAGCATAAAACTGGTATTTTATCTTAAGCAAAATTAGTTTATCATAATACAACTACGGGAAAAAGGCAAAATGGTAAATTCGCAAAAATTAAAAATATGACCTTGGGGGTCATTACATCATCCACCACTAAAAACGATGCCCGTCCTCGAACACAAGCAACAAGAAGTACCCGACAATTCAAAGGTTGAGGGTACTTGCTATGCATATCGGACTTGATCTCCCAAGTAGCGTTATTGATTAGTTGGTGCCTCCACGGTACCTTCACCAAAGGTATTTCTTTAGTTCATAGCGTATGAATCTGCCTATCTAAAATGACAATTGGCTCTTTCTTAAATGAAAATTCTAGGTCCAAACTAACTGAATCCCACTACATCACATGAGACTTATCGAGCATATACTTTTGAAGCATAGAAATATGAAATTCTGGATGAGCTGCAAGCAAACCAGGTGGCAAGGATAACTTGTAAGCACATCTCCCTTTCTCTCCAAAATATTAAAGGGCTAATGAATAGGGACTAAGCTTCCCTTTCTTCCCAAAATACATAACATCTCTCATGGGTGACACCTTCAACCACACTCGATCACCCTCCATGAACTCCAAAGCTCTAACTCTCATATCATCATAGCTCTTTTGCCTAATCTGAGCCATAAGTAGTCAAGTATGAATTATACTAACTCTCTCCATGAAGTCTCGCGATAAGTACATAACCCAAGGCCTTTCCTTGGAAGTATTAAACTACTCGATTAGGGATCTACTTCTTCTACCACCTAATTCCTCAAAAAGATCCATCTGAATACTTGATGATAAATGTTGTTATAAGAAAACTCTGCAAGAGTTAGTAATCAATCCCATCAATGACCAAACTCAATAGTTCATGCCTGCAACATATATTTTAACACCTGAATAGTGTGCTCAGACTGACCATCAGACTGAGCATGAAAAGGTGTGCTCATATCTACTTGAGTGCCTATATTAAGTTGCATAGTACTCCTAATGTGAGAAGTGAACTAAGTACCTCGACTAGACGAAATGGCTATATAATCTAACAACCTAACTTATATAAATCTTAGCTAATTCCTGAGCACTATACTTTATCTTAAACAGAATGAAGTTAGCGTACTTGGTCATTTGATCAACAATCACTGAAATAGAGTCAAAACCACCTGAGGTGCTAGGCAACCCAACAATGAAGTCCATGGCTATTCGTTCCCACTTTTACTCGGGAATGGACATCCTATGAGATATACCTCCCATCCTTTGGTGCTCAAACTTAACCTACTGACAATTTTAGCACCTAGAAAAAAAATTTAGTAATATCATTCTTTGTTCCATACCACTAATAATGCTAACTCAAATCATGATACATCTTCACTGCCCCTGGGTGAATAGAGTGCCTTGAACTGTGGGACTCCTCCTAAATCAGCCTAACCAAGTCACCGTACTTAGGGACACAAATTTGGTCCCTAATCCTCAAAACACCATCATAATCTAATACGACCGCCTTGTCCTTACCCCAACACCTTATCATAAATAGCCCTCGATCTAGCATCATCAAATTATATTGCTCGAATCTACTCTATCAGCACAGAGCGGACCTCCAAACATGCAAGAACCCTACCTACTCAGAAATTGGCAATCTAACCAAACTTTTGGTTAGACATTGAATGTCTCTAGACAAAGACCTCTCCTCAACTCGAATAAAAGTCAAACTACCCATACTCGAGGACTTCCTACTAAGGACATCCCCACCACATTGGACTTTCCCAAATGATACAAGATAGATATTTCATAGGCAATTCTAACTACCCCATATTGCCTTAAATTGAGATCATTTCAGATGAAGATATACTAAAGACTCTTGTGATCAGTAAACACCTCACAATGTACCCCTTAAAGATAATTCCTTCATAACTTCAACACAAATACCACTACATCCAACTCCAAATCGTGAGTAAGGTAGTTTTCCTCATGCAAATTCAACTACCTCGAAGCATAGGCCACAAACTTTATAATTTTACATCAACACTTCGCCCAAACAAACTCTGAAAGAATCACAATACACGGTAAAGCCTTCGCTGTTCATGGATAAAGTCAAACTAGGAGAAGAAGTCAATAAAGATTTGAGATTTTGAAAACTCTCCTCATACTGATTGACCACTAAAAATCCATATCTGTCTAAGTCAATCTAGTCAATGAAGATGCAATAGAAGAGAAATCCTACACAAACCTCCTGTAATACCTCACTAGATCCACAAAACTCCTAATCTCAGTTGGTGAAGTAGATCCCACCCAATCACGCACAACTGCAGTCTTTGATAGATTGACAACAATATCATCCTTGGACACAACATGCCCCAAGAATGCCATAAAACTCAAAAAAAAAACTCACACTTCGAGAACTTAGCATATAAATTCTCAAGTTGCAACCTTTGAAGCACATCCCTCAAGTGTCGAACATGATCCGCCTTAGTCTTGAAATACACAAAGATATCATCGA
>JBDJHY010000001.1:5892064-5903173 GCA_039654485.1 Withania somnifera | reverse complement strand
GTCAATCTTTCAATAGAAATTACGAGAGTTCACGTTCTCAAATTCGAGTGTTAAGGTGGGCGAATCCTTAATTGCTCAGAAAGTCATTGGCTTGAATCAATCAAATCGAATTTCCATTTATGGGTGTATCATTTGGTTTTCGTTAGTGTCGATTCGGAATTCAACTACGGTAAGTTTCCTTATTTGAATTCTACATACCTTTTAATTTTCTTTCTTCATCTCTTCTTCTTCTTCCGCTTTCACGGACCATATCATGGGCCGTATCAGTAAAGCTCCTGCTGGGGGATGTGATTACTAGTCGGGCCTCAATATTCGGCTTATGGCCTACTTAGCTGGCTTATAGCTTAACTACTTACCTTAGGGCTATATCGCCCTATCCGTGTATTCAATACCGACTCTGGAACATAGTATGGTTGGGGGAGGAGTATAACCTTTGATATGTATCATTTATATGCTGACTCTGGAACATAGTGAGTTGGGGAGGGGATTATACTAGTTATTACAGCTTAGTAGCTAGCCCCTGATTCAGGTTGGTGGCTTTAGAGCCGAGATTGGCTTTTTTCCTATATGAATGGACTTAAATTTCCATTCAGATACGATATACGGGTTGAGCTCGAGTTTTGGAACTTTTGCACTAATGACTATATTACTGGTGGGCTTATTACGAGGTTTTGCATGCGGGTTCGATCCCTCCACGGGTCCTGCCAATCTGATTCTCTATGCTTAGAGCATGACGCGCAGCCCGAGAGAGGGGTACATAGAGAAGTAGTCATATATGGTTCGAGTCCTCCGTAGGTCTCTTTTGATTCGAAAATACCCCAAAGACGGAGCATGTCAATACATATTTACTTTTCCAGCACCCATTTACATTGCATCCCTTCACGTTGATTTGTACCCTTCAGTACTTACGAGGGAAGAACGTGTTGGGTTACTTGGTTTCCCGGTTGTTTCTACCAGTAGAATGGGATGTCTGCCAGATTTATTTGATAGTATAATTTATTGTTCCCTTCTGACTTCCACAGATGCCATTCGTACAATTACTGTATTTGTTGTTAGCTTTGCTTATTGATAGTTTCTGAATTTCCTTATCGGTCTTTCCTTGTGCTAGTTACGTTGGAGCTCCAGGTATATGTCGTGCATGGTCAATGATCTGCTTGTGACATAGGGTTTAGGTATCACACTGTGATAGTGACTTCCCTTCATACTTGTTAGTTGATACTGCACACACTGATAGCTGACCTTAAACTTCACTTACTAGTTATTGCTGTAGTTACCCTTTTGTTATTGTACCTTGTGTGGATCTACTCTATTTGCTTTTGATCACTCTTTACCTTGTTTATGCTTACTTTTATTCGGTCGGCCTATTATTCTTACTGGGTACCCATTCATTTGGTACTCATGCTACACTTCTGCATTTTTTTGTGATGCAGATCCTAGTATGAGCCAGCAGAATAGACGCGATCATGTGAGATAGAAGGTATGGTTCTAGGAGATTTCGGTGTGAAGTTGATGTCCTTACTAACCGATTTTCCTTCCAATATCAGAGTTATCCAAGTTAGATCCTAGGTAACTATTTTGTGGTTTTACCCTGTTGTGGGTTGTATTTTGTACTTTTTGTATATAGATGCTCTACAACCATGATACCAAGTTCTGGGGAGTTATGTTCAGTTGTGTATTTTCGTGTTCTACTTTTATTTATCCTCTTCATCTCCTTTCCTTTTTCTTTTGGTTTCTTGGTACTTTCCCACCGCTACTTGCCTGGGCTAGAGTTACATTTGTCTGCAGGTGAGATGTAGACGCCATCATAATTCGATTTATGGTTTATGACAGAGTGGTGTCAGAGCTTTAGGTTCATGGGTGTCGCTAGGTGTAAGAGCAGGAGTCTGGTAGAGTCCTTTAGATCTGTACGTAGACGTCCGTATCCCTACAAGGTTCATTTATAAGGATGATTTTTGTTCACTTTCATGAGAGGTTTCCACTGGTTTCTTAGTTACTCATCTTGGTTCTATTCCTCCGCAGATAGTCCGTACACGGTTAGCAACTGGAGGTGATGATGCTCCCCCGCCTCGGCAGAGAGATCTAGTTACAGGTCGGGGTAGAGCTAGAGCTCATGGGTGAGGCCGGGCTAGAGTTGTGTTGAATGAACCTGCACCTGCAGATCTACCTCCGTTGTAGATACAACTATCTCTGGATGATGCACTTAAATACATGTGGCAGTGTATGATTGCTATGTTCGATAGGTCAGAGGGCCAGACTTCAAAACAAGGAGAGGCACAGGGTGCTTCAACTCCTCATGTTCAGCCGATACCAGTTCCAGTGACAGTCATTCCTCTATAACTTATTCTAGAGGTACCACTAGTCCAACATCAGCCTACAATTTCTATTATGACTTCTGAGGACCGAAAAATGCATAGTCATTTTATGCATATGGGACCTCCGAGGTTCTTTGGTAATTCTAGACAGGATCCTTATGAGTTCATTGCAGAGTGCAAGGAGAGGCTGTAGACTTTGGTCTTAAAAAAGACACATGGATTCGATTCATTGGGTATCAATTAGAGGGTCAGGCTAAGGCCTAGTAGAGGTCATATAGAAAGAGCAAACCAACAGAGTCCGCACCTATGGCATGGAGTCTATTTATGGATGTCTTCATGGCTCAGTATGTTCATCGAAGTGTTTGCGAGGAACTCTGAGCTCCATTTATCGACTTTTAGTAGGGATCAATGATAGTTTTTGAGTATGAGGCTCGATTCACGCAGTTTTGAGGTATGAGACTGCTATTATGCCGATAGAGGTTGAGCTGGTTTGCATCTTTACAGCTAGATTAAGACATGAGTTATAGGAAGATGTTAAGTTATTACTTTCTCAGGGTCTAACAATGGTTGATCACACTCGTAACATAGAGAGGCATCATCTCTTGGCCGAAAGAGACAACGACAAGAGACAACACTGCCAGTACAATTTTGGTGGGTATTGATCCTCATGGATATGGTATGAGAAATGTGGACCTCAGTAGCTACATTCAAAATAGCAGTATCAGGGACAACCTAATAGACTAGTTCCGTCCTTTTTACCATTAGCCAGTGGCGATCACAGTAGCCAGCCAACTAGGGGCACATCCACTAGGGGTCAGAGCCGGCTCCAGTTAGTAGTTTCGGCCAAGGTCGACGCCATGGTTTCTATGAGTGCAGTGAGATAGGTCATAATTCCAGAGCGTATCCATGATGTTGAGTCATTTAGCAGGTAGCTCAGACTATAGAGCCTCTACAGGAAGTACCGCCACCAACCCAAGGTAGGCAGACGATGACTCAAGGTAGTTTTAGTAGGGGACAGAGCAACAGAGAGGGGATCTAGAAGGAGATCCGCAGGGCACTGAACGTCGTATTTTTATTCCATACTTGATAGAGCCTAAGCAGAGGATTCGAGTATAGTAGTTACGAGTAAGCTATTTGTTTATCACCAGCCAACTTTGGTATTGTTTGACCCTGGTCCTACATACTCTTATATGTCTATGTACTTTGTGCTCCATTTAAGGTGTTGTATATGAGGATTTACCTGGTCCCATGAATGTGACTACTCTTGTAGGTGAGCCTATAGTGGTGGATCAGATTCACCGAGCTTGTGTTGTGATCGTAAGAGGGCTTGGCACTCAAGATGATCTTGTGGTTCTCGACATGGTTGATTTTTATGTAATTTTGGGTATAGATTGGCTATCCCTCGTCATGCTATCCTGGATTATTTTTCCAAGACCATGACCTTATCTATGCCTAGTGTAGTATGGTGGATATTGGCCACTCTTCGGTGCCACTGGTATCTAGTATGCAGTATAGTAGGTTCTTAGCCAGAAGTTGTACAACTTACTTGTCTTATGTTCATGATGTCAGTGTTGATCCTCCTTCCCCTGAGGTAACGTCTGTTGTTAGAGATTTTCTTGATGTCTTCCATAATAAGTTGTCTGGCCTCCCACCTGAGCGTGTTATCGATTTTGCGATAGAGCTAGAGTCGGGCACTAGAGCAATTTTTATTACGCCTTATAGTATGACTCCAGCAAAGCTCTAGGAGCTTAGTGTTCAACTTCAAGATTTGGTTGCCAAAGGCTTTATCCATCCTAGTGTTTCAACATAGGGAGATCTAGTGTTATTTATGAAAAAAAGAAGGGACTATGCGCATTTGTATTATTATAGGCAGTTGAATAAGGCTAACATTAAGAAAAATATCCTTTTCCGCAAATTGGAGACCTCTTTCATCAGGTTCAGGGTGTTGCGGTGTTCTCAGAGATTGACTTGAAGCCAATTTATCACTAGCTGAGGATTCAGGCTAGGTACATATCGAAGACTACTTTTTTACCTGGTATGGACATTGTGAGTTCCTGGTGATGTCATTTTGGCTGAATAATGCCCTAGCCATATTTACGGATCTTATGAACAGGGTTTTCAGACTGTACCTTGATTCTTTTGTGATTGTGTTTATTGATGACATCCAAGTTTACTCTCAGATCCATAAGCGATATGAGGGGAATTTGAGAGTTGTATTCCAGACTTTGAGGACTGAGCAGATTTATGCTAAGTTCTTGAACTGTGCTTTTTGGTTAGATTTTGTGGCATTCTTGGGGCATATTGTATCTCCAGCTGGTATCAGTGTAGATCCTGTGAAGGTTCACCCGTTCGTGATTAACCTCGACCCAATACTCCCTTTGAGGCAGATAGTTTTTTCGGCTTAGCCAGATATTATAGCCGATTCGTACAGGGTTATTCATCTATATAAGCTACTTTGACTATATAGGCCCAGAATTATGTTCCTTTTCGGTAGTTTGAGGATTGTGAGGCCAGTTTCCTAAGACTCAAGGTGTTGCTTACTTCGACACCAATATTGTCACTCCAGTTGAGAGACAACCATATCTAATTTATTGTGATGCCTGCGGTATTGGGTTAGGATATGTACTGATGTGTCAGGATAGAGTAATTGGGTATACTTCGCGTCAGTTGAAGGTTCATGAGCACAACTACCCCACCCATGATTTGGAGTTGGCGGCAGTAGTCTTCGCCACCAAACTCTAAAGACATTACCTCTACGGAGTTCACTGTGAGATTTTTATTGATCATCGCAGCCTACATTATATACTAAGCCAAAGGGAGCTCAATCTTATACAAAGAAGATGGTTCGAGCTCCTAAAGGACTATAAAATTAGCATTTTGTACTATCCAGGCAGAGCGAATCTAGTTGCAAACGCCATAAGCCTGAAGGCTGTTAGTATGGGTACTTTGGCTTCTATCTCAGCTTCAGAGAATTCATTAGCCTTGGACATTCAGTCATTGGCTAAGTGTTTGGTCTGATTGGACATATTAGATCCAAGTAGAGTCCTTGCACATATTGAGGCTATACCTACTCTGCTTGATCAGATGTGACAACGACAGTACGAGGACAGATCCTTGGTTAGTATTTAAGATTTGGTTCTAAGGGGTGATTACAGTAGTATATCTTTAGACTCTTATGGCGTATTATGGATGGGTAGCCGTATTTGCGTTCCTAGGATGGATAATTTGATTCAGACTATTCTTCGTAAGACCCACCATACTAGATACTCCATATATCCATACATTGCAAAGATATATAGATATTTGAGACAACACTACTGGTGGCGTTATTTGAGAATGATGATTTCTAGCAAGTAAAGTTTGAACACTGTAGACCCAAAGGTGTACAACATCGACTCCCTATCCCTAAGTGGAAGTGGGAGAGGATTACTATGGAATTTGTTTCTGGACTCCCTCGTACTTCCAGGGGTCATGATTGTATATGGTTCATAATGGATCAATTGACCAAATCCGCTTACTTTTTACAAACTTTGTCTTTTTGAAGTGTCGAGAGACTTGTTGTCTTGTATGTTAGGGAGATTCTTCATCTTCATGGGGTGCTAATTTCTATCATATTAGACAGGGGTACGCATTTCAGTTTACAGTTTTAGAGGACCGTGCAGCATGAGATGGGTAAAATAATAGCTCTAAGTACAATTTTTCACCCACATATAGATAGACAGTATGAGCGGACTATTCGAGTAGTCCAAGCTATGCTTCGTGCTTCTATTTTTGATTTTGTGGGTAGCTAGGATCAGTATTTGGTTTTGGCAGAGTTTTCTTACAATAATAGCTACTATTCCATTATCCAGATGACACCATTCGAGACTTTATATGGCAGGCATTGCAGATCACCGATTGGTTGGTACATTAGTGTCAAGATATTACTGCAGACTTCTAACTTGATTAGAGATTCCATTGACAGAGTTTGAATTATTCAAGATAGATTATGAACAACACAGAGTCGACAGAAGAGATATGTAGAACATAGACATCGGCCTCTGGAGTTTAGTGCTGGGGACATGGTATTCTTATAGATTTTGCATATGAGGGGCGCTATTATATTTGGTCAGAGGGAAAATCTTAGTCCCCGGTTTATCGGTCCAAATGAGATTACGGAGAAAATCGGTAAGGTTGCCTACCGATTAGCCCTATATTCAGGGTTGGCAGCTGTTTATCTGGTGTTTTATGTTTCCATGCATCGTCGTTATGTGCTAGATCCCTCCCATATACTTTATTATGAGCCAATTCAGCTGGATGACCAATTGACTTATGTTGAGCAGCCTGAGACCATTATTGAAAGAGATGTGAGATGGATCATATCTAGAGATATTTTGATTGTGAGGGTTCGTTAGACCCAGTGCCCAATCAAGGAGGTTACCTGGGAGACAAAGAGAGATATGCGAGCCCAGTACCCTTATTTATTCGACCTTCCAGATATTCCCTTCTTTCTTGAACTTTTGCGGACGAAAGTTCCTTTAGTGGGGGATGCTGTAATAACTCTCAGAATCATTTTCTTATTTTAGAGACCCTTTATGTACTTAGAGAGTTTTTGTAACCACCCCAAGTCACTTGTTACTTTCTGGGACTGATAGTTGAGGTCCCTGGCACTTTATAACCTGCTTTTTTTTTTACATTTATAACACCCTAGGACTTGCTTAGCGTATACGATTCCTGAATCCTCTTTTCATCAATTCTGTTGAGTCTGAAATATCGATTATATAAAAAATTTATATATTGGTTATTAAGATCGGACTTTGTTTCTGTTTCGTACCAGTTTTGGATTATTTTTAGAAGCCCAGCACCAGTACTCAGCGCAATCGTGCTAGTGGGACGCGGTCGCATCAAGTCCAGATTTTTCCTTTACCGAGAATGCACCATGCCCGAAATACCTCCCTTAGGGTGATCAAATTCAAAGGGAGTGATTGCGCCACCGCCTGACAATCTATATAAATGCCTTTTTTTTTATTTTTAGACGAAAATTTCCTTTTCTTCATAATTCTCTCAAACTCTAGAACCTAAATAAGCATATTGGAGAGGTTTTAAGGAAATTTGATTCGTAGAAACTAGATTTGGTTGTTCTACACTTCTGTTTACCAGGTAATTCCTTGTTTTCACTTTAGTTATTAAGTTTTCTATTGTATATAAACTTCCTGAGCTTATATCTTCAATTTCTATCATTAGTTTGAGCCTATTTGTACCATGTCATGTATGATTTGTACTCTACGTATTGGTATAAATATCTTTTTGAGCTATTAGGGTTTACAGACCCATTTTTAGTTTGGATTTCGGGCCTGCTATTTATATAGAAATATGAATCTTGTTTTACTTGTCTTGACATGTGTGTTTTGTTTGTTTTAGCCTTGTGAAATTTTGATCTTCATAAGTTATTATTTGATAGTTGGGAATGCTTCTCGAAGACAACATCATAATTCAGGTAGGCTACGATATACTTTCTTTAGACTAGATATTAGTGTAGTATATCTGTGCTAAAGCACCAGCCTAGGGCTGAGATTACTTGTTGGGCCCCGATATGCTTATTCTTTTGCCTTATGGCCTACTTAGCTAGCTTGTAGATTAACTACTTACTGTCGGGCTATATCTCCCTATCCGCGTATTCAATACCGACTCTAAAACAAAGTATGGTTGGGAGAGGAGTATAACCTTTGATGCATATTGTTTATACACTGAATCTAGAATGTAGTGAGTTTGGGGAGAGGATTATACTAGTGGTTAGAGCTTAGTAGCTATCCTCTGATTTAGGTTGGTGATTTTAGAGCCGATCTAGGAAAATTGATTATTCTATATTCTACCTGAGATGTTGCGTATAGTTATGGTATGTGGACATTTGTCCATAGATATCTGGGTAAAGCTTTGGTGGATAGGTAGCAGTCCTGTGTATTGATACCGTGCCCTAGCCTAGTACAGGCTTTGGAGTAAGTTGTGTTGGACTGATCTATGACAGTTATGGATGTGTACTTGGCCGTAACGGGATTCTACTAGGCATTTATGCTACCTTTGGTGTGATTTCTCGTGGCTCGAAATCGTAGTTAGACTAGGAGAAGATGTACCTTGTGTAATGACCCTCATGGTCATTTATGATAAATATGCAACGTTTTGTATTCTAGAGCATTTATGTAGTTGCTCCAAGTCATTTATGACTTGCTAGGACCGACAGTTTGGATCCCTGGCGACTCAGTCGAGAAATATCTCAAATTCCCTATTTTAGAGCCGAAAACTAAGTACTAGTTGATCAAAGTCAACTTTCCTTGAAAACAATGTCGAAATTTAATTTCGACAGTTCCTTTATCTCTGGAATACCAAACAAAGTCAAGATTGACCTTAAGTTTGTGTTTTGGAGGTTTCATTTGCAAGTTATGTGGAATTATAGAATTTAGTTAAGTTTGAAGCCTAAAGTGGAGCTTGAGTTGTAATTCGATGTTCGGATTGTCAAATTAGAATTATGACACTTCCAGCAGCTCCAAAATGATGATTTTAGACTAGGTGAGGTTGGTATGATTTTTGGGTTTGTCGTTGTATTTCCGAGGTGTTGGTGGAGAAATACACTTTTGGGGTCATTTTGAGTAAACGACCTCAAATTTCAGTTTAGTCAATTTTTTTGAGTTTGGAATGTCATTTCCATGCTGTTTATCAACCTTTCCAGTAGAGGGTTAAGGATTCTCCATGTATTGTAATGCTTTTGGTGTTGGTTTGGGGTGTGTTTTAATACAACAGGGTTAATTTATTACATATGCTTTGAGGCAGCTAAATGTGCATGAGCGTAACTACCCCACTCATGACCTAGAGTTGGCAATGGTAGTATTCGCGCTTAAGATTTGGAGGCATTATTTGTACGGGGTTCAGTGTGAGATCTTTACTAACCATCGCAGTCTTTAGTATATTATGAATCCAAAGGAGTTGAATCCCAGGCAGCGAAGGTGGATCAAGTTGTTGAAAGGCTACGACATTTCTATCCTATATCATCTGGGCAAGGCAAACGTAGTGGCAGATGCCTTGAGTCGGAAGGAGGCCAGTATGGGTAGCCTAGCAGCCTTGTCAGTTTTTAAGAGGCCATTGGCAGTAGAGGTCCAGTCATTGGCTAACCAGTTGGTTAGGCTTGATCAGTTAGACTCCGGATGTATATTGGCATATGTTGAGGCTAAATCTTTCTTGATAGACTAGATTCGAAGTGTCAATTCGAGGATAAGCGGTTGGTTTCCTTCTGTGGAGAGGTGTTATTCAAAGAGGCCGACAAAGCTTCCATTGATTTAGATGGTACGCTTTGGTATGATGGTCGCATTTTTGTACCTTAGGTTGGTGACTTGAGGCAGTTGATCTTGCGAGAGGCCTATAGTTCCAGGTATTCTATTCATCTTGGGCAACCAAGATGTATCGTGACCTACGACAGTTGTGTTGGTGGAGTGGAATGAACAAAGCCATTGCTGAGTATATTTCTAAGTGTTTAAACTGTCAATAGGTTAAATATGAGCATTGAAGACCTAGTGGTTTGATGCAAAGACTTCCTATCCCCGCTTGAAAATGGAAGCGGGTGACTATGGACTTTGTTTTTGGGTTGCCACATACTAGCAGAGGTTTTGATATGGTTTGGGTCATTGTAGACCGGTTGACCAAGTTAACGCACTTTATTCCTACTCATTCCCCTTATAATACTGAGCGTCTGGCTCAAATATACATTCGTGAGGTAGTTAGATTGCATGGTGTTCCTATATCTATCATTTCTGACAGATGCACCAATTTACTTTGCAATTTTAGAGGTCCGTTTAGCGAGATTTGGGTACCGAGGTGCATCTGAGCACATCTTTTCATCCACAGACTGATGGTCAATCTGAGTAGACTATTCAGGTTTTGGAAGATATGTTGAGAGCTTGTGTGATAGATTTTGGTGGTGCTTAAGATCAGCACCTACCCTTGGCTGAGTTCGCTTATAATAATAGTTATCATTCTAGCATTGAAATAACACCAGTTGAGGTGTTGTACGGTAGACATTGTAGATTATCTATTGGTTGGTTTGATGGTTTTGAGGCCAGAGTCCAGTCTACAGACTTGTTGTGTGATTTATTGGATCAGGTTTGATTGATCACGGATAGGCTGAGGGCAATCGAAAGTAGGTAAAAGAGCTATGCTGATTGTAGGCTTCGCACCTTGGAGTTTGGAGTTGATGATAAGGTGTTCTTGAAAATATCGCCTATGCATGGTGTGATGAGGTTTGGTCGGCGCGGGAAGCTTAATCCCACGTATATCGGGCTATATGAGATTTTGGAGAGGGTTGGTGATGTTGGCTATAGGTTGGCGCTACCTCTTATATTGACAGTTGTGCATCTGATATTCCATGTTTCTATGTTGCAGTGGTATATTCCTAATAAGTCACATGTTATCCGTAAGGATTCAGTACGGTTGAATGAGAATCTATCCTTTGTTGAGAAGCCAGTGAAGATTTTGGCTAAGGAAGTGATAAATTTGAGGTCTAAGGAGATTCCAGTGGTTAAGGTGCAGTGGAGTAACCATTCTGTCGAGGAAGCCACGTGGGAGATCGAGAGTGAGATGCAAAAGCAGTATCCATGGCTATTTGAGGCATCAGATACATCCTTTTCCCATATATTCCTTGCTTTTACTTGACTTTCGGGGGAAAAAGTCCTTTTAGTAGTGGATGTTTTAATGACCCTCATGGTTATTTATGACAAATACATGATGTTTTGCATTCTCTAGCATTTTAGTAGTTGCCCCAAGTCATTTATGA
>JBDJHY010000001.1:5855397-5868138 GCA_039654485.1 Withania somnifera | reverse complement strand
TCCTATTATTGATACTCTAGTTTCCCGCAAAACCAAAGATAATGATATTGGTGGTGATTAGAATTGAAATGATCATCGAAGTGTTGAACATATAGATGTTCCTATTGATGATGTTGTAGTTGCTAGGAAACCTGCTCAGGCGAATACTTTAGATGCTCTTGAAACCTCTATTATAAAATCTACTCGGGCAAAGCAAACATCAACATGCTATTCTCCTAATGAGTATGTACTTTGACTAAATGGAAGAACCTGAAGGTTATGATGAATTCATGTAAAATACTCTAAATATCAGTGGTTAAAAGCCATAGAAGCAAAGATAAAGTCACTCCATGAGAATGACACATATGAATTAGAGAAATTATCAAAAATTACAAAAGTTTTATCGAACAAATATATTTTTATAAAAAATCAAGAGCAACATACCTCTGCGCCTAGGTATAAGGCAGGGTTAGTTGTCAAAGGCGTTGGCCAGAAAAAGGGAGTTGATTTTGATAAAGTTTTCTCATATGTTGTGAAAATTTCTTCTTGTTGTATAATTCTAGGCTTAGTTACATGTCTAGATTTGGAGGTTGAACAAATGGATGTCAAGACTCTTCTTACTCATAGTGATATAAAAGAAGAAATTTACATTGAGCAGCCTGAAGGCTTTGTAGTTAAAGGAAAAGAAACTTATATCTGCAAATTGAGAAAGAACTTGTATGTCTTGAAACAAGCTCCAAGACAATGATACTTGAAGTTTGAATGTGTGATTGAAAAACAGAGAAACAAAAAAAACTTCTTCAGATCATTGTGTATTCTTTCATAAGTTTGTTGATGATGATTTTGTTATCTTATTACTTTAATGTGGATGTATGTTGATTGTAGGGAAAAATAAATCTAGAATTGCAGTCCTTAAGGAGTTAAGCAAATCATTTTGATGAAGGACTTGGGGCCAGCAAGAAATATTTTAGGCATACAAATACACAGAGATATAGATAAAAATGAGTTATCATAATTCCAAAAGCAGTACTTTGAGAAAGTACTCAAGAGGTTCAATATGATAGAAGCGAAAGTGATTAGTACTCCTCTTTCTAAACACTTTAAACTGAGTATGAATCAGAGTCCATCCATAAATAAAGAGAAGAAATAGATATCTTGTATTCTATACTCATCTGCATTTGGTAGTTTGATGTATGTTATGGTTTGCACTAGACCAGATATTGTAAATGCTTTTGGTACCTTTAGCAGATTTCTTTCTAATCCTGGAAAGGAACTTTGGGATGCTGTAAAATGAATACGGGGATACTTGAAGGGTACTTCTGATATGGTGTTTTTCTTTGGTTGTGTAAATTCTGAACTTGTTTTGCGAAGAAAAAAAAAGAAATCTTCTTGTCCAAAAAAAATAAGAAACATTCGGTCTTTTTTTTCATATCTAATCTACTTCTGGATATTTGATCACTTATGCAAGGGGAGCTATTTCTTGGAAATCTAGATTGCAGAAGATGTATAGATCTATCTACCACTGAAGCCGAGTATATTACTATTACTGAAGGAGCCAAAGAATTGCTTTTGATGAAAGAATTTATGGAAAATCTTGATTCTAAGCAGTCAAGGTTCATGTTGTTTTGTGATAATCGGAGTGTTATTTATCTCACCAAGCACTTCACTTTTCATTATAAGTCTAAGAATATTAGTAAAAAGTATCATTGAATTAGAAAGGTTATGGAAGAGAAATTATTTAAGGTTGAGAAGATACACACTGATGACAACCCTTTAGGTATGCTAACGAAGGTGGTAGTTGCATAGAAGCATGAGCAATGTAGAACTTTGACAGGCATGAAGCCTGTCACCAACTCCTCCACTTGAAGATACATTTAGCCCTTTAGATGGAGGGGAGTTTATTGGGCTATGACCCATGTTCCAGCCAAAGGCTCAAGGATAATATTCCTATTCTCTTTGGTTTGCAATCGTATTTGGAATAGGATTCGATTTTTCATTTTTATTTGGAGTTGGTTTTGACTTTTAATAAACCACAACTCATTATTTATAAATAGGAATTCTTGAGAGAATTATTCAAGTATCATTGGAATTTATCTTTGAAATATAATACCACAAAGAGAGTTTTTTTAGAAAGCTTTGACCAAGAGAGAAGAGAGAAGATATGGTTCTTTTTTCCTGTAGTTTTTCCCTCCGACTAGCTATCTTCAAATTGTGTTTTCCTATTATTTATTCGTTGGATCGGGATGAATTTTAAACATAGTGTTCTAAACAGTTTGGTATTAAATTTTAATAGTGGAGATCAGATTTAGCGGTCCGCATCATCCAGTTTTGAGTCCCGGACAGAAGCTCTTTTTAGAGTTATTTCTCTCTATTTTATTTTATTAGTATAGCTATTTTTTTTTTCGTGTTTGGAACTTATGGTATAGATATTTGGAGAAATTTGTAACCCTCTTATTGTTATAGAAGAGTTATTTGGATATTTGTGATCTCATTTTTGTTACCTTCGATTTGAAGGGATTTTTCGTATTAAATTTAGTGTTCTCTATTTTCTTTATTCTTGGGTTTACCATTTTCCATCACAAAAAATAGTACAAAATTCTTTATACTACTTAGCTACTTAAACGGATCCTATTCAATGGGCTTATCAATTTTTGAGGTATACCACCTAAGAACTCTTGAAATGAGCAGAGGTACATCCTTAGATTTTCCAGCTCCTCTTCCAATATAAGAAAAGGCGTAGACCCAAATACATAATCGAGACAAGAACAAATAAATAAATCATAGTTGTTTTATAATATAATGCATAACTAATTATGTTTTATAATAAACTTATCAAATAGTTGATAATGTATACCATGAATGCGCAAGGAAAGTCGTAAAGACCATAGGATGGATTGTTCTTCTCCAAGTATGCTTCTTTTTGCTTCTTGAAGTCTATCTTATTCTTTAGGTAGTCTAGGGTCTACTTAAATGATTCCTTAACCCAAGAGTATTTTTAAAAGAACTTTAATGAATTGACGCAACATTAATTTGAATAGGCACATTCGTTGCAGGGAATGTGACTCTGTTATTCTTTTTAAATCAGTAAATGCATCTGACATTTGATTTGCTATTCTTTTTAAGTGGATGATCTTATGGAACTCCTGCTCACATATTGGAGTACGTGGATCATAATGACATAATGATGAAACCCTCTGTGCAATTTCTCTTTTAATGATAGGTTTTTTTTTCTCTCTCCCTAATTGTGGGAAATTTGTTTCATCAAACCAACAATTTGTAACTCAAGCAGTGAACAAGTCTCCTGTCAATGGTTCAAGATAACGAATATATTCCTAACCTTCTCTGGGTCCCATCTTAGTACGATATGATGGTACTACTGGCATATAGACCACACAACCAAAGATTTGTAAATGAGCAATGTTTGGTTCATGACCAAAATTAATTGTGACGGAGAATATTTATTATAACCAGACGGTCAGAGACGAACTAGTACTTCTGCATACAAGATAACATGACCCCAAACAATAGTAGGCAATTTCATTTTCATAAGTAGTGGCCTTGCTATTAATTGTAGGCGCTTAATAAATGACTCTGCAAGGCCATTTTGGGTATAAACATAAGCTACAGGATGTTCAACTTTTATCCCAATTGATAAACAATAATCATTGAAAGCTTGGGGTATAAATTCCATAGTATGTTTGAATTCCATAGTATGTTTGTCTTCCCTTCTCTACTTTTAGCCATATTTTATGATCTATGTGGAAAAAAATAAATTCATCGTCGACGGTTAATACTAATCGATCAGAAAGTATATTAATAAAAATACAAGATCAAAACAGTAAAAATACAGAAATGTAGATTTCAAACTCAACGATGAACAATAATTCAAAACATATATCATATAGAATCTAAAATAATTACAATTATGAAAACCCAATATTTTTTTATGCACAAGAATCGATTAAAACCCATTTTTTCAAAATTCTAAGTGCAGGAATAATGAAAATACTATATAAAAATATATATAGAGCCTATAAAATTACAACTAAATAATGCTGATTTTGTATGTATCAATGCCCTAATTTGCAGAAAAAATTTATTTTCTTTCAAAGAGAACTCAGGTTACTAGATGAAGAATACATAAAAATAAAACCAATATAGATGTTAAAATGGTCAAAAAATCGAAGAAACTTACCTGACAACTTCGGATTGAGCCGACATTTGTTACGGTCGTCATTCAATTGAAAGAATCTTCATTCCAGAACCGTACGTGAGAATTTCACCTCATACGCGAAGACGAACGATGATGGAAGCTTGAGAAGATGAGGAAACGAAAATGGAGTTTCCAAAGAAAAACTACACAAAAGCAGGAAGGAGCTGAGTTGAGAAGAGAGAGAGTGGGGGTTGGCGTATATTTTAGGAAAAGAGTGTGGATTTAAATTGTAGTTTAAAAGATTTTATGTAGAATATAACTTTTAAAAATAATCAAAAAAGCCTATGACCCCACACCTTTTTTTATTTTTAAGTTATAAAATCTAAAATTAAATTAAAAAAGAGAAAAATGACCATCTATCTAAATAAGTTTTTAAAGTAGAAATTTTACCAATTCCTATAATAACTAGAAAAGCATTTTTTTTTTCTTTTTATGTACTTAAAGAACAAATCTAATTGAATTCTTTAACGAATATAGGACATGTGGTGGATTTATTGGCTGTGATAGAAATGGCCTAGCTTACGATTAGATTGAAGACTCAGCACTTTTGGTTCAGTATTTGTTTTCTACCGTCACTAGAAACTTATATTTTCGTATTGAGTACCTTGAAATATCATTAGAAACTTCAAATATTGGGAATATTTGATTGAGAGAGAGGTGCATGAGTTAGATTTTCTTAGAAATAGAGAACTGTGTGAAGGAACAACACTGTTATGGAAAACGAACAGCTGGGGAGTACAGTTTTAAGTGCAAAACGAGTTTTTACTACTCCCTTTATGTCATTTTCTATATT
The DNA here is from genome assembly GCA_039654485.1 of Withania somnifera. Classification (NCBI taxonomy): domain Eukaryota; kingdom Viridiplantae; phylum Streptophyta; class Magnoliopsida; order Solanales; family Solanaceae; genus Withania; species Withania somnifera. The sequence continues at coordinate 5,863,153 of JBDJHY010000001.1, read as the reverse complement.
ACATTTTAAATTAAAGATTTAAACATATCCATTTTTTATTGTAACTTTTTATTTATTTTTTAAATTATTAATTATTATAACTTATAATATTTTTTACTTAGTTTCTAAATAAAATTTATCTTGGATCGGAGGAAATTACCAATTAAAAATATATAAAGAATTTTGGAACCTCTGACTCCTCACTTAAAAAGAAGTAACTAAATCAATTGAGCTGTATCGATCTGCTCATATTACTTCCAATAAACAATTTAAAGCCATTTTAAATGAGGTTATTTACCAACTCAAAATCTCTTCTTGGAAAAAATTAGTACTCATTTCAAAAAATGAAAACTCGTCATGTGGATAGTAGTGTACTTAAATTGTGTTTATCTAAAATATGAAAGTTATATTTATATTGATTTATTGATTATTATGAAATTGTTTTTGTAATGTCTCAAAAGTTGATCTGTCTTTTTTATTATATGTCTAGTCAAAACACTTTACATAAATTACAGCAAATATGTAATTTTCAATATAATAAATAAAACATCTAACATGAAATAATTTATACATGACCACAATGGGTAAAAGCGTAAACCGATCGAGTTTTGCGGTTACGGAGGATTACAAACCGATGGAGAGCAAACGTCTAAATAGGTTTGTTGCGTTGTTGATAGTTCACCTTAGGTGCCATTTCAATGAATATTTGGTCAAGTTTTGACCAAACAGATGTTTTCGATTAATATAAAAATAAAAAATAATTTAATGCTTGCTTTGAACTGTTAAATTATGACCCATTTCCCTATTAATAATTAAATTAATATCAAAATAGTTACTGCATGCCTTGAACTCTGAATACCTTTGTCCAAATACGAGCAACTCTCTTCTCCAACTTTTGCTTGAAAGATTTATATTTGAAAACTGAACAACTTGAGAAAACGGCAAGAATCTTGCTTGAAACTTGCAAGATGCAATATTACATTTTAGTGTTATAAAAGTTAAAATTCTTATTGATATCCTAACATGTCGATATAACACGTAAAAGATACCTTACATTGGTTGGTAAACTTAAGTGATTATAACTAATACTTTCATTATTTTCAAAGTGCATTAGATAAAGTATATTTTAATATACCATGCAGATACTCCAAGCATAATGTACGATCTTACCAATTTAAAATTTGAAACGTGACATATCAACCCACATGATCAAAGGACGGCTCATTTTGGTAGTTTGATTGATATCGACTAAGAAGTAAATAGTGATTCTAACAGACTGTTTGTACGGATATTCTTTTTGAGTAATATTCTTAAAACATAACTCTATTCTGTTACATCAGACAAGAATGGCAAAATTTTGCTTCAGAGCTATCATGAAATATTATGTCGAAATCATCAAATTGACATTTTGACTCCATAACGTAAAAGGTGGAGCACATGTTTGATGAATCACCCTTCAAGTACCTATATATAGCTCAGCGCCCCACACCATAAATCTCAAAATTGTATTCGTACTCTCTCCCCTTTTGATTCTCATAACGAATTTATATAGATCACACAAAGAATGGCAGATTCACCACCATCGTTGCCAACAACAAGAAAACAAAGTTCATTTTCACCACCACCACTGCAGATTAGGGATAATAGTCCTCTAATGTCGGAGTTAAAGAAGAGTCTTTTTTCACCTTCATTGCCAACTCCAATTTGGACACCTACATTCAAGATTCAAAAATCCATGTTGTTTTTGGCTTATGTTTTCACTTTTTTATTCCTTGTATGTGCTACATTTTTTGTCTTCAATAATCCTTCAGGCAACCATTCTTTCAGGAAAGTCCTGAATAGGAGGTCACAGTTTTCCACATTTTTCTCTCACTATTTTTCCTCTGATCATCAAAACTCAACTGTTTACCCTCTCTCATATACAAATGGGGTTTCTGAGAAACTGAATGACTCTTTCATTTCGCCTAGCCAAAGGAATGACTCTGAAAATGGTTTACGGAGTTTCACGAAAAATGATCAATTTTCAAGGAATGCAAGCGAGAATGCAGAGGTGAGACATAAATCTAGTATTAAAAGAGAAGAGGAGAATATGTTGTCAAATTCTGAGAAAAATGGCACATCAACTGAAAATCATCAAAAGAACGATCCTTGGTGGAAAGTGATGAGTCATTGTGATATTTTTGATGGGATGTGGGTGAAAGATGATGCTAAACCTTTGTATGAACCTGGTTCTTGTCCTTTTATTGATGAGCCATTCGATTGTTATAAAAATGGAAGGCCTGATAATGGCTATGAGAAATTTAGATGGCAGCCTAGGCACTGTAACATTCCAAGGTAATAACCTGCTCTTGTTATTTATTGCAATATGCATTACTAGGCAGGGGCAGAGACAAGTGTAGGTTACAGATTTGGCTGAGCTTCAAACCCTATATTTATCTTAAAAATCCATTGAATATGTACATATTAATATGAACTTCGAATCCAAAATAGATTAGAATCTAGATAATCTTCAAATCGTGACTCCGCTATGAACAGACTTAGTGCCAATGGTAAAAGTTGCCGCAGTGCAATGTAGTGGAGGTCATAGATTCCAGTACTGGAGATATGCTACCGCTTCGCACAAGCATCTTCTTGTATGTATATGTGAATAATACTTTTCTAAAATGCAATATGCGTTTAATTAATAGGTTAAATGTTTGAAGGATCAAGTTAATAAACACCGGATTTAAATAGAAAATAAAGGAAAACAGGTAAAGAACACAAGATTTAATGAAGTTCATCAATTTGCCTACGTCCTCGAGAACGATGAGCGGCTGTATTCTGATTATATGTTTTAGGTTACAATTACAGAATATATATATAAATAACCCTAGGTACAATTTATCGAAAATACCCTGTACCGTACCGCATTGAAGATATTGGAAGTAATACAAAGCAAATATCAATTTGGAACAAGTTAAGCAGTAAACCAACCCAAACCTACTGACTTACACGCCAAAAAATGCTATGTATGCTATTGACAGGTGCAAACCGCGGAATCAAACTCTTATAAAAATGCAAGATTTGCTACAACATTAGACTGAATCTGGTCCATTCGTCACCCTGCATATAGTGGGAGCTTAGTGCATTGTCCTTTTTTCTTCTATGCATTGCTAGGCTTAATACTGGTTACGTTCTTTTTTTGTAAAACAGTATTACTTTACTTTTCAGGTTGGATGCCAAAGAAATGTTGGAACTTTTGAGAGGAAAGCGATTAGTCTATGTCGGTGACTCTCTGAACAGGAATATGTGGGAATCAATGGTTTGTCTTCTCAGAAATTCTGTCCAAGACAAGAGCAGAGTTTTTGAGGTATCTGGAAGAGAAGATTTCAAGAAAGAGGGTGCTTATTCTTTTATATTTGCGGTACGTTTCAGCATTTCACTTCTCTTCCCATCCAACTAACGTTAGATTATTCAACAAACTGTTGTTGCATCTTCGTAAAAGGAGGTGAAAGGACTGGTGGAGGAGGAGAGAGTAGTAGGTTAATGTATCTGTTCTAGATGGTGCATCTTTTCTGGACGCAAAGTTTTGGAAATTAAGAGTCTAACAGAACAATGAAGACGAAGGTAATGGTACATCATTACAGGTTCTTCTCCAAAGACTTGTACGTGATGCATCTAATTTGCTGGATAAAAAAGGTCTATTTATGAAAAAGGAGCAAGCTGCCCATTAACAAATAAGATCTCTTGCATTATATGTCTGAAATTTTCCTCGGTTTTGCTGTTTCATTGTATAAATGACAAGGCTTTTGAAAATGAAATGAAACAGGTATATAATTCTGGTTTAATTAAGGCCATACCATCGTTAGGTACCATTTTAGTTTCTTAATTTCTTGAAACAATCTATTGATCCCTTTTCTAAATGTTTATGCAGGATTACAATTGTTCAGTTGAGTTTGTACGTTCGACTTTTCTTGTTCAAGAATGGAAAATTGAAGATGGGAATGGATCAACTAAAGAAACACTCAGATTAGATCTGGTAGAAAGGTCATGCGATAAGTACAAAGGAGCTGATGTCCTTGTCTTTAACACAGGGCACTGGTGGACTCATGAGAAAACATCTGAAGGGTACCTCCCTCTTTTTTCCTTATTAGTCGTGTTTTCCTACATTGTATCTTTTTGGAAGAAAGAAGTTAATGAGGATACATATTTTGATTTTCATTGTTGAAGACTAATTTACTATGTACTAACAAACTTTTAGGAAGGCTTACTATCAAGAAGGTAGCCATGTTTATGGTGAACTAAATGTTGTTGAGGCATTTCGCAAGGCAATGACAACATGGGCAAGATGGATTGAGACCAATGTAGATCCTCTCAAGACAGATGTTTTCTTTAGAGGCTACTCAGTCTCTCATTTCAGGTAATTCAAATATGTGTTCCCTAATTTACCTTCAACTCTTGATCACATTCAAGAAAAACCCTCTTGGTTCATTGGTAAGAGCACAATGTGGATTAGAAACACGACACATTATTCAAATCATTCAATGAACCAAAAGCTTAGTATTTAAGTAGAGAATGAGAGAGGGACATTGCCATTGTCCCCCGAGTTTCAAACCACGTACTAGCTGATCCTTGGACATTTCTCAGTTATCAAAAACATTCAACGAAAAGATCAAAAGTAACCAAATTTTCTTTTGCTTTTTGTTTGGTTGTTTTTCGCAGTGGAGGTGAGTGGTATGCTGGTGGAAAATGTGATAGTGACACCGAGCCACTTCAGGATGAGAAAGATTTGTCACCTTCCCTGTATCCTCCAATAATGGGAATGCTGGAGGATGTGATAAAGTGGATGAAGACACCAGTATACTATTTGAATGTTACCATAATGTCAGACTTCCGCAAGGATGGACATCCATCAGTATACAGGAAGCCAAACATGACAGACGAGGAGAGAAGGACGACGTTAAGGTACCAAGATTGCAGCCATTGGTGCCTTCCTGGTGTACCAGACACTTGGAATGAGCTCCTATATGCACAATTATTGATTAAACATTATCAAAAACAACACAAGCAGCAGCAGCAGCAGCAGAAGCAGATTGGTTCTTAGGAAAGCATATGATATTGTTTGGCGTGTATATCCCGCTTAGTTGTAGTTTTTCCGGATGAGAAGTCAGAAACGAAGCTATGGCTAATAGCTACAAATAGTTCTATGTGGAACCACTTATCCAACAGTATAGTAAGAGTTACTGCTACTTTACCGTGCTGTAAAATATGTGCTTAAAGTATGTAAACATCCTTTTAAAGATTGTCCTGTTGATTGATCAAATACTCTCGCTGTGCATCTTCATTTGATATATAAATTTACTTTCTTTAAAGTTATTTTCTTACTCTTCATGACTACATCCTAGGTCATGCACGATTTTTGGCGTAGTAGAGTTGAGATGTCAAAAGTTTTGCATGGTTTTAACCTAATTATGGCTCTTTTAAACATTCAATCATGCTTTCCCTTGTGTGACTTCATATCATTCTGTTTCCTTGTAACGAGTGATTTCCTACTTAGTTTTCATATTTGTTTTCAAGCTAATGAATTGGTACAACTTGTGTGGATACATTTTCACCCTCCATTTATTTTATTTGACACCATTCTCTTTAGTCCAATGATGACAATGACATATTTTTATATTTGGAAATAATTTAGCATCCAACGTCCCATTTTACTTTATGATTACATTTAGGGCCTATTTGGCCATGAAAATAGCAATTTTTCGAAATTGGTGTTGGAATTGAAGTTGTAAGTTCGTAATATGTTTTTACAATAAATATTTATACTTTAAATTCATTTTTCTAAAAATATAATATGATGTAAATTGAGTTATTATAGGTAAATGAAAAAAAAAAATTAAAGGGAAAACAGGATTCAACCTGTTTTCACTTTTTCAAAAAAGAATTGTGGTATTCTTTCTTTTCAAATTTTCATAGTCAAATGTGAAAAGTAAAAAAAAAAAAATCAGAAAAAGTGACTTTTTTTATGGCCAAACACCTACTAAGCCATAAAAATCTCATTGACATGTCTAAGACCACAAAATCTAAAAAAAAAATTACTTTAAACTTTGTACTTAACTCAAACCTAGCCAAATAAATTGAATTGAAGCTAGTATAGCAATTCATTGAACTTATCCATCTTCTGCATTCTTATTCTATTTGAATAGTTTGCACATTTTATGGTCTTGGCTTTCTCACAGTAGTACCTATGACTTATGCTTTATTAACACATAAGAGTTTGTTTAAATTGATTTATTTAAGTATTTTTAAATTGAAATTATATTAAAATACTTTTATAATGTTTGAATAAAATTAAAATATACTTTTAATTAATCATTTTGCAAATAAATTAATAAAAATAAGTAAAAATCCATAAGCTAAAATCTTAACTTATGACTTTTGGCCTATAAATTATAAATTTAAACAGGACCCAAATAGGCTTTGCCGGAACCTTCTTCTAATATTTCTTCTTTCTTTAGATCATACAAAGTTTCTATATCTATCTCATATTCCAGTCCGTATGAATAGAGCTTATTTTCCACCATCATCTTCAAAAACATGACAACCAAGTTCATTACTACCACCACCGCCATTGAAGATTAGGAAAAATAGCCCTTTCACCTTCAGGACTCCAACAATTTGTACATTCTACTTTTATGGTTCAAGAATGGAAAAAAGCCAGATAGGAATGGAAACACTCAGACTAGATATGGTAGAAATGTCACGTGACAAATACAAAGGAGTTGACATCCTTGTCTTCAATACAAGTCACTAGTATGTTATGACCGAAAGTGGTAAATTCAAAATAAAAAAAATAGAAAATATTAAAGTTAACGTGTAAAAATCTGACAATTAAAGGTAACAATTACTGAATCATGAAGATCCAAATAACTCTAATAACAATAAGAGGTTACAAAATTTTTCAAACTCTTTCAATAGCCTCTCTTTTATGCTATTGTGTTTCAAAGACAAATATCAATGAGCCTTGAATAATTCCCTCGTAGATAAGTAGTGGTACTTTCTTAAAAGGCAAAATCAACTTCAAATAAAAATAAAAAATTGAATCCTAATACAATTGAAAATCAAAAGAGAATTGGAATAGACCATGAGACTTTGATAGAACATGGACCATAGCCCAACAAACTTTTCCTCCTGCCAAGGGGTCAAATGGATCTTCAAGTGGTAGAAACTGTTAATAGGCTTCATACCTGCCAAAGTTAAACAATACTCAGGCTTCTCTGCAACCATTACCTTCATTAGCATAGCCAAAGGATTGTCATCAATGTGTATCTTCTCAACCTCAAATAATTTTTGTACAGTTATTTTAATTTAATGATAGTTTCTACTAATATGTTTGGACTTACAAAGAAAAATGGAGTGCTTGGTGAGATAAATAGCACTCTAGTTATGACAAAATAATATGAACTTTGACTACTTAAAGTCAAGATCTTTCATAAATTCCTTCATCCAAACTAATTCTTTGGCTCCTTCAGTAATAGCAATATATTCGGCATAGACTTATGCACTTCTGCAATCTAAATTGTCAAGAAATAGCTCTCCCAACAAAAATAATTAAATAACTAAAAGTGGATCTTGAATTGTCAAAATTATCTCCCACATCAGAGTCTGTATAGTAAAAAAGTTCAGACTTGCACAACCAAGGGATAACGCCATATCAGTAGTGCCCTTTAAGTATCTTAGTATCAATTTTACTGCATCCCAATAGTTTTTTCTAGGATTAGAAAAAGATCTGCTAACG
>JBDJHY010000001.1:5819675-5844137 GCA_039654485.1 Withania somnifera | reverse complement strand
ATAACAACATCGGAATAGAAAAGACTCAATGAGACACTTTATTGATAATATGGAAAGAATACTTCAACACTTAACACATTTCTTAAATCATCATATTTAATTCATCAATATTAACACTATGATCTACTGGGTCGCACTGGTCAGAAAATCAACCAATCCATATGTAGGACTTGCTTTTACTGAAGGATGCGCTGACAATAGTTCTTTGATTTCTTCTTCTTCTTCCCTATCTAGAACCAATCCTTTATTTCTTTGTTCAAACCGGATCCAATCTCTGAGGAATACTAGAACATTCATTACATTGCTTCCCAATGAATGTTGATGGTCTCCAATGTTGTCTTCCCCGACTGAATGCGCTCTACGATGCAATTGTTTACATTGAAATATTCATGATAAAACTAAAATATTGCTTTCTTCGTTTGCCACTATTTTGGTGGGTTAACTTTTATTCTAATTTCCTCGGGAGCCTGTAATAAAGTTCATCCCTACTCCTCTTCGTGAGGTAGCCGGTATTCTACTATAAAATTTGGAGTTACTAAAATTGGACATAGCATGCGGCAGCCATTTGGAAGATGATGATGACGACTTTGTAAAATTAGAAGGCTCATCAGATTGGTTAGCAAGATTAGTTGGTGTGGCATTATCAATTACAGTGGTATAGTATTCATATACATATTTCAAGTGCTCGCGTCAACCATAGCCTCAAACAGTTGAGGTTCTTCATCATGTTTAATTTTTAAACTTATATAAATTATTGGACAAAATTCAGACATTATTGCCTGTTCTAAAGAAGGATTTCAAATATAGCACTAATCAAATAAATAGGGGAAATTGAGAGAAAATATTTTTAAAAAAATTCAAACATTGTGCCAATACTATCTTCGGAACCGCGTTTATTCTTATATTCAGAAAAGCAATAGAAATATTTAAGCTACATAAGGTAGAATAGAACAAATAACTGGATAATATTGAGACGAAAATATGTTAGTAGCATTGTGAAATCTCTAATTAGGTTCCAATTCGTATTCTGTAACATATGCTTAGATGATTGGCAAAATTGGTTAAAAGTAGCACTAATGGGTGTCTTATATTTGTAGCAAGTTTTTAAAAATAAATAAGTTGAATTCCACTTAATTTCTATTTCTTTGGGCATTAATCTAGGTTTTAAATTAAATTATGCATATTTTACTTTAAATTCTGCAAGTCTAACCCTTCTACTGTTACCTTGAATAAATTTTACTATAAGTCTTAATTTTTCAAATATAGGTTCAAAAAAAGTAAGACCTTTCTCAATAATTGAATTATATATATATGACAACCAAACCCAATATGAAAATTATTTTCAAGTAGTGGAGAAAGTGATGTTTTTAACGTCTCAATAGCGGCAGTGTTATTAGATGCATTATCAAAAGCTAGAAATAAATTTTACCATTCAGATTATAATAATTAACAATTTTAGTAATTGTTTCTAAAATAAATTTTGCATCATGCCTATGATTTTCATCATATAGAAAAGATGAAATTCATTTTTGAATTATAAAATTACTAGCATTCCAGTGACAAGTAATGGTTAAATAATCATTTCTATTTACAGCACGACCAAGACTGAAAGTTAAAGAGACTCTACATGAAAGATTAAGAAATAGGGTACATAAATAAAATGCATATTATTCATGTAATCTAAAAATCTGACCGACATGTACCTCTAGGAATTCTGACAAACATTGAATTATAAATTTTTTGTATATATAAAACAAATGCATCGAAAAAGTAAAAGTGAAAGGCAAACAGCCTACAACTATCATTTTCTCTATTTCTAAATGGTCTTGTACTTTATTATAATTTTGAATTAATTTATTAATTTTTGAATTTATTCTACCCTGCTTCAATCCGTCTTCCTTAACACCAATTACTTTAGCCCATTCTACTATATGTTTAGTTCTACAATGTTTAGTCAACGTACTTGTCTCTCCTGCGTTATCCCCTCTTTTGTGAAACTACTTGCTTACAAATAACGTATCTAATGGTTTCAGTTCCTGTTATATCTTTAAAAAAATTCTATACAACACTAGTTTTCCTAATAGGTCTAGGATGGTTAGGAGAAAAATTAACAGATTGATGGGACGGAGCATTGTGATTTTGATCTCCATCCTCTTCTTCCTCCTCCTCGTCCTCCTCCTCCTCCTCATCATCATCAACCTTGTAGATGGTAAAATAAGTCGTTAATACGTGATAAAGGGTATTTATTCTTAATATTTACCTTGTTCAACTACCTATAGTCAATGCACATCTGCATCAACTCATCCTTTTTTACTATAAAAAATATTAGGGAACCACAAGGAGATACATTAGGATGGAAGAAACCTCTGTCAAGCAAGTCCTGCCACAGAACATTAAACTCACGAAGCTCTTCTAGGGCCATACAATAAGGGCCAATAGAAATGGGCCAGGTGCCTAGGTCAACCTCAATAGCAAAATCGATATCACGCTCGGGTGGAAAGCCAGGTAAATTGGAAGGAAACACATCTATGAACTCACAAACCACTGACACAGACTTAGGGGAGGGAGAATCATCAGTAATATCTCTAACATAGGTCAAATAAGCATGACAGCTTCTGGTAATGCGCCTACGGGCCTAACAATAAGAGATAACCAAAACCGAATAGTGGCTAGTGGGCCCGTGCCACACCATTAGGGGTACGCCAGACACAAATAAGTCTACTATCTTGCCATGAAAATCCATGAGCGCACGGTTAGGGGATAACTTCTATGCCAAGAATCACAGCAAAGTCCCACATATCTTGCTCGATCAAGTCGGCCCAAGTTTCATAACCTAGAATAGTCACCATACATGATCTGTATGCTCAATCCATCACTAGGTATGTGCCCCTGAGGGTAGAAACACTCAGAGGCACCGGTAATGGCTCACTAGAAACACCCAAACGAGCAACAAAATATACAGATACATATGATAAAGTGAATCCAGGATCAAACAAGGTCAAGGATGAGTGCCCAAAAACAAGTAACATACCAGTGAAAATAACATCTCATGCCTCAGCCTTGGCTCTTTCCGTAATGGCATATAGCTGACAACAACCCCTACCCTACTGCTTTTCACTTGCCCTACCTCGAGATCCCCTTTTTTTCCTCCTTTTCTGTCTCTACAAGCGGCTATATGTCCACCTCTAGCTGGTGGTACTTTTTGTAGTGGCTGGGCAGGCAAGGTTACGGTTTGTGTAGCCCTACGCTGATGGAAATCCCTGGAAAAGTATCCCCTACCCCATAATTAAAGAAACCTTCTGTATACCAATCTATGGTATTCATGGGACAGTCTCTGGCATAATGACCTACCTCTCCACACTCAAAATAACCACCATTGTCTCTGTCCTGACTGTGGGAACCCTCAATCTAGCCCCATGAACCTAAAGTTGGGACCTTGTCGGGCTGGCTTCTTTATTCTCTATCAGAAGTTTGTAACGAAGCCTGGTATTGATGTCTAGCTTGACCTCCTTGCATAATCTATGTCTATGGACCTAGAACCCGAAGAGCTTCCCTGGTGGCACTGTCTCTTCTCACTGCCCCTTGGGCCTGGCGAGCTAGAGTCTCTATACGGTGGGCATGTTCAGCAGCATATAAAAGGAATTCTTCAAAACCAACATCCACTCTACTTTACCAGGCATATCCAACCTCAAAACATAAGCAAAGCAGCGAATTCGCTCCTCCTCTGTAGGCAATAACTCACATGCATGTCTAGAAAGCTCAATGAACGGGGCCTTGTACTCTGAAACTATCATAGTACCTTACTATGACCTGTGAACTGAGCCTATAATAACTCTCGTGCACTCCTAGGCATGTACTTGGACATAAAGGCTTCTCTAAACTATCCCCAAGTTAGTGGGGATGTACCAGGTGTCCTTTGATCTTTGTACACCCTCCACCAGTAACTAACAACAACCTCAAAAAAAAAGTTGTAACGTGTCAATCCCATGTTTCTCCAGCAACTCTAAGATCCTCAAGTGCTCCTCACAGGCAGCTATAAACTCATGGGGTCCTGCTTCTCTGCTCTAGAGAACCTAGCGGGTGCGATCGGTAAGAAGTGGTCCATTATCTTTCTTACCTCAAAGGCTGGTATAGTAGGAGCTGACATTAGTGTAGATGCAGTAGGATTCTGAGCTAGCGCGTAGGTGGTATAGGTGGTGATACTGGGGATAAATATACTAGGTGAGGAAGTGCACCCTATTTTTCTCCCTAGGCATACAACTGTGTCACATCCTTCGGTACCCAACCGAGCATCTGCTATAACAAGTCTCTCAAAGGGGTAGGTGGTGGTTGTGCGAACTGTGGAGGGAGTACAGGAGTTGTTTGGGGATAGATAGTGGCCGAAGGAGTAATAATCATTTGATCATCCCCTACTACCCCTTTCAGATCTATTGGTGAAGCTTCTTGATCCACGAACGTAGCTCAGGTACGGATTATTTGCAAAAGAGTGAAGCCAAGGTGAGTGTTTTAGAAATGATACGAATGTCAACGCACGGAAAGGACCAAGGGATGAATCCTTTCGTAAAGTACCCTGTAGCCTCCTAAAGATTGGATACAGACGTCTATGTACCAATCCACAGGACACTACTAGGTACTTGCTCAGAATAATAAAGAGACTGGTGAACTTAATCTCTAATACCACTCTATCATGACCAAAACCTGGGTCATGATGGCATTTAAGACTCGCCCGTAGACAAATATGTACATATATGTTAGAGCTATATGCAATGGGATACAACCACTTATACCAAAGTAAAATAACGAAAATAAGAAATAAAGCAATGACAAAAGGAGACATATATACAAACCCATCCCAAAACCAGGTGTCAATGGCATATGCAACTACAAATCAGAGTATCCAAAATAGATATATACATATACAAACTCCTGTAAAAGTAGTACTACACAATGCCTTCCATGGATAAAATAAAGCAGGCTACAACAGCTGGAGGACACAATCAAATTGGATGTCAAAGCTCACCATAGTCTCCGTTGGATAACAATCTACTCAGCACAATCACGTCATCTCTGATGACCTATACCAGTATCTGCACCATAAAAATAGTGCAAAAATATAGTATGAGTACCAAAACACGAGTATCTAGTTGGCATCATAGGTTGATTGGACTAAAATAAGGTACAAGTAAAGTAATGACAAGGAACTAAGAAAGGTCAATAAGAGAAGGTAAGCAGCATGAAACTAACTATGTAGCCAGGGCTAGTAATAGGTACATAAGATAACTATAAATATCATATAGGAATTTTTAGGATCTAAGCAAGTAAGTCTATGTACTGCTGCCGCATAAGAGCATCCCACTGTCACATAGTACCGAGGAACGAACCATAGAAAGCATACATAGACTCCAGCTGCGTATACTAGTACTAAAGCAATAGTTTAAGGTAAAAAAAATAATATGGAATGGATATAAATAAGGTAAAGGGAAGATATAACCTCAAAGGCCCCCCATAGTACAACTGGTACAAGTAGAAAGAAAACAAACAAAACCTACTTGACGCCTTATCCTACCAGTAAGCACAACTAATACAAATAAGATCTCACTGTGACTCCCCTTTATGCCCAGCAGGCATAACTAGCATGGACTTGATGAATGCCAAGGGGTGAGAATAGAGGACCTCAAGGCATAACCACTCGAATTAGGAGACTGTGCCTCCATTCTATTGCTTAGGGACCGCACCCGAGTCCGTTCCTCTCAAGAAGTAGGCTCCCATTGTATCGGGTTATATCGGGACCACACCCATCAGTAATCAGTAGTAGGTTCGCGCCTCATATTTCAAGGTAGGGCCGCGCCACAGAATTGGTCTATATCGAGACCGTACCCCTTAGTAATTAGGAGTAGGATCATGAATCATAATCTTAGGGAGGTCCTCTCTATATAATCGGTCTATATCGGGACCGCTCCCCCACAATAACCAAGACAGTACCCCGCTACAGTAAAAAATCTTTCCATTTATACCTTGAAAATAACGCTATACCAACAGGTGGTCATGGAATATACGTATATATAAGTAAGGAAAATGCTTTCCAATTTAAATCCAGTAAAACTTTCCAATTATAGTTACCCAAGTCTGTATCCCATTTACTATAGCCCCAATCCCTGCTCGTGCTCACAATAACATAACCCAACATCTAAAATGCATGAACGTCACACAAAAACATCACAGATAAGCCTAACATGTACTAGATTGTCCAAAAGCCACCATCTAAGTTCGCATCTCTCTCATAGGATCTCAATAAGGCACAACACAGCCACTAGCATCCAAGGCCGCTCGCCACTAAGCCGAGATACCCACCCGTAGCCCAAGACCCTCTACGTCCCTCCATGGGACCCCATGGAGTAGGTAAAATAGGTCTATAAAGTAATAAAATAGGGTCTCCAATCTAAAAACCATCCCGCACAGCAAACCACACCACACAAACACCCAACAATAGTCCTGTCTAGAGAAGGGTAAGCCTAGCCTACCTCTAAGTCTGCAAATATCCTCAAAAAGCATGTAACAACAACACGAAGATTCAAACAAGCTTGAATATGCTCGACACTATAAATTTATATATCTAGGGGTCAAAGGAAAAAAATGACACCCATATTGCAAAGTGCAATATGGGTCATAAAATCAAGCCTAAAGATGGGACCCTAGGCCCCGAGACCCAGAAAAATAAACTAAAAGTACTGGTAGGTCGGCCTTAACTGAAGGACCATATGATTTGAAAATAAGCTCAATTGGACCTCTGTCAGGTCCTCAATCAGCCAATGAAAGTTTTGCATTCTATGCATAAACCTTTCAAGAACAAATTTGAGGAATCAAGGTTATAAAACTAACTTGAAAAGAGAAGAAAGTCACAAGAAATGTTTCCCACAACTACCAATAAAAATGTCCTTCTACCAACACAAAATTTACCACAATTTAGTCAAGACACCACAACCCACCATTAAATCTTCATATATGCGCTCTAAAAAAAGAAGAGGAAGAAAAACTTACGAATCTCAGAAATAAGGTGCTAAGAAATGATTCTCGACACCCTACCAACAAGAAACAATAATTTCCCTTGAAAAAACTCAACAATCACCCAAGGATTGAAGGGGAAATGGAAAGAAAATCGAATGGGAAATGAGTTTGAAAATCTAGAAATGACACTTAAATAGGCCCATCGGTTGAGGAATTATCATTCAAAAGGATTGATCAATCGGTCCTGGTAGATTTATCAGACCCCTAGATGATTTATCAAAAACCGATTTATCGGTTAGAAGGCTAATAAATTGGTCAACACATGCAACTTTTGATGAATATAGAGTCCAATTTTGACAAATCAATTATGAAAATCGCATGGAAAACATATCCCAGACTCAAAGGAATCTATGAAACAACCAAAGAAGGTCATTTAAGAAAAAATAACCCCAACCCAAACTGAATAAAAAGGCTCAACTTTCTAACTTCCCACACCGACCCTCAAAAGGAGCTCAGACACCTCCGGAAGTGTACCAATGACTCAACTAGCCCAAAAATACCATTTAGAAGCTAATGGAAGCATCAAAATTCTGATCTAACACTTCGATCATCGGAGACCACCTAGGATAAAAAATGATCTGAATGAACTAAATTTACACAAAACATCTCAAACTTAAAACGAAAACCCTAAGTCATGAACTAAAGGTCTAATTAGAAAAAGGTTGACATTTCAGAGATGGTGGAAGCATTAGAATTTTGATTCGACACTTTGATCATAAAAATCCTACCCATGCTCTAAAATGAAGTCTAGTCGAGATGAATTTCCACAAAACATCTCAAAATCAAATAAAAAACCCTGGGAGATGAACTAAAGGTCCAATTAGACTAAAATTGATATTTTGGAGCTAACGAAACTATCTGGATCTAAATCTGAGTGTGTCACTAAGAGTTCACTCTCAAGTTCTAGTATTTCAAGGGTAAGCCTTCAAAAAAAGAAAACTGAGATAACAAGCTATAGAACTACCAGGGAAACAAACTAACTGTCCAAAAAAGTCATAAATGATTTGGGGTAGCTAACAGAAAACTCTAAACATAGAAAAATCTGAAAGGAAAGTAAATTACCGCGTGCATCATTACATATATTAGTACATAGATTATTATTTTTCTAATTTCATAATCGTTAGAATTAATTAGTGCATTCTTGAAGCTGTCCGAGCTACTTTCTTCTGATATTTATGAGCTTATCTTCAAACGCTAAGTAGGCTATGGCTTAGTGATCTTAGATATAGCTTATATAAAAAATAATTATAGTAATTAGGTACCCCTAACCCCGTCCATTCTTTATCTCGTTTCTTGGTTATGCTTTGGTGTTGCATTTGCAATTATAGATTACCCTGTTACCATGCATAGTCTATATTGACTTTGAAAAATAGATGGTGGGATTATAGGTAATTTCCATGAGTCTTGGACATCGACTAGATGATTCTTGATTGGTATAGTGACAAAGCCTGTACACGGTAGGTGGGGCATATTTGAGCTATTATTTGTGGTTGAGCATCCCATCGTCATGAAACTAGATTTATGCATTTATTTCTAGTATTTTATGGCCAAGATCCCAACATCACTGAATTTGAAACCTTATATAGCTTTATGGGCCCATTTTTAATATTATGAAATTAAAATAAATATTAAATGATGATTTTACTAGTTTTCGACGATAAAAAGGATAAGTGAAGGTATAAACACTATTTTAATATACTATTAGACACTATGATTCCCAAGCGCAAGATATGTCACTACCCAAAAAACAAGTTGTGATGGTGTCTATATCTCACTTATAGACAAGCCTAACTCTGGCCTAGAGTACGTGGTGGTGGGCTAGTACCAAGTACCCAAAAGAAAAAGGAAAATAAGATAAAGAGAAGGAATAGAAATAGAACACAAAAATACATAACTGAACATGAATCCTTAGAACCATGTATCTTGGTTGTCGTAGTAGGTGCCCTACTGATATGCTCCTTCTCTACCAGCATTGTACTGGCAGACACACCTACATCTTGTGCTCTCCTTTTATCCTCATCAAGGATGAAACTCTCCTTGGATGCCCGCATCTCCTCTTCTAAGTCTTCCTCCTTATAGCAGCTACTTCTCTTCCTCTTCTTCTTCCCAAATTCCTTCGGATCATCACTACCTGTTATCACTTCCTTGCCCTTCTACTGCATCTCAGATAAGCTCAATATACGATCCTCATTGTCAGAATGAATGGGAACAACTGGTGTTAGGGCCATTGGATGGTGGCCCTGATACAGTGATGTAACATCGACATGTAGTTGTTCCAGCTCTATTTGAAATCTGTCCACAGAGGTGGTTATTCATGCGTTCCTCCATATTATCAATTATGGCCTACATTGTGTCGTATGGCTCCAAAGTCACCTTGATTTTGTGATCCATTAAGAGCTCAACCTCTACTGACAACACCTCAAGCTGGGTCTCATTTCATCTTACCCATTTGACAAGGCATGCAAAGTTTACAGGTAAAATCGAATAGAGACGGAGGAGGATGGAATGTTGAGTGGCTGGGGGTAGGCCCTGTGGCCCAGATGTGCTGGAGTACCTTTGTATGGAAGGTACATGGGCTATATACATTTATTTTGTTCCCATCTTATCATCTCAACTAGTTCTGGTAGTAGACGCAGCCTGATCTTTTGGTTTTTCACTTCAAGTTTAGAAAGATCTTTCAACCTCTCTACATCGTAAGTCTTGAGGCCTTCATTACCTTGGCCTACTAACACGCTTTAATGATTAGACAAGAGTAAAAGTAAGTCGTACCTTCGTGCATAGCGTGTATCCGCAACTATTTGGAAATCCAGCAGCCAAAGGTTAGTTTATATTTAGATACTAAGAAGGCCACCAAATCCACATTCTCATTAGTTAATTTATCAAACCCTGTTGGTTTCATCCTCATCCAAGCCACTGTGCACTAGAACTTTGCAATAAAACTTAAAAAAACAGTATGGATTGTACATGTGGATTGCTTAACCATGCGATCTCTATATCAGTCATAACTCGTGCAAACCATTCCCTTTGAGTCTTTCTGTTGTCATACCATTAGACATAGTCAGGAGGTTCTATCCACAAGACCAAACAAAAACTGGTTTATTATTTGCTCGAAAATGTTGACATTCAGTCATCGGACCATCACTCTATCCAATAGCCCTTGCTTCGATATTATCTGGCCCTTGGGGGTCACCCACCGCAGTTTGGCCTTATGGTTAGCATAGAACTCACAAACTATCATCAGTTAACATTGGACGAGTCATTTATTCATCCAACCCAATTGGTATTCCTAGAAGACTCTTACGATCTCTGGGTAGTCGGGCAAGTGATCTATCACAATTCGGACCTCTTCTATGATGCTCCTCTAGTATTTCCCTTTTTCATTAGTGATCGACCCTTTAGAAAAAAGTTAATTTGAACCAGGAATTTCCCATCGAGAGTCATCTCAAAATTTTGGATTCTTGCTTTTGATGACTTAGTATATCTCTCCCAGAAAGTGAGCATCAGGAGCTGCGGCTGGTGCGAGGTTAGAACTTTTGGTACTGCTGCTACTACTACTGCTTTTGGATTTAGAAGAACCCCTTGACTCATCATTAGATGAGGATGTCAATGCAAGTATAGGTCTAGAGGTCGTAGTAGGCGTGTGGGTCTTCCTAGTATGTTGTCGGATCACAATCTGTTCGGGGCTATCATCTTCTCTTCGTCAGTGAGCCCTCGGGTGATACCACTTTGTTGTCCTGCACCTCTTTCTTGTTGGAGCTTGGGTTCCATGTATACCTTGTTGGATATCAAACATTATCAAACAATTCGGTGAAGGTAACAAAGTCAAACATAAACATGTATAGACGTAAGGAGTAGGTGTTAAGGTACGTCCTATCCACCTTTTATTTTTAGACAAAACATCAGATGACACATCTCAGAGTAGATGACTCATCTTAAGTGTCATATGTTATCCATAAGATTTAATCAATTTGAAACAACGGTCTTTTGAATAGGCGATACGATTAGGCATTTCGTCTGTGGGGAGACGATTCACCTAATCCTCTACCTACTCATGACCCATCTGTACAAGGTTAACTGTCACAAGTTTCTATTACTCTATTCCAGTTTCAAAACTACTTTATAAGAGAATAAACACTTCAATTTGCAACTTATCTAACCCAAATGCACCACACAATAATTTAACAATATTCCTAAGTTCATGCTATCACCAATAAAAATGCGAACAACGGTTTACTCAGAATTCACCCACCTTCTTAATCTCATGAATAAACAATCAACATTTAAAGTAATTTCACTTAATATTTAATCTTAATAGTTCAACTTCAAAAAAAAAAAATCAAATCCTAATAGAAGACTTACGTTAACAAGTAGAGGGTGCCAAAGTAACATTTTTATAGATGGGATTTGTGAATAGAGGTTGTGGGTAGATAGTGTGCTAGTGGGGAAGAAAAAATGTGGTTTGAAGGGGGAGATAAAGTAATTGAAATGGAATGGGGGTTTGATCGATCATGGGTATTATACCTTACCATACTAGGTTGAGTCAGATCCTTTTGTTAAAAGGCCTGACCCAAATCCCATTAAAATAGGCCAAGGATGATGGATAAGGCAGTTCATTTGGTAACAGATGATCCGTATGGTCCTTCTGTCTATGGATCATCTATCCAGTGGATTCCTTGCCAGATGGTTAGACTAGGCGTTTTGTCTGGTATAAGATGGTTCTCCCAGTCTTCCGTCTGGTGAGTTTATCCATCCATTAACACTATCACCCCATGCACTAACACACTTGGCATTCTAGCACTCGAAGACTAAACCTAAATTAATAAATAAACAATCAATGATTAATTAAAAATAAAATAACAAAAAATAACGAGTGATATAAATTTGGGTTGCCTCCCAATTGTGCTTGATTTAACATTGCGGCATGACTATTTTCTCAATGTCCTAAGGCTTTGTACTTGTTGGGGATATGTACAGTATCACTAGGCAATGTTCCAACCTTCCATTGGTTTAATGATGTAGATAGATTCCCCATTTGAAACTACAGGTGCTTGATCGAGGCCAAATGAGAGAACCATATGATCAATATTTGAAAATTTCATATGGATCGATTGTAGGCTCTCATTAAATGACTCTACCTTAGTTAGAAGTTTTCCCAATATATTCTCTATTCTAGAGGTGTTTTCTTACCTTTATCTTTGCCCCCGAGGCATATATACTCCACTTCTGTTCATATTGAATACCTCTCTATTTTTCCAACCACTCGAATTTCTATCCCGGTAGTCTCTTTTGTCGTTAAAATAGTATTGGATGTAATTATGACCTTAGGTTACCTATTGGAACCCCCTGATTCTTGAGGTACTTGGCCTACTCATCTAAGTCAGAATCAATCCCGATAGATGGTCTTTTTTCATAAGACGCAACAACTTTGACTTTACCATTGCCACTACCTAGAAATTTTTTGGACATCAGATCAATAAGTTCCTTTAGGTGGGACCTATCCTATTCTTTTTTTTCCTCTCTTCGGCCTTGCTCTACCGACATACCATTATTCTTTATACCACTAGATATTTTAGACTTTCAGGTGTGCCATCCTCTAGTATTTTCATTACCGTGTCCAATTCTTGGGACACCTAGGCATAAATGCACGACATGTTGGATCCTCCATTAGTTAAGTACACAACCAACTTTGAAGGAGCATTCAGAGCACGATAAAATGTCTCCTTCAAATAGTTTTCTCTCAGCCTATAGGTGGGACATTGCTTAATCTTCTTATTAAAATGCAGCCAACAATCATGTACAACTTCTTCAAGCTTCTGCCTAAAGTTAGTTATCTCGACCCTCAATACCAGTATCTTCAAAGGAGGAAATAACCATTCCAAAACCTCTTTCAGCTACCCCCAATTTGCTATGGAATCAGGAGGTAGGTCATCAAGTCACATAGTAGCTTTTCCACTCAGTGATAGTGGAAAAAGCCTCAATCTTATAGCATTATAGGTCACTTCGAGAAAGTTATAAGACTTTTAGATGGGTATGAAATTATTCAAGTGTAGGTTAGGGTCCTCATTAGTAACTCCTCAGAATAGACCTTTCATGGTTAGCAGTTGTATCATTGTGTTGGTGATGTTGAACTTGTTGCTTGGTTCTAACAGAGGAAGAATGATTTCCCAAGTAGTACCATCCCCACGAGTTCTGCCTCTTCTTCATCCATATACACCTTGTTGTGCCTCACAGGTTGAGCTCTACGGGGTGTATCTAGATGATTTACTCCTTAGTGTGCATCAATATGGCATTGTTTACAGTTAGGTAGAGCTGCACTCTCTGGCCTATTCATTCTTGAGAATGTTCTTGATATTTTTGGATCGAATGGATATAGAGGTACTTCCAAACTCTGAGTAGCTGGAATGCACTACCTACTTCTTGCAGTAGACAAAAGCAAAACAAAAAAGTGAAAACTAGAAATAAAACTAACTAACAGTCACTAAACTTGACTTCATCAATAGCCTTACTCCTCAACAATGACAGTAAAATTTGATAACCCTCAGATTACACCTCCCACTAAAGTATAAGTGATCGTTGGTAAAATATAAAACCCAACTAGGTTGGGGTTGATTCCATAGGGAATATGGTATCGGATGTACGCACAGTAAAATTAGCTAATCAGGTAGTGTTTCTTTCTAGCAATAAACATAAAGTAACAGAGGGTTCTGTATATAAAAGTAGTCGTTTCTATTGCTTGTGATTATGGAATAATTCAAGTGTTTCGTTAATCTAGATTTATGTTCATCAGGGTTCAACAAACCTTTGGATTGTAATCTTGTACGGTTGTGCATTCTTTCCTAAACGAAGATTTACATATAAATCCAACACTAGTTATCTAAGTGTTTCTCAACCTTTAATCCTAGATAAATCTCTTTCACACCGGGTTAGGGCTATGAAGGAATGACTTGTCCTTATCGTGGTAACTCAAGATGATTACTTTTCTACAACAACAACCATTAGACCAGGGTTAACGTCCTGAATTTCTTAGAAAAATCTCAACCACCCTTTTTAACCACAGGGTTAGTGCTAGTTAAACCTAAGCATGTTCTAGTGTTTGCAACCACTGAAATTCATTTATTACATAGAAATTATGTTCATATGCTAGAACAGATGTAACAACCATATGTAAATTACAACCCTAATGAAGTTTCACCCATGGATCCACAACCCTAAAGTTGGGGATTTAGCCAATCATGGATATTAACGTACATTAATGAAATGATAAATCAGTGAATATCATACCACAGAAATAAGGTTCCGGTTGATAGTAGAATAATAATCAATGAACTTCACTCATATGTTCTTGAGAAAATATATGTATCAAAACCCTAAATGCAAAAGTCTTAAGTCTCCAGTCAAAAAACCCTTTTCAAACTACCTTAATTCTGGTATTTATAGAGTATGGGTGTAAGTGCAACATCAGAAACTTAGATTAGGTCGTCTCTCACCTTGTAAAAAATAACTAACAAACCTTTTAGTGAAAGATAGACCATCTGGTCTTCCAACATTCATCTCCACTAAGTAATGAACTTCCATTTAGGTAAAAGGACTTGGGAGAACCGTCTTCCATCAGACGAACCATCTGTTTGAGTCGTCTGGTCTTTGGTCCTATCCAGTGTTACATCAATTGGGCGATGGATTCATATAAATTATCTATTAGGGGATAAACCTCCCAATCCATCGTCTGACTTGGCATTCATAACCAGTACCATTCCTTTTGGGTGATAGGTTTGGACAAGTCATCTAGTGACAGGCGAATCATCCAATAATCTTGCGAAACTTGCCCTTTTTCTGTACAATTACTCAAAACTTCCTCATATTGACTTAACCCTAAAATGTATTAAAGCACACTGTCATTACTCAAGAACATGCTTTATTTCCTAATTTTTAAGTGTAATGTGTGACGTAAAATACCATTACATCAGTACCCAAAAGAAAAATGAAAAGGAGATGAAGAGAAAGAATAGAAATAGAACACAAGAATACATAACTGAACATGACTCACTAGAACCTGGTATCATGGAAATTGAGCATCTATATACATAAAGGTACAAATACAAACCCACAATGGGGAAAAACTAAAAAATAGTTCAAGTACCCCTTCTTCTACTCGAGCCTCGGTAGAGCCTTTTTTATCTCATTCATATTTTAAGGAATTATAAAGGGCTCTTTCATCTTGCATCGGTGCTGCTATCCACACTCTAAGTAGAACAACTATAAAGGCAAAAGGAAGATCAACCAATATTAATGCCAATTGCTCACTGTATCTCCTGAACAACAAAGAATGTGATTGCGTTATAGGGTCTCAATTGAACAAATCGAGCAAGATCGAATTGACGTCAGATGAAACATTTAGTCATATGCTTCTTCTATTCTTTTACCTGGCATAGTTGCGCCATCCTGGACTTGAAAACCAGTCAATACACTCTCTTGGTCTCCACCCTGTAACTTGATAAATCAGAATAAAGGAAGAAATCATTGAGTAGAAAGTCGTGTTTACTATCTCCTAACCGTTGTTATGTATGAGGAGAAGATAAAAACTTATGATTGCTATGAAGAGAAAGACTTATTTATGATATAGTTCAAGAAAGGGTCGTCTCATGTTCTTACTGCTTATAATTCATTCACTTCAATACTAGTTCTAAATGTCGTGTAACATTATCTTCAACCAACCTCCTTCGTATTTAAGTCGTTTGCTTGTTGCCAAACCCCTCGCCTTTATTTTGAATCAAAATAGGTATAGGTTGGTTAGGGAAAACCACAAAACTAGGGTTCAAAAAAGATACCTTTTATAGAAAAGAAGAGTTCATCCTTCTTAAAAGAGATAAAGTCACGCGGCCCTTTAAGATAGAGAAGGTTGCCTTCGGGAATATAGACACATGTGTTGCATGGATGTCATCAGATTGTGTCGTAAGGTGTTAGACTAAGTCCTAAAACAAGCACAACCCTCGTGTTTAGTTTCCATCGTTGTGTTTAGAAGCTTGAACAAACTGTCAGTGATAAGCCAGAGGAAGGTGAGGATTAGTCTACCCGAGAGCGCTTCTTCATTCATCCATTTAGGCCTGGCTAGGAATACATGGATCAAGAGAACCTGGCTCGGGAACAACTTCTTACTATTAGCATCTAATCATAGTAAGACCAAAATATCCAGAGGATTCTTCTGAAAAAATAAAAAATATGTAATTGTCAGCAAGGTTTTTTTTAAAGCTAGTCTACAAAATCACGTCCGTCTTGATGACTCGTACTAAGACCTACATCAGGAAAAGATACAGAAGTGAATCATGACTACCAAAAATAATGGGTACCCAGTACGCATCATAGGATGATCGGGAAAAAGTACGCATAAGCAAGGTAAAAGGCGACTAAAAGTAACTAGGGCACTAGTACATAATTTACAATAGGAAGGTAACTACAATAATAGCCAGTGAGTGAAGAAAGGGTCAACCATCAGTATGTGAAGTATCAACTAAGAAGTATGAAGGAACAATATTAAAAAGGTATAACACATGGACTCAGGCCACAAGCAGGTCATGACCAAACGTTGACACGTACTTAGAGTTCCAATGTAACCAGCATAAGAAATGATCAAATAGAGAAAGGATAACATATGAATTGTAACGACTAAATGTAGCCATAAGTATGGAAAGGAAAATAATCAACAACACCGAAGGGTAAAAAACAAGCCTAGCTAGCAACATCACATAAGCATATGATAAACCCAACGAAACTCTTCCAATAAGTCTAAGCGGTACAACCAGGCGCAAAGTATGCAATACAAGGGGTGTTGAAAGTAAATAGTACACATACACACTCTCCCCGGTATATGAATCCATCATGAGCAGATCGACAGAAGCTTTTATGTAAACTTACCCCTCCTACTCTAGCATACCCCTCTCTCAGGCTGTAAATCCAACCTAGTAGTACATCTTAGGCATAGCCACCCAGTGTCAGAGGATCCGTGGCCAATCCCATGTACAAAGATCCTCGTAAAAAAGTCAATCGGTGTCATAGTCATTAGCACCAAAAGTACAAAATTCTGGCTCAACCCGTATATCATATCTCAGTGGATACTCAAGTCCAGCTATGTAAGAAAAAATCCAAATCTCAGTGAAACACAACTGGCGCCATATGGCAGTATCAAGAAAAACAGTGATGATAAGAAAATAGCCTCAAATGATGTGAGAAAATCACAACATACTGCTATAGCACATTCATAAAAATATAAATATATATAAGAAATCAGTTTCCAATTATTATTCTATCAAAATCAAGTTACCTTTTAAAACTCTTAATTCATGCTCACCAAACAAAACTAATCAATAGGCTAAACTAATCTAAGGACGCTAACGAAAATCCATAGAATTGTTACCAAGCCCTAGTCATGAGGTATATACTTTCCTAGCCTAATTATATCCCCGAGTCTCGAGTAATCACATCAAAGATTCACAACTGCCCAAAGGGTTCTTGTTAAGGGCCAAGTACACACCCATGCAGGGAAACATGGAGCTATCATAGCTCAGTCCAATACAATTCACTCTCAGGCTCATACCAAGCTAGGGCACAATATCATCGCATAGGCCTGCTAACTATCCAGCACAACAATGTCATCACATAGAGAAACTAACTACCCAACAAAGACATATCTGACTACCTATGGTCAAATGACACACACTCTCTAAATATACTCAATATTTAAGGTAGAACACAGAGTAATTAGATTACCTAGATCGGCTCAAAAGCCACCAACCTAAAATCAAGGGATAGCTACTAAAACCTAATCACTAGTATAATCCCTTCTTCAACCTCACTACGTTCCAGAGTTAGCGCATAAATAATACTCAACAAAGGTGTTACTCTTCCCCCAACCTACTACATTATAGATTTGGCATTGAATACATGGGTAGGGCAATATAACACCAGAGTAAGCAGTTAAGCTACAAGACAGCTAAGTAGGCCATAGGCCAGAAGAGTAAGAATATCGGGGCCCTACTAGTGATCTCATCCCCTAGCCGACACTTCACTATACATAGACTACTCTAATACTTTGTTTGAAGAAAGTAGTCCATAGCCTACCTAGATTCCAGTGATATCCCCGAGAAGCATGCCTAATTATCCAAAAAATCACGTACAAATCTTGAACTGGCGCGAGGCTAGAAAAAATATAATCCTTGAGTCAAGATGAGTAAAACAAGGACCATACTTTTATATAAATAGCGGGGTCAGAATCCAACTAAAAATGAGTCTGTAAACCCTAATAGCTCGAAAAAGTAAATATTTATATCAACATAAAGCATATCTCATATGCAATATGATAAAAAATAGGACCCAAACTAATGGTAAGAATTGAAAATATAAGCCTGAAAACTTTATACAATAGAGAAACAAAGAATTACCCGGTATAAATGATCGTAGAATCAACACAATGAGTTTTTAAGGATTAGAACTCAAGATTCACTTACAAATTGGCCCAAACCATCTTTGAGAATCAATATTTATGGAGAATAAATGAGAAAATTCATGAACTAATAAATCGATCATTTGGACGATTTATCATCCAATGATTTATCGGTCACTACAGTCTTTCCCTAATAGTTTTTTGGAAAATTTTCAGAAAGCACATGGAATTGAAAAGAATTCTAATTCTAACGCTCAATATATGAAATAACTATGTAATTAATATTTAGGACTCAATAAATCGAAGAGAAGATGATTCAAGATGGTATCGACTGAGTAAGGCCTGAAACAACTATAATTATAAAAGAATTCAAATTGTAAAACAGCCAGGGAACTAACCTATCGGTCCCAAAATTCATACTGAGTTGGGGCAATTATAATAAGGCTATAAACACTTGGAAATTTCCGGAATCATGGAAATGGCTCGAGGACCATTATAAGATATTGATGATTTATTCCTGTCAGAGACTAAATAATTCTCGACCAATGATATTGAGATAATTTGATTTATTTCGGGTGATGCCTGAGAACTCATCCATATATTGGTATCATGAGGTTACAGTTTTCGATTATGAATATTTAGATAGTATAAAATGAAGGCCTTCATAGACCTTGCCAATTCGAGCTAGTATGCGACCATATGTGTGGTATATGTGGGAGTAGAAATATATGGGGGAAGCCCTTCTATAGGTCCTTCATGCTAAACCTATGGGAGAATGCATATGATCCTGCATATTCTAGCCTACTTGACGGACCTATAGGAGGTTGCATATCATCCTGCATATTATCCCCATGAGTGCTATTTGCTGGTTGTACTCTCTGATCATATGAGACGCTGGAAGGTTTGCATTCATATTTTCTATCACTCGACTTTATAGGAGGCCATTGGGATTTTCCTTTATCTATTATTAGCATGATTTACTGTGATTGACTAGCTATATTCTTTGGGTTCTTATCCTGCTTCTTTTATTTTTACATTTGTATGTACTTGTTCCTTTTTCCCTTTAAAATTATTTAAGGTTACCAGTATACTGCCACTCCTGTTGTCTTTATTTATAGTTTATTAGTTGAGCATAGATTCAGATACGTTCTCTCATTTGTTAGTTTTCTAGGATATCTAGTTGCTTATACCATGTTAGCTTGTTTTTTTGTAATTGCTCTACTTGCTGACTTCTATGACCTATTTACCTTATCTGTATATTTATTGCTTTTATTTTTTATATAGGCCCAGTCATCCGATAATGCCTAGTGGTACCATGTTGCTTTTTATATTTAGTATTAATACTACACTTCTAATCTTATTGATGCAGATCCAATTACGAGTCATCCTCGTTGATCCTATGAGTTCAAGTTGTTTATCCGAATTTCAAGGTAGAGGATGATCTACAACGTTCAGATCCTTCTTTATCTTATTGTTAGTTCTCGTACTATTAATTTTGGATTCTGAAATTATTGATGTACACTTTCTAGACTTGTATTTATATGACATTTGTTGTAGTTGATCATATACTAGATACCAGTATTGGATATTGCTTTATTGTATTAAACTTTTGTTTATCCCTTGCTCCTTTTTTTATGCATTAATTTCCATTTATATTTTTCTCTAACCTTTCTGCGTACTTGTTGGGTGGTCCGCCTACAGTGGGTTGTAGATGCCCTCATGAGTCGAGAAATTGTGTTATGACAGTAGGGTTATCATAAAGTATAACTAATTTATAACATACTTTTTTTATATACCATTACAAGTTTCTACCACAACTCTTTGCCTAACTTATTAGATAAAGTATTTGCTAAATAAAATATGAACTTCGTGTGTTGAAGCGATATTATGCCATTCCTCAATAAATTTTTTACATGACTGTATTTGATATGAACTTGTCTCAATTTTCCATTGTAATAATTACTAAAGCCCAAAATATAGTATCTTTATTATTACAATAGATAGTAAAATGTGGTATTGACTTACTCCATAAAGAAATATCTATCAACATACTATAAAGCCAACCAACTTTTTTTTAGTAGAATACATAGTGACAAATTCTAATTCCTTGATTAAATGAGTAATACATTTCTACTTTTTGTATCTCCAAGATATTACTGCTCCTGCCAAAGTGAAAATCCAACCAACAATAAATTAAGAGTCATTTGAATTAGAATTTCAAGTAGCATCACAATAGTCATTGAGTATTGTTGAAAAGGTATAATAATGTAGGCCAAAATTAATTGTACCCTTCAAATATCTTAAAATACAGATTAAGGCATTTCAAAGTTCATCTCTTGGATTGTCATTAAACTTGATCAAAGTTTCTACCTTACAAGTAATATCTAACCTGGTACAATGCATGACATACATAAAACTTTCAATAATTTGAAAATATGTCAACTGATCAAGAACATCACTAGCATTTCATGCTAGTTTGTTGCTAGGATCAAATGGTATAGAAGCAGATTTGTCATCAAAATGACCAAATCTCTTTAGAATTTTTTCAATATAACTTGATTGAATAAGAGTCAAACATTATTCGATCTTAACATTCGAAACACCCAAAATCACATCGATTTTTTCAAGATCTTTCATTTTAAACTAAAAAGTAAGAATAAATTTTATTTCTTTGACTCTCTTAATATCAGTTTCAAAAATCAACATATCATCTACATAAAGACAAATTGTAACATCACAACTATTATGAAACTTACTAAATATATAGATGTCACCACCATTAAACATATGCCATTAGAAATTATATCTTTTCTAAAAAATTATGTCATTACTTTGGAGCTTTTTTAATCCATAAAAAAATTCAAGAAGTTTACAAACTTTATGTTCTTGACCAGGAATGACAAATCCTTATGGTTGTTTCATATATATTTCATCATCTAAATTTTCATTTAAAAACACAGTCCTCACATTCATTTGATTAATTACAAGAATATGAATTACTTTTAAAGAAATCAAGAGCTGAATAGATGTCATGATTCGAGATTCAGGTGCAAAGATATCAAAATACTTAATATCCTTAATTTGAGTGAAACTTTTTTCTATCAAGAGGATTTTGTACTTATCTAAAGTACCATTAGATTTTATTTTCTTTTTAAAAGTTCTTCTACAACCAATTGACTTACTTCCAGAAGGAAGATCTGATAAAATTTATGTATTATTTGATATGATGGAATTTATTTCATCATGAATAATATTATGTCAGAAAGGAGCATCATGTGAAGACATTTCTTTGGCATAACTCTCAAGATCTCTTTCAACTAAATATATCAAAGAATTAGGTTCAAAATTTTTGATTTGGTTGTTCTTGTACTATTGATCAATTTTTTTTTTCAAGGGATCAATTACTTTTCTTCTAAGTGGAGACATAAGAAAAAGTACATCTTGTTCCAAAAATTACTTTTCTTAGCAAGTATATACTTAAAAAGTTTGCATAAATCCAATAATAGTTTAATGGATTGGAGTTTCAAGATTTAAGAATCTATAAGCCTTACTAGTTTGTGAATATTCATAAACACATAGTGTATTTATTTAGTCAATCTTAATTATATATTAATCTGGTAATTTAATAAGAGCCAAAAAATTCATTTTAGATTAATTTATATTTGACTTTCGCTTCTAACAAAATTCATAAGAAGATGCATCATATTTTCTAGAAGTAACTCGATTCAAAATATGACTAGTTGAAAATAAGACTTTGAGTTCACAGATTTTCATGCATGCCATATTCATAAAGCATAAAATTAACCACTATGCCATTTGTTTGTTGTGTGTAAGACATAGGAAATTATTTCTCAATGTTTTTTCTTTTACAAAAATCAATAAAATTTAATTTCATGTATCCTCCACCTCTATCAGATATGATTGATTTACTTTTTGAACTTAACTTATTTTATCTTCTGCTTTATATGTTTTAAAAGTCTCAAAAACCTCATTTTTATTTTAAGGGAAAGACATATCAGATATTACTATTTGCATTTACTATAAGTACACTTATTAGTATAAATTTTTCATAATCTTTCATTAATTCAATTCACCATAAGTTGAATGGATTTAAACTTCACATGAACAAGACATCCATGCCATATATCTAGAGACTCCACATTATAAGCAAAAATATTTTTACTATTAATATTAAGTTTGAACATTCTATTTCTAGCATAGTCTTTTTCAACAAACATGTCATTTTAGATAAAAGAAATTTATCTATTTCAAAATTTATTTAAAAATCATGCTTCAAAAAAAGCGTACCTAACACCAAATTCTTTCTAATATCAGGAACATGTAATACCTCTATTAAAGTGACCATTTTTTGAAAGTAAATTTCAGTTCAACGATTTCTTTTTCCACAATTTTAGCTGAGGATGAGTTTTTCATAGACAATTTTTTTATTCCCCACTAATTTGTAGGTTGTAAAAGAATTTTGATTATCCGATAGATGATGAGTTGCTCCAGTATCTATCCACCATTTCACTTGATCTTTTTCTACAAATGCTGTTGACATACAATTTTGACCTGACATTTTATAAAATAAATAAATATTTTAAAGCATTTTTATCATTAAATCGCACATAATATAATTTTTACACATTTTAAAGTTTGACAAAAATAATTGATAAATTATCCTCATTTTAAAATATTAGAGTTCATGAATTTATTGTTATTTTAGTTAATATTGACTATAATTTAATTTTGTTAGTTATTTTACATATTAAAACAAAATATTGCTGTAATTTTAATTTCTCTTTAGTTCAATTTATATGTTTTACATGGATTTAAATATAATTTCATGATTTAATGATGTTTTTATTTTTATCACAATTCATTAATTCATAATGCAGAGAAGATATTTTTTGTACAAGTAATTTAAATTTTTTTGAACACATTATTTTATATAGCCTATGATTTTTGACACATTATTCTATGTAGCTCATAATTTTATTTAGAACCACAAATAATTTAAGATTTTATGTGTCCAATATAATCAAGGGCCGATAAATCGACTAAATGACCGATAAATTGATCGGGGCCGATAAACCGGCTAGTCAACAACTGACCTATTCTAATCTTTTTCATGAAATTGTCATTTTCCACCAAATTCCAACATAAATCTCATCTTCCGGAGCTCAGATTTGATTTTTTTGAAGTGTGTTTTAGAGCTTTTGATTCATAGTAACTCGTTCTGGTGATTCTATGATCATTTTCATGAATAATTTTTTATTTTTTTATTATATAAAGTTCCTGAGCTTATATATTCAATTCCTACCGTTAATTCGAGCCCTATTTTGTATCATATGAAGAATGAGTGTGCTCTAAGTCTTGGTATAAATATTTGTTTTCGAGCTATTAGGGTTTGCAGATCCATTTTTAGTTAGAATTTTGACCCCGCTATTTATATTGCAATATGAGCCTTGTTTTACTCGTCTTGACACATGGGTTGGGTTTTTTCTAGCCTCGCGCATTTTGAGCTTTGTATGTGATTTTTAGATATTTAGGCATGCTTCTCGAGGACATTATCAAAATCCAGGTAGGATAAGGTCTACTTTCGGCAGACTAGTATTAGTGTAGTATATGCATGGCAAAGCGCCAGCTCGGGTCTAAGATTGCTAGTTGGGCCCCGGTATGCTTATTATTTTGGTCTATGGCCTACTTAGCTTGCTTGTAGCTTAACTACTACTCTGGGGCTGTATCGCCCTACCCGCGTGTTCAACACCAGCCTTGTAACGTAGTGTGGGTGGGGAGAAGTAGCATTTTTTTTGCGTATTATTTATTCACTGACTCTGGAATGTAGTGAGGTTTTGGAGGGGATTATACTAGTGATTATAAATTAGCAGATGTTCCCTTATTTAGGCTGGTGGCTTTAGAGTCGATTTAGGTAGACTGATTATTCTGTGTTCTATCTGAGA
>JBDJHY010000001.1:5791227-5804521 GCA_039654485.1 Withania somnifera | reverse complement strand
TAAGGTGATACCATTTACATTGATACTGATCAGATATGACTTGTGGCACACCATCAGACTATTGTCGGTATTTATGCCTTGATCGTAGTTCTGAGGAGCCGTGATATCCACCCTCGGGTTATTGTCGGTATTCATGCCTTGATCGTAGTCCTGAGGAGCCGTGATATCCACTCTCGGATTATTGTCGGTATTCATGTTTTGATCATAGTCTTGAGGTGATGCCTGATTATATTCCAGTTGTAGCCGAGGTTACTGCGCATGATTATATTTCGGTTGTAGCCGAGGTTACTGCGCATGATTATATTCTGGTTATAGCCAAGATTACCGAGCTATGCTGGATGTTATGATTATATTGGGCACGAGATGCCAGATTGTGGAGACCCTTATTGGGCTCAGTGTTATGGGATGTGAGTATTGATAGTGTTAGAGTTGTACGTGGTTTTTTCTATGTGAGAATATCTATTAGGCTTCTTCTTGGATGTAATTTTTTCTTCCTTGAAATTTACATGTTAATCCATCGGAGTTGGTTGAGAGGTTAAGAGACTGACCACTACTAAAGGTAAAGGATTTAACAATATGTACAAAGATCAAAATTATATAACCATAAACATATAATGATTTGTATGAAGATCAAATTACATAAACATGCTTGACATAAAAATATAAGAGAGATACGCATGATCTTAATAGAAAATCTACTTACATGATAGAGCTTTGGGAGGTTTCCCTTTCGGAAAACCCAGAAGAGCTTGATCTACGGCGGGTAGCGAAAACATATTTTGTACAATAATAGACACACATACTTTTTTTAATGAATATTAAGAACACTTTTTGATTTCCTTACAAACACTCTGTTTCTTCTCTCTACTTACTTCTCTCTTGTTTTTTTGATCTGTCTTTTCCCCTTTGTAATGAGGATATTTATAGTTAATTTTTGCGGATCTCAACTGCAGATTCCAAAACCACAATATAAGACACAACCAAGAGCCAAAAACCTCTGTTTTATGTCTATGGTTATATGATTTTGATCTCCGTATATATTGTTAAATCCTTTATCTTTAGTAGATGTTAGTATCTTAACCTCTTAAATAATTCTGAAGGTTTAACTTGTAAATTCTTATGTAGAAAAACAAACGTCCATGAAGAAGCCTACTAGACATCGGTACCTAGGGTAGGGTTAAAGAAGCAGTTCCTAAGAAACATAGGTTAAGAGAAAGAGACGAATAATGTAAAAAAATGAAACAAAGTACAAAAGTAATTTAAGAGAGATATCTGGATTAAAACATGATTGGATTTTGAAGGAGGAAGTATTGAGTAGGATTTTTACAACTATAACAACCATCACGTTTCAAAATTCCAAAGCGGTTTTTCAAAATTCCAAACAAAACACCATTTTTTTAGCTAGTTTAAAGATTTTAGATTATATAGACTTAAAATTACCATTAGATAAAAAGTATAAAAGATTAAAAGATAATTCACTAATTAGGTGTAATTTTTCAAATGGAGAACACAGTCTACAGGGTGAAAATTAACAACTGAATACTACAGTAGATTTATTAATAAATATAAAAGAAAGTATACAGAGAGAAGATAGTAAAATTTTAGAGATTATAGAAAATCTTGAAAACCTTCAAAATAAGCAAATTAATGTTACAGCAAGAGTAGAAGAAAATTTTGAATTCTTAAAAAGACAAAAAGGTGAAATAGATATGAAGGTTTTTAAGACAAGAAATTTTCCACTTGAAGAATTGTTTATAGAAGTACATAATATAAAGCAAACATTAGAAAAAAAAATTAAAGATATAACTTTTTCACAACAAACCTTTATATCAACTGGTTATAAAAAAGGGTGAAACATTACAACGAAGTCCAGAAGGTTTATCTGACTACCAACATCAAAGAAGGGTAGAACAAATAATAATAAAACAGAATAATACAATCATATTGTTGCTTTTACAGATAATTAAAACATTAAAAATATTGGTTAAAGAAAAACACCGCAAAAAAAAGATACTAGTATAGACAAATTAATAAATCAACTGAAAAAGATAAAGATTACTCCTCAAAAAGAAAAAAATGTTAGAAAGCAAAAGCCATGAATTTTTTTTAAAAGTAGAAGAAAAAGAGAAAAAAGACTTGGGCAAAGACCAAGGACTATTTACCTAAGATCAATTAGGAAACAATTTATATCAAGATTAATGAATACCACCCAACAAAATTCTAGCCAATAGTTAGAACAAATATCAGATGTAGATAAAGATATACAAATTTCTCAACAGAAAAAACTAAATTTATTAACCCAAGAAAACTATATAGGGTTGGAAGATTCTAAACTAATGCAAAATTATATAGACATCAAAGAGAAGAAAAAAAATGTGTGTTACATATAATAATAGTAAAAGTATAACATTAAGCGATATAGAATCCTTAAATTAAATTAAAAGAACAAATATAAAATTAATGCATTTAGGATTAATAGTAATAAGTTTAAAAGGTTTAACAAGAAAGAATTTAGGAACAAAGGTTTTAGTCAATATTTATGATGACAAATGGACAGACCAAAAGAAATAAATAATAGGATTAACAGAAGTAAACATGACCAATAATGAAGGAATTTTCACTGTAGTCCAAATTATATGATAAATACATCAGAATTAAAAAAATACATTAAAATAGGAATTTTGACTAAAGGATGTGAAGAAATGACTTTGGAAAAATAGCAAATCATAGTAATACAAAATTTAAAATTAACGTAGAAGATATGGTGAAATAAAGGCATAAGATTAACGGAACCTTTTAAAGTAGACCCTCAGACTTATCTAGGCCTAGAATAAAATTTAAAAAAAATTTAATAGAAGGATATTCTCAAACCTAACGACCACCTAATGTATATAAGTAGTAAGGACAGACATCCATTAGATTTACTGTTTTTTGTAATACAAACCAGAAAGAATTAGACGAGGATTATAGGAACAATTAGAAGAAACAACAGGACTCATAAATATAGAAATTTTACCAAAAGATGAATATGAAGTAGATATGATTATAAGCAAGGTAAAATGTATATAAGAACAAGACAACAAAAAAGTTTCTAGCTATAAAGGATGTAAAAAGGAGATTCAGAAATAAAATAAAAAAAAAATAGAAGAACATTTTAAGAAATGTGAATTAAGAATAGATAATTATGGATATAGATTCTTAGATAGTAGTGACAGAGAAACTAGTATAAGTACTGAATAAATGGATACTATACTTAGTACTAAAGAATTTATGGAGTCTACATCTACAAGTTCAAGTCTGTTCCAAAAGACAAAACCAATATACAAAGTAGATACTAATATAAGAAATGTAACAAGACATAGAATATTTATAATGAATCCTGAAACCTAGAAAGAAAATGTAAAACCTATAGGAAAAAGAATGTGAATAGAAGAACAATTAGACTTCAAGAATGAGGCCGTAAAGAAAGGATATTAAATATAATGGCACATGATCTGCAAGCATGAAATATTGTCATAGACGTGTGGAAGGAGATAGTAATAGCAGAGTATATTAAAGCATACCAGGAAACAGACATAGAAACTATGTATCGATATATGAAGACTTTCCTAGAATAATCCGCAAAAGGATCATTGAAGCATACAAGTTGGAGTTCCCATAAGAATTTCAGACATTAGTAGCCATGAGACCCAACCTATACCATTTTACAAAATAAAATACAAATTCTAATTTTTGAAAAAGATCCAAACAGTGGATTACTGGTATTAGAAGGAAATCCCTTAATAAAGTTAGAAAAATTAAGTATTCATAGTTGTAATTACATAACGTTTTTAAATAATTATTTTTGTTATTGTAAAATTAGTGGAAACGCCTTTGACCAAAATTTGGGAAATAAGCTTTCTAATAAATTACTTGGAGCCTTAAGAAGGGAAATAAAAAAAATTAAGTAAAAGAGAATGGATAATACAAAACTCAAATGCAAATTAGTCAATAGGGAATAAAATGCAAAATATAATAGAAATACTGAAAGAAAAATATACAAATATTCAAATACAACTAAAGTAAGGTGAGCTAAATTTCTGTAAGAACATATATACTACCAAAAGTTATGATGATAAAGACTATTCAAGAAAATATAAAAGATATAAAATGCCCTTAAAAAATAAACAAAAATATTATTTATGAAGATAGCCTGCCAAAAATCCTTATCTAGATAGAAATAGACATGTACGAAAATATAAGAATAATAAAAATTACAAAATACTTTAGAGTGCTTCACTTTGGAAACATAGAAAATTTAGCAAATACTTTTCCAAACACAAATAGTAATAAAACCAGGAATTCTCAGCTAGTAGAGGATTTTAAAGAGAATTTAATAAATCTAGATGAATACATGTCAAATAATGAAAGCATATACTCAATAATGAGTATATAAGCCACAAAATCAAAATATAAAGAGACATCTGACTCAAAAAGAGAAGAGTTAATAAACAAAAAAGGATTAGATAATGTAAATTTCAAATTAGATAATTTAAATTTCAATGATTTAGATAATCACACTTTAGTTAATATAACAGAACTAGATAATTATATGTCACAATCAAAAAATTAAGTTGTGATGGCATCTACATCTCACTAGTAGAAAAGTCTAGAGTTGGGCTAGAGCTTTAAGCGATGGGAAAGTACGAATGACCAAGAGAGAAGAAGAAAGGAGATGAAAGGAATATAAATCATCACATAGAATATACAACTGAAACTAACTCCCCAAAACTGGGTATTGTGGATGTAAAGCATCTATATTCAGAATAGTACAAAATATAGCCCACAACGGGATACAAATACAAAATAACTATCCAGAATTTGACTAGAACAACTCTGAAAATAAAAGGAAAATCGCTCAACAAGGTCGCCAACTACTCGCTAAAATCTCCTGGTACAACACCATTAATCTCGCATGATCGTGTTTAATCTATTTGCTCATGCTATTATCTTTATGAAAAAAAAATTCAAAAGTGTAGCATGAGTAACAAAATAATAGGTATCCAGTAGGCATCATAGGCAGATCGGGCAAAAGAAACTATAAGGAAGGTAAAGAAATATAAAAAACAACTAGAGAAGTGGCACATATTGTAGAACAGGAATGAGGTACTGTGGCTCCATTGAGGTATTATACATAGAACTTGGGCTACAAGTAAATCATGATCAAACGCTCCACACACCTAGTTCCCCAACATCATTAGTACAAGAAAGAACCAATAAGATAACACAATCAATAACAAGCTAAGCTAATATCAAGTATAATATGTGCATGGATGGTACCTATTAGAGATAGAAAGGAACAAGAAACTATACTAGAAGAAAAACTTGATCAACATACCATACTACAGGTGGGTACAACTGGGTAACTAGGTAACCTAATAGGTGGTTCTCCCCGTAATTCTTGAAAAGTGCAAGTCAATGCGTAAGTACGCAATGAAAACGGGTGAAAAAAGGTAAAATAGTGTCGTAGACACCCTCCTCGGTTCATAATCTCGCAGTGGAGATCTATAGTACACATACACTCCCTTCCTAGTTCATAATACCACAAAAGAGGTCAATAATGTCTATATACTCCCTCGCTGGTCATAATGTCACAACAAAGGTCAATAGTGCTTGTATACTTCCTCCCCGATCATAATCGAGCAGTCAATAGTGTGTATATACTTCCTTCCTAGTCATAATCTTGCAGCGGAGGTCAATAGTGCCTGCATACTCCTTTCTCGGTCATAATCTCATAACAGTTGATAATTGTGTAAACAGGTTTGGGGCTGCTAACTAGAATCCATAGTATGGCGTCCTAGTCACGAGGTATATTCTCTCTTTGCTAGCTACGGTCCTAAGCCAATACACCAAAGCTACCACCACTACCTTAGGGTGCTCATTAGTGCTTGATACATACCTATACAGTGAAATATAGAGTTGTCATAGCTCAGGCCAATATAGCTCACTCCAGGATCGCACCCGCTAGGGTATAATATCATCACTATAGGATGCTAACTACCCAAAAAAGATTTATCCGACTATCTATGTACAGGTGGACACACATACACAAATCATAGCAACACCTAAGCTGTAACTTAGAATAATCAGCCTAGCTAGATCGTCTTTAAAGCCACAGACCTAACTATGGAGATAGCTACTAAGCTCTAAGCAATAATACAATCCCCTCCCAACCAATCTATGTTCCATAGTCAGCATATGAACAATACACACAAAAGGTTATACTTTTCCCCAACCACATTGCGTTCTAGAATCAGGTTAAACATGCAGTTAGATCAATATATCCCCAAGGTAAGTAATCAAGCAACAAGTAACTAAGTGGTCCATAGGTTGTAATAATAACCATATCGGGGATCAGCTAGTAATCCCATCCCTGAGATGGTGCTTTACCATATATATATTACAATAATACCCAGTCTAATAAAGTAGCCCTTAGCCTACCTAGATTTTGGTGATGTCCTTGACAACTGTGCACAAATAACAAAATATCACATACGAGGCTCGAAATCGTGCAAGGCTAGGAAAACATAACCCACATGTTAGGACGAGTAAAATAAGACCCATATTACTATTTAATAGCAGGGTCAAAATCAAAACTAAACATGGGTACATA
Source organism: Withania somnifera (assembly GCA_039654485.1). Classification (NCBI taxonomy): domain Eukaryota; kingdom Viridiplantae; phylum Streptophyta; class Magnoliopsida; order Solanales; family Solanaceae; genus Withania; species Withania somnifera. Next base: position 5,797,869 of record JBDJHY010000001.1, on the reverse strand, counting down.
AACACTAATAGCTAGGAAACATAAAATATTTATACCAATACTTAGAGCGCAACTCATACACAAAATAGGGATCAAGATCATATTTTAAATTGAAGATATAATCCTTGGAATTTATGTAACCTAGATTTTTTTTTACAATAGGGAAAACAAGGAATTACTTCAGTAGAAATGATTTTAGAACCAGCGGGGTATGATTCCACATAGGAAAACTTAAAGTCAAACCTCTGAAAGCACATATTCAAGATCATATTTCATGAAAAATTTGGGAGAAAAGGATGAAATTTTGTCCAAAAAAGGGAACAAAAAAAAATATAATGTGATGAAGCAGTCCCACACGATTCCAATCATTGGACACCTTAACCTTCATGATTGCAGCCCACCACCACGAGATCGCATCAAAGGCCACATATGGTGATGCTTTGGACCCTATTTAGCCTTAATTTAAATAATTGAGGCTCAAAATGGAAACAAAGTCCAACTTCAACAATCCATAAATGGAAACTTTACGTAATCGACATTCCAGATTTAACCGAATTGACTAAAAGAAGATTCGAGATTATATAGTCTGGGTAATTCCCGAAGTAATAATATTTAAAGGAAGTTAGACCATAAAAGTGCTAGAGAACCAACTTATCAATCCTAGTAAGTCACAAGTGACTTAGGGCAATTACAAGAATGCTCTAAGTATGAAAGAATCACAAAAGAAATACAAAAATGCCTCGAGGGTCATTACAACACCCATTAAAGGAACTTTCATCTATGAATGTTAAGAAAGAAGGGAATACCTAGAGAATCAAACAAATCAGGGTATTAGGCTCACATATCCCCCTCTGTCTTTTAAGTAGCCTACTCAACTAGGCGTTGAGTCTAATGAACCCTCGAATGTCCTTCGACCTAAGTCAGCTCACATCTCTATCTATAATTTTCTTAGGCTTCTTAACGTAAGACAGATGGTCATGTAGCCAAACTTACTCGGAATGAAGTACATGGGAGGGATCTAGCACATAACATCAAAGTATAGAAACTGAAACACCAGATTAAAAACCTTCAACTCTAGAGGTAGGGAAAATCTATAATCTCACCAATATGCTCTGTATTATCATATAGCCCAATAAACATGGGTCCAAGATTTCCCTTTTGACTGAATATCATAACTCTGTTCATGGGAAAACTGGCAAGAATACCATGTCTCCAATGCTAAACTCTAAAGGTTGAAGTTGATGGTCTGCATAACTCTTCTAATGACTCTGTGCAATCTTTAATCTATCTTTAATAATGTGAAATCTCTCTGTGGCATCTCGAATCAAATTAGAAGTTTTTGGTAAGATTTCAACACTATCATACCACCCAATCGGCGATCTGTATTGCCTGCAATATAAGACCTCAAATAGTGCCATCTAAATGCTGGAGTGGTAGCTGTTGTTGTAGGAGAACTCGGCAAAAGCCAAATGTTAATCCCAGTTACTACCAAAATAGAAAAACAAGACCGAAGCATATCTTGGAGCACCTAAACAGTCCGCTCAGACTGTTCTTCTATCTATGAATGAAGAATCATACACAATGTTAACTTCGTACCCATTTCCCACTACATAATCCTCTAGAACAATTAAGTCAACTATGTACCCCGGTCTGATATGTTCAAAATGGAACTTTAGGTAGGCAGAGAATCTTTATAATATACAAGGCATCAAGTATCTCGACACTCCGAGAAGAGAAAGTTGTTAAAAGTAAAGGATTTTGTCAATCAATCCATAATGACCCATATACAACCATGACCCATTAGAAATATAAGGGAGTCAAGAAACAAAATCAATAGCAATGTTCTCTAACTTCCACTTAAGGATAGAGAGTCACTGTAACCCACCACCCTGCCTAAGATGCTTGAACTTCACCTGCTGGTAGTTCAAGCATCGTGAATCAAACCTAGTAACATCAAATCTCAGACTAATCCATCAATACTCATATCTTAAATCTCTTCACATCTTTTTTTATGCTCGAATATATAGAGTATCATGTACAATGAGCCTCGTGAAGAATGGTATAAATTAAATCATCCACCATTGGAACACAACTATGAATGCCCATCGGTAATACACTGTTAGTGTCAAAAGATGTTTAACCTCATAACCAACCCTGATACTAACAAAGGATCTATCCTTGTACTGTTGCTGTTGAATCTGATAAAATAGGTAGGTTAGGCCTCAACATGTGCAAGGACTCTAGTGGGATTTCATATGACCCATTGAAACAAATAGTTAGCCAACGATTGAATGTCCAAGGCTAACGGGCCCATTTAAAGCTATGATAAAAAAAAAACTACCCATACTAGCATCCTTCCATCATAAGGCATATGCAACCACATTCAACCTACCTAGATGGTAAGAATGTTGATGTCTTATTCCTTCAGGATCTCGACCCATATCCTCCATCTAATATTGATCTCCCTCTTGCTCAATATATATTATTGGTCGCAATGATTGATAGAAATCTCACAATGAACTCTATAGAGGTAGTGTCTATAGATCTTGACCGAGAAAAATAATGTTGCCAACTCAAAAACATGGGTGGGTAGTTATTCTCATGAACCTTTAACTGATGTGAAGCACATGCAATAACCACCCCACTATACTGCATCAACACACACCCCAAACAAATACCGGAGGCATCATAATAAACTATGTATGGCGAACCTCAACAGGAAGTAACAATACTAGTGTTGTGGTAAGTGACTCTTTAAATCTCAGAAATCTGGCATCATAATCCTCAAACAATAAAAAAGGAGCATCCTTATAGTTCAATCTATTCACATGAGCTTCTATAGACAAAAAACTATGTACTAATCATCTGTAATAACCAGCTAGACCAACAAAACTACAAACCTCAGAGAGAGTATGGTGCGAGGCTAACCACGAATGATTGAAACCTTTACTGGATCTACACTGATACCAGCTGAAGAAACAAGATACCCCAATAATACAACATAGTCTAACCAACATGCACATTTTGAGAATCTTGCATAAAACTTCTCAGTCCTTAAAGTCCAAAGTACAACTCTCAAATTCTCCTCATGCGGCTCCCGACTCAGAGAGTAAACTAGGATTTTATCAATAAACATAATCATAAAAAATCAAGTTATGATTTGAAACTCTTATCATAAGATTCATAAATGTGTATGGGGAATTAGTCAGCCCAAACGACAAAAGGATCTGATAGTGTCCATACTGGGTTCAAAAAGTAGTCTTCGGGATGTCCCCAGCCTTAACCATCAGCTAGTGGTAAGTCGTCCTCAATTAAATCTTTGAGAACATTGAGGCACCTCGAAGCTAATCAAAAAGATCATAAATCTGCAGTAAAGGATACTTATTCTTAATAGTAACATCATTCAACTGTCTGTAGTCAATAAATATATGTATAGTCTCGTCTTTATTCTCCACAAATTATACTGGAGTGTCCCATGGTGAAATACTAGGACAGATAAATCATCTGGAAATATATCCTGAAGCTAGATATTAAGCTCCTGAAGTTTTTCTTGAGCCATGCGTTAAGGTGTAATCGAAATACGCCTAGTGGCCGTTTCAATATCTATAGAAAAATCAATGAACACTCTACCGGTAAGCTAGGTAAATCATTGGGGTAGAAAATAAGAAAATCTCTATTAAAGGCATAGACTCAGGGAAAGGAGGATCAATACTAACATCACATACATAGGTTAATTAAGCCGCACAACCTGTGGCTAAGAATCAATTTGCTTGCATACTTTCACTGACACCAAGGAGTGGCTAATATGACTATGCCTATAATGACCCTTACTGTCATTTATCATAATTACAAAATATTTTTCATACACAACTTTTCAGTAGTTTCCCCAAGTTATTTATGAATTTCTGAGACCAGTAGTCCGGTTCCATGGCGACTCAATTCAAATTTATCTCAAATTGCCTTTTCTTGAGCCTAAAACTGCTACTCGTTAACTAAATTTAGCTTCCCTTCAAGACGAGCTCAAAAATAAATTCTGATAATTTTGCACTCTAGAATGTCAAATAAATTCTAGGTTGACCTTCAATATTTGTTTTGAAGTCTTCTTCTTGAATTGTGAAAAATTGTGTTTTTCTATTTCACTTATGGCTAAAATTGGAGCTTGGGTGGTCGTTTGGTGTTTGGAGTGACGGAATAGAATTCTGACGCTTTCATTAGCTCTAGAATGGTAATTTTAGGCTATTGGGAGTTTTAGTTAGCTTACCAAAGTTTTCGTGGGGTTTTTTGAGGAGTTGGTTGGAGTTTTGTGGATTTTAGGCCTAATGGTTAACTTGTCAACATTTTCCTGAAACCACCTATCCCAATTTCGACTGCACTTTTGATTCCGAAAAGTTGTTTCAGGTGTGTGCGCATAAATTTAACTCTGAGTGAAGCACTACTGAGCAATTCATGTAGCACTTGATACGAACGACTTCTGTTTTTCCGTTGAACCACAGTCTTGATCTTCGATCAAGCTACGCACACTTCGAGTGGTGATTCAGAGAAATTCTCCACTTTTTTGTTCTTTGTCAGAACCTACAACTTGTGTGGAAAAATTTCTCATTACGATCGTGGAACCTTTTCATGCAATCATGATGAATCTTAGCTTTTCTCAATATGATCACGATCCAGTCATACACGATCACCATGTGTTCCTATTACTTTCTTTAGTGCGATCAAGATGTGTCCCTATTACTTCCTTTAATGCGATCGCGTACCTTCAATCAGGCAATTGCGAAGCTCAAGAATTCCTATACTCAATATGATCGTAATATATTTTTTGTGATCGTGTTGATCAAAATAATTCCTGTACACGATCACAACCTTTTTTGAGGTGATCACAATGTAAAAATACCTGACAATATAAATAATCCCTTCACAATGTTTTTATTCATAATAAAGTAAAACCCTCTCATTTTCCCTTAGTTTTTGTGCGAAAAACCATCTGACTATTCCACCAAGGGCTGAGAAAAGTCCCAAGTTCTTCCCCTTTAAATTTCCTATGATTGCTGTCTCTTTCTCCATTTTGTTTCTTGAAAATCTAAGGTTTCCTCTATTAATGTACCAAATAGTGGGAAGGTTGAATTTTTGATTGAACTCATTATTGGATAAATTGTCATCCCTTGAGTATAATTCACTCTGTAGTGTAATTGTTTCCTAGAATTTCCTCGGTTAATTTCATAAAGATTGATTCTTTGGCCCTTTAAAATCAAATATATCCAAATTTGTTTTGATGGATTTCCCGAAATCGAATTGTGCCCAATTTTAGAGCATGGATTCCTAGTAACGTTAGGAACCTCGTAGAGAAGTGTATTTTCAGTTCCAACAAGCAAGCTCCGCGGGCCTTTTTTAGGTACGATTTTAAGAATAGTTTGAAACTTAGAATAAATTACTTTGTTAGACTCGTATTAATCCCTGGTTTACTAGTATGTGAGTTATAGAGTCATTGAAGGTCATTTGATATTAGTAGGAGTAACATTTGGGTTTGCATTGCATTATTCTTCAAAAGACAAGTTGGTTTCGTAGGGCTATCTCTGGGTATGTAGCTTTGATAATTATACTAAATAGCATCCATGGGATGGGTTTTCTATGTTGTTACAGTGTACTTGGACCGCTTCTTCATTCTATTTCCCAATTTTATTTTATGTTGGCGTTCGGTGAAATACAATGCCCGTGACATAGAATTAGCCTTGTGATGGCTTTAGGGTAACTCCGAAAGTGGTAGAACACTGAGGCTTGGGTTGGTTTTTGGTTTTTTTCTTAGGTTTGGGTTGTCTTATTGTGCTTCTAGCTGTAGCTTAGATGCCCTTATGCAGTTCATAGGTTTTCTATGTATATCATGTGTTGTGCATTCATTTTAAGAGAGGTTGAGCCACAGACTTCGTGTCGAGAGTGCATTGGGATTCGGACCCATATCACCACTTGATTTTGATGTTGTTGATGATAAATATTAATAATAAGGATAATGATGTATAATGACATAACATATGATGACTTGGAATATTCTGATAATACTATAAGTTAAAGCATCTTTTAATATTTTAGACTTGGTAGTGTATCAAGCACCTGGTATTAGTATTTTCACTTATTTTAGTCCAGGCTTCACACCTTGGCACCAGGAAATATCATTTGACTAATTAATGATAGGATGTGAGTCTGACTATGTTCGGTAGAGAGTACAACTGCTGGCACTTGAGTCCGTCGCCGCACGACAGTAAGAATAATTTTATGGCACTTATCATACTTATTGTCTTGGAGACATTGATGATACCTGTTCCCTTGATGATATTGGTGATAACACTATATTGAGTCGTTGGACGCCATAACATGCCGAGTACGTCTTGATGATACTATTGTGATGATGCATTGGATGCCAGACTGTGAGACCTTTGAGGCTTTATGACTTGGGATGTGGTATTATGATGTCGTTAGAGAACTTATGTTGTGGGTGCACCTCCATGGATCTTCCCTCTAGGCTGCGGTGGTGTAGAGGAAGGGTATTGGATGGAGAAAAGATATACAAGAACTAGGATTATCCTTTCATAAATTCTGCCTAATTAGCCTAGGGTACCGGAGGAGAAACGTACACATGAATGGTTACTTCATGGTGTGCATTTACTTTTCTGC
>JBDJHY010000001.1:5771383-5787427 GCA_039654485.1 Withania somnifera | reverse complement strand
TGGTTATGTCCAGTGGGGTCACTAATTAAGGACTGTCTAGTTGCCAGAAAAGGGAATCAGAATCTGGGTAATCTTATTCTTCATCATTAACAAACCTTCTAGCCTATACTAATTAGCAGGGTGCTACTTTAGGTACCGGAGGTAGTTAGCACTAAAATTGGTTTTATGCTCTAGGGTCCCTCCAAGACAAAGAGGATTTACTAGATGTCGTCACCAGTATGTTGTATGTTTTCTCCATTAATTGTTTTGTACTTTTATATCTGGGGATAAATTATATTTTGTCACACTCTATGTTAATGTGAGGTTTGGATTTAGTCCTGTTTAGCTTTCAGAGTCATTATCAGTTTCTATTCTAGTCGGTAATTCCATAATTGCCAAAAGGGTCTTTCAGTATTGCCCAATTTTAGTTCTTAGGAAGGTTACCTTAGTGGAATTGATAGAGTTATACATGATCAACTCTGACTTCATACTTGTAATATATTAGTTGTACTCTTTTTATGCCTCACATGATTACAGAATTAGAATCATTAAGCTTCAGCTTTTGAGTGACTCAGTTCTAGAGTGGGGTGGCAGTTATATCGTGCCAAAAGGTTATTTTATTTTCTATATTAAGGAAAGAAAGATAATTTATATGGGTTGTTTGTATCACATGGTTAGAGTTAATGGGTTCTGATTTAGAGACTCTCACTTTACAGTCAGTTCCAGTGGTTAGAGATTTCGACACTGATGATCTTCCTAGCATCCCTCAAGACCGAGTGATTGATTTTGGGATAGACCTTTCTAATACACAACCCAAATTTATTCCTCATCATAGAATGGACAAATTCAAGATTAAAAATCTTACGGAGCAGTTAGTAGATTTGTTAGATAAGTGGTTAATCAGGCCCAATATTTCACATTGGGGAGCCCCTATCTTGTTCATGCATAAGAAGAATAGTTCTACAGAATGTGTATAGAATAACTTTAGTTAAATAAATTCACCATAAAAACAAGTATACTAATCCTATAATTGACGATCTCTTTGACAAGCTTCAGGATGCTAGTTGTTTTTCCAAGATATATCTTAGGTCTGGTTACTATCAGCTCAAAGTTAGGGAGCGTGACAATTCAAAGACTGCCTTTTGGACTCGGTATAGTCACTATAAGTTCGTAGTCATGTATTTTGGTTTGAAAAATCCTGCAACTGCTTTTATGGATCTTATGAATAGAGTGTTCAAGCCTTATCTTGACTTTTTGGTAATTATTTTTATTAATGATATCTTAGTCTATTCTAAGAATGAGGAAGATCGCTACCCATATAAAGATTGTCCTACGAATCCTTCTAGATCATCAGTTGTAACCTAAGTTCTCTAAGTGAGAGTTTTGGTTGAAAACTATAGCTTTCGTTGGCCATGTTGTCTCTAGAAAGGGGATTCAAGTTGTCTCTCAAAAGGTTGAGGCTATCAAGAATTGGCCTAGACCTAGCTCTCCGACCAAAATCAGAAGTTTCTTGGGTTTAGTTGTGTATTATCAGAGGTTTGTTCTTGGTTTCTCATCCTTAGTTTCTCCACTTACTAGATTGACTAAAAAGCGTGTTAAGTTTGAATGGTCATAAAGTTGTGGAAAGAGTTTCAAATATCTAAAAAATTGGTTGAATTTTGCTCCATTATTGACTTTTCAGAACATACTGAGGGATTTGAAGTATATTATGATGCTTTAAGAGTTGGTATCGGATTTGTTCATATGTAGAATGGAAAGTTTATATCCTATGCTTCTAAGCAGCTCAAGTTCATGAGAAGAACTACTCAACTCATGATCATGAGTTGTTTGTTGAGGTCTTTGCTCTGAATGTGGATGCACTATTTGTATGGTATCCGTGTTGATGTTTTCACCGATCATAAAAGTCTCCAATACATCTTTGAGCAGAAATATTTAAATATTTATTAGAGGAGATGATTAGAATTATTGAAGGATTATGACATAAGTGTGTTTTACCACCTAAGTAAGGCAAAAGTGGTTGTTGATGTCCTTAGTAGGATGTCATGGGTAGTTTAAATCATGTTGCGGATGGTAAAAAGGGAGTTGCTATATATGCACAAGCTTGCACATTTGGGTGTTCGATTTGTTGGGGATGATGATAATGGAATGATAGTTCATAACGCATATGAGTGTTCCTTGGTTGTGGAGGTAAAGGAAAAATAAAATAATAATCCAGTTTTGCTTCAGTTGAAAGGTGTTGTTGGTAAGCAGAAGATGTAGGTTTTCTCCCAAGGGGGAGATAGGGCGTTTCATTATTAAGGTCATTTGTGTGTTCCTAATGTTGATTACTATAAGGAGAAAGTTTTGTCTAAGTCTAATAGTTCCATGTAATCTATTCAACCTGGTACTACCGAAATGTACATGGACTTAAAAGAATTTTACTGGTAGAATGGAATCAAAAAAGAAAAAGATGAGTATGTGGCTAAGTGTGTTAATTTTCAGTAGGTGAAAGTTGAACATCAAAAACCAACAAGTAAGATGCATAGATTTAATATTCTGACATGGAAATAGGAAGTTATCAATATGGACTTCATTACTAGGTTACCGAGTACCAAGAAACAGCATGATTTAATTTGGGTGATTATGGATAAGATGACCAAATCATCCCACTTTCTTCCAGTTTATATTAAGTTCACACAGAGGAGTATGCAGATTATATCTTAAGGAGATTTTCTGTATGCATGGTATGACTTTGACCATCATTTTCGACAGGGTTACTCAGCTCACATAATAGTCCTGGAGATTTTTCTAAAAAGGTTTGGGTTGATCTTTCCAGCAATGTTTGGGTTGCAAGTTCAGTTCAGCATAATATTTCATCTGTAAACAGATGGTCAACCCGAGAAGATCATCCAGATTCTGTAGGAATGATAAGAGCTGCACACTTGATTTCAAGGATAGTTGGGATGATCATCTGTCTTTGATAGAGTTTTCAAACAATGATAACTATAATATTCAGATGGCTCCATTTGAGGCCTTGTATGATAGGAGGTGTAGATCTCCCATTAGTCTGTTTAAGGTTTGTGATACAATTTTAATTGGTCCATATTTTGTGTTTTAGGCTACTCAAAAAGTTTAGCTCACTCGAGAAAGGTAGAAAACAGCTCAGAACAGGCAAAGGTCATAAGTTGATGTTAGGAGGAGAAAGTTGGAGTTTTATGTGGATCACTGGGTTTATATGAAGGTTCCATCCATGAATAGGGTGATGTGATTTGGGAAGAATGAGAAGCTTAGTCCCTACTATGTTAGTTCATATTAAATTTTGTGAAGAGTTTGCCAAATGGCCTATGAGTTGGATCTTCCAACTGAGTTTACAGCACTCCATCTAGTGTTCCATATTTCTCTCCTAATAAAGTGTCTCAGTAATCCTTTGTTGGTTATTCCTATTAAGAGCATAGTTATTAAGGATAGCCTTACCTGTGAAGAGGTGCTAGTTCAGATTCTAGACAAGCAGGTTCGCAGACTCTGAAATAAGAAAGTGACATTAGTTAAAGTGTTATTGAAAAATCATGCAGTTTAAGGTGTTTGATTGGGAGGCAGAGGTTGATATGATGAAGAAATACACGCATATCTTCCTGTACAGCTCCGGTTTAGTATAACGTATCCATTTCTAAAATCGAGCTTTTTCCTTTAGTTTCATGCTCAGATCAGCTATTTCTATTTCCGCATATGTGCATTCATGCTAAATATGCCTGTGTACTGTTTAGTTTTAGTTTAACTTTTAGAATCATGTTTATGTTCAATCCAAGCCTTATGTTTTTTATAAGTACTCAGTCATCCTATCAGTCTAGTCAATTTTAGCTTAAAAGCTCAACTCTAACCTTCATTCAAGGACGAATGATCTCAAGAGGGATATATTGTAATGCCCCATACTTGTAATAGCCTATAAGCTTTTGCAAACAAAAATTGAAAGAAAACTTTATTCCCAGGTCCCCACGAGTTAAGACCCGACTCATGGAGTGAACCTCATGAGTCATGCTGCTAAATCATGGAAACTAGACAGAACTTTTGAAAAAGCTTCCTCAGGATCACGATCTATACCATGAGTCATTGTATGCAAGACCACAATTCGTGAAATGCACTCATTGATTCCAAGCCACATTCTAATAGCTAATCCTTATGCCACGAGAGCACATCACGAGTTGTGAAGAGATGGACCACGACTCATGGTGCCAACTCGTAGGATGGTCTATTCCATTACAGTAGCTAATCTTCACTCCATGAACACACTTCACGGGTCAGGAAGTGATGGACCATGACTCATGAACTTCACTTGTGGTGTTTTGGTATTATTTTTCACGTTATTTCAGCTTCGTATCCAAAGGTATTTTGGACTTTTTCTGTGGCCTATTGACCTCTAATCAAACATTTTTACCTCTATTTTACCCCTAATAAATACTAAAACCTTATTTTCTTATTTTATTCTCATACATAAAACTCTCAGACAAGAAAACGAAAATTGAGAACAAAAGTTCAAGAAGACGCAATCTAGGGTTTCAAGTATTCATTAAGTTTTTTCAAGAATTCACCAAGGGTTTTGCTTCAATTTAGGTATGGGGTTGAATGAGAATTTTCTTTCATTCTCATTCCTAAAATTTTAAATTTTAATCAAGATTATGGTTCCTTTAATCTAGGGTTAAAACCTCAAAGTTTATGATCTTTATGCAAATTTTCTTAAGGTCTTTATTAAGATTTACATGTATTAATACTTCTGTTATGTTTCCTACATGTTTTTCTATGAATTATAATTATCAAACATGCTTTTCTTGTTTAATATAGTTGTGACTAGAAATTGTGGTTTTAGCATGGTGAACTGCTGAAACTTTATCATGATCCTTGACATAATTTTATAATTTTGTCATGAACAAAATAAGATTTATGAAACTAGTATGATTCATACATGACAAGAAAACTGTGGAGATCTGGCTCAATTATGCTTAGGATCCGGGCATCTAGGCATGTCTCTTTTTAAAGAATTTTATGAATATGAGAATTATTCATGTTTTGGGGTGAGTATATAGCACCGATTGGACTGAGTATGTACTTGTTAGAGGAGGGTGATACTTACTCGTACTTCTAGAACTGTGTAGCCACTGTGGTTTACTTTAATGACATAGTTATGGATTCTTAAATAAAATTACATAATTAGTTCAATACATGGCGGGAGTGGACCTTTTACCAGTGTGGGTTTAATATATTGTACCTTTTTCAGTGTGTTTTTATGACACTGGACTTTAAATTGCTAATAGTATGGTTTTTGTCGGTTAGTAGAAACCTCCACCTCATTGTTTAAGACTTAAAACTAAACTAGGTATTTCGGACCAAATAAGACATGGTTTACTCACTATTATTAAACTTGATAAATTTCAACATATTATTACTATTTGGATCATTTGCACATATTTTCAGATTTATGATATAATTTTTATCTCTTTCATGATCATCTTTACGCGCAGGTTATTATTATCATGACTTTTATGCATACACTCCCATATCAGTTTATTCTATGTACTTTTTTTATTAGTGGTTTTCTCCTTTATGATTATGCAGATGTAGGTCTCCACCCTATCCTTGTGGTCAGTAGCAAATTCTCATAGTAGCTTGGTGAGTCTTCACAGTAACAGGGACCGAAGTTGTTCTTTCATTTTATGCTTATGTGTTACTTCAGTATTATGTTTAGAACTGGCTAAGGGTTTTTCCCAGTGGTTCGTCCTAGTCTAGTAGAGGTTTCAAACATTGATGGTAGTACAATATTAGTTATGATATGTCTCTTCTAGTTTTTAATTATTGATCATAACCCTCAAGTTTTAAGTCAAAAATCTTTAGTACTTCTTCTTATTATATTGATTTAAGCTTCTGTTGTATGCTAGTTTATGACCAGGTGCAAGTACCAAGGATTTTCTTGGGCTCACTTATAAGTCCTGAAAGCCATGTTACGTCCAAAGGGTAGCCTCTAGGGGTGGACACAATTTGGTCTAAACCGAAAAACCGAACCGAACCGAATTTTTTTTAAATTTGGGTTTCGATTTTCAGTTATTTGGGCGGGTTTGGTTTTTATCTTTAAAACTTTTGATTTTCGGTGTTTGGAATATAAAAATTCGGTTAACCGAAAATCAAAATATATTGGGCCAGCACTAAATGTCATTACTTACTTAATTACTAAATATATTGGGTCGGCACTAAATCTGATATAATTTGGCATTTGGGCCTAATAAATTGTAATTAATGTCTAATGTTATGATCTTGTAGTTTAATGTTATTATTGTTTTTCTTTTTAGTAGATATTGTATGGTATGAGAATGAGCTGCCAATGTATTAGCTTACTCCGAAGACCGAAATTATAATATAGAGATCTAATAATAATTTATAACCTATGATAAAAGAAGCCCAATATTTTAAGGCCCAAACCGAACAATCGAAACGAAAAAACCAAACCAAATTTATTTTGGTTCGGGCTCGGTTATTAATTTCACGAAACCAAAAATCGAAAAATTGAACCAAAATTTTAAAACCTAACGCCCACCCCTAATAGCGTCGGAGCGTGACAAAATGAAAAAAAGAATGAGAATTATTCAATAAAAAATAAAATAAGTAATACATTTTAATTCTTTTTATGTTCTTTTTATGTTTCTTTAAACATGGTTGAGACGTCAAAGTAAATACACTTTGTTGTGTTACATTCAATTATTTTACAACGATCACATTTTATAGGTTTCACTTTTAGTTTTTTAAATAAAGGAAAACACAAGTTCATCTACCTTCTGTCTGGTAAAATCTTTAAATTTAGAGATTCTGTTAATTGGGATGTACCATTGTATGAGACATTTCATGTGTTTTATTATTTCATAGAATTTATTTGCCTTGATTTGTATTGAGCTAAGTGTTGTTTGAATACCATATTAAAAAATTCAGATTTCTTCAAATATTGATTCTTAATAGCTGCAATTGCATGTTTCACATTGCATTCGTCAAATTAAAATTGCATACATACATATGTCTTTTTCTTCAAGTTAACTAGGAAATCGGTTTCTTCACTATTATCTTAAATAATATAGTATCAAATTGTTAATGAATTTGGTTGAGAAAAAATATGATGAGAAAAAGTATGATAGTATCAATGAGTTTCTTCACTATTTATCTTCACTACATACATATAGTGATGATGGTTGAGAAAAAGTATCAATGAATTTGATATAGGTTGTGTTACTATTTAACAAGTCAATTGTTTGTATTTATATTTATATTTTGTAATTCAAATGGTTTTATGTTTATTTCCACATCCCATGAAATGTTTTTTGTGTTATTTTTCTTTTCTCAAAAAAATGTTTTTGCATATTTTCTTTAATAAAATCCAGCATTTTTAGAATAGGCATTTCTCTTGATTTGAGTGATACAAAATTCATTGATTTCACCATATTTATTGGCAACATTTTGGAATCATGATCGGGCCCATCATTCAAGATTCTTTCATTGTGTGGTGTGTTTGATTTTATAAACTTAAGTTGATTTGGAACATGAATTTACTTAATTCAATATGTTTGTATGACCTTGTTGCACAGTGAAAAAAGATTTATGATTGTGCTTTTCTCATACTATTACTTAAGATTCTTATCAAAATGATTCAAATGGGTTCAACGATAATGATAGGACAAAATGTGCGCTGGCATGTGCATTCTTACTAATTTTTATATGATAAGAAAACTTATTCATCAGTTTTACAAAATATCTTCGTCAACTTGTAAAAGAGTTAACTATAAGAGTTGCTTTTAGAATCTGATATGTCAAAAGCGAGAGCAAGTATTTGATTATTTACATTCTTTGACACAACTACAATTAAACCACCTTAATATTTTACCTTTATAACTTTTGCTTTCATTAAAATAATAATTGTAGCATATTTTCGATCAGCTATAAATGCAACATTAGTGTATAAAATATGTACAGTTAAAAGATATCTCAAATTACAAAAAGTATTGATCATCAATAGTTTAATACCAGTAATTAAGAGTGTTATTTTAAACCTTATATTACTGTATCTTAAGCACTCTGTAAAATAATGAGGCATGATCGGTTATTAATGATATTTTTTTTTTTTTTTTAATAGTTGAAATAAGTGCATGTATTATTTTAAGCCTCAGAATTGTGTGCGCTAAGCACTCCGAAATGCAGTGATGCATGGTCAGTCACGAACAATTGAATCTTTTAATTTTTCTGTACAGAACATTTAGCAAATACTTGTCCTAAGAAATACAATAGTAGAACAAGAAATGCTCAGTTAATAGAAGAATTTCAAGAAACTCTAATAAATGTCGATGAATATATGTCAGATACAGAAAGCATATATTCAGTAGTAAGTATAGAAATAGCAGAAAATGAAGAAAATTCTTCAGACTCAGAACAAGATGAATTAATAAATGAACTAGGAATAGATGATAAATTTCCAATAGAATTAGAAGAATTACAACAATATAATATGATGAATACAATACAAGAATGTAAACATAATTTTGAAAGATACAAAGGATTAGATAGTAATCCCTGTAAATTCTGTAGATGGTATCCTAGTAAAGATAAAAGAGCTAAATGTAAAAATTGTTACTTGGAAGGTTGTATAACCTGTATAGAAGACAAATTAGATATTAGTATTAATAAAATAGAACAAAAAGAAGAAGTAAATAAACTAGTAAATTTAAGATTAGCTACAATAGAAGGTAGAATACAAGATATAGAACAAAGATTAATTACTTTAGAAAAAGGAAAGAATAAAATAATAGAAGAAGTAGAAGATAGTTTTAATCCTAACATAGGAGTAGCAAACTTAGGAACTACAGAAGAAGCAACTTTAGTAAATACAGGATTAATATGTAATGAAGATAAGACAATAACCACAGTAAAAATATTAGCAAGAATAAAAATTAAAGATATAGAAATAGAAACATTAGCATTATTAGACCCAGGATGTACAACATGTTTAATTAATCAGAAAATAGTCCCAAAGAAATTACTTACAAAATTACCCAAACCCATTGCAGCTATGCAAATGGATGGAACTTATAATACATATGAATATTATATAGATAAAGCAACCATTAGTTTTAAAAATACTTGTAATACATTTTATAACCCTTCATACAATGTAAAGAAAATATTAGTAAGAGAATTAAATATACAAGCAGATTTAGTAATAGGATTAAATTTTATTTTTCAAAATAATGGAGGATGTACAATAACTAGAGACGGAGTAATATTTTTTAAACAAACAACATATACTCCGGTACAGACAACAAAATATGTAACTAAAGAAAGATATAATAATGAACAACAAGACAAACAGCCTTGTTGTGACACATGCAAAAATAAAGAAGAATGTAGTAAAGAAATATATCAAGAAAATAATAACATTATAGAAGATAATAATTCAGAAGATAATTATAATTCAGATGAAGAAATAATAGGAAAAAATTATACTTTAATAAATTTAGAAACAAATTTTTATAATTTCCAACAAGGAATAAATAAAATAAGAAATATAAATGGACCAAAAGACTTAGAAAATGTAGTAAGACTATTAGATAAAATAGAAATAATAGGAGAAAAACCTTTAAAATATTGGGATAATAATAAAATAATGTGTAAACTAGATATAATAAATCCAGACTATATAATCAAAACAGCAGCAATAGAAGCAACGAATCAAGACTTAGAAGATTTTCAAATACAAATAAATGAATTACTTAATTTAGGAGTAATTAGAAGATCTATATCTAAACATAGATCAGCAGCTTTTATGGTAAGAAATCATAGTGAGATAGTTAGAGGTAAAGCTAGAATGGTTATAAATTATAAAAGACTAAATGATAATACAAGAACAGATGCATATAAATTACCAGACAAAAGCGAATTATTAAATAGAATACAAAGTAAAAAGATATTTAGTAAGTTTGATTGTAAATCAGGATACTGGCAGGTTAAAATGCATCCTGACAGTATAGAATGGACAGCCTTCACTTGTCCAGAAGGACATTTTGAATGGCTAGCCATGCCTTTTGGCCTAAAGACAGCACCTCCAATATTTCAACGAAAAATGGATGAAATATTTGGAAGTTATAAAACATTTGTTTTAGTTTATGTAGATGATATTTTAGTGTTTAGTAAAGATTTACAAGAACACTTAGGCCATTTACAAATTATATTTAAATTATTTGTTAGTAATGGAATAATAATAAGTAAAAAGAAAATGGAACTATGTAAGAGTCATATAAATTTTTTAGGAGTCATTCTAGGAGAAGGAAAAGTTAAATTACAACCACACATAGCCAAGAAAGTATTAGAAATGCCAGACAAATTAGATAAAACTAAAGATTTACAAAAATTTCTAGGATTAGTTAATTATGCTAGAAATTTTATAAAAGATTTAGGAAAGATAGCAGGACCATTATATTCTAAGACAGGTAGTAAAGGACAAAAAAATTTTAATATTGAAGATATAAAGCTAGTAAAACAAATAAAAGAAAAAGTAAAAAATATACCAGATTTAAGTATACCCTTAGAAACAGACTATTTGATAATAGAAACAGATGGCAGCCTCCAAGGATGGGGAGCTGTACTAAAAGCAAGACCTAATAAATATAGTTTAAAAAATGAAGAAAAAATTTGTGCTTACCAAAGTGGTAAATACAAAGAGAAAGGTAATATGAGTAGCATAGACGCAGAAGTTTTAGCAATAATCTATGGTCTAAATAGTTTTAAATTATATATTTTAAATAAAACTGAGATAGTAGTAAGAACAGACTGTGAAGCAATAGTAAAGTTTCACCAAAAGATAAATCAGAAAAATAGCAGTAAAAGAAGATGGTTAAACTTTATAGACACTATTTCTATATATCCTAACATTATATTTGAATATATAAAAGGAAAAGATAATAATTTAGCTGATCAATTAAGTAGATTAAATTTACAAATGAAATAACACTATTTTGTTCTTTTTTAGCATGAGACCAACAGACAACATTAGACCAAGACTTCCGGTTCAACTAGACAAAGGCAAGGGTTCAGTCCCTGCTTCTTCTTCAGACAATTATGCACAGACTTTGCTAAATAATGTTCATTTTAGACCTAAATCTTCTATTGAGACATTTGAAAGACTACATTTTGGAAAAAATAGTTTAATTTGTTTTCCTTCAAGTAATTTTTCTTTTAAAGTTATGCCAGATTGTAAAATAGACAAACCTCAAAGATATTTACTAGACAATTTATGGAATGCTTATCATAAACAAGACCTTAAATATTTTATAGCCTCTCTAAATTCTCTTAGCCAATATTTTTCAGATAAAAACACAGACAAAAAATTTAAATTTTATGTAGTAGTTCATGGAAGAACTCAATGAATACTCCAAACATGGACTGAAGTAATAGAATCCATTAAAGACATTAAGACCCCTCTCTTTAAAGGTTTCAATGAGTTCTTACAAAAGAAAAAGACCAATTGTTACTACTACTTGGAAGAACAGACAAAGGGAAAAAACCACAAACTCCAGAACAGAGTTCTCCATCTCCTTCAAAAATGGATGAGACGGGTGTGCATTTCCCTCTAAATGCAAATAAACCTACTGTATCAGGTAAAGATACAGCTAGTCCAGTTCAAACGGCAACTGGTAAAGACACATCAAGTCCGTTGATGGCTGTCACTTTGCCAAAAAGTGAAATACAACAGGTTCCAGAGATTCCTCCTAGAAGAAGACTACCAAGAACTTTCAATATACCAGATAAACAGAAAATAATAAAAAGAAAAAAGAAATCCATTGAAGATATTATCAGAAACACATTGCAAGACTTGATTAAACAAACAGAACAAGTAAAAAGAATAGATATACAGACACCAAATATATCTGAGAACATTACTCAAGAACCAGAAGCTAGCACTAGAACTCAAGCAGAAGAATCAAACAGTCGCAGTGAAGAAGAACCATATCAAGATGCCCAAGATCCGAATGATGGATATGATTCAGGCATGAGCTTTGACTCAATTGCCCTTCACAACATAGACACATAGAAAAGACAGAAAGTAAAATTATAGATTAGTATGCCATGTGGGTATGCCCACATTTGTTGTGTGAGTGCTTACTTTATCACTACCATCCAAAAGATGGAAAAACTGATAAGCACGCGTCTTTTTACTTTATGTCTAGTCAGTCAGTCAAATAATGCATGTGACGATGGGGCCCAATGCGCACCCGATATGCATTATTAATTACTGTCGGCAAGATCTGAACCATTCTTTCCAAAGAAAGGTGGCACAATCTTAGCCCTTCTTTAATTTTTTTTAGAACTATAAATACCCTCTTCATTTCATAACCAAGGACACAATTTTTCAGAAAGAACAACCAAAAGAAAAAACCCAAGCTAAAATCCTAAATGTATCAGTCCATATTTTCAACACCTTCTTTCTAAACAACTTCAAGTTTTTAAGTTTTAAGAAATTTTTCAAGTTTTCAAGAGTCAGTCTAAGTTTTAGGGGTTCCCGAAAGGGAAACCTCTCAGTTTCATAAAGATGTAAGTTTTCATGTTTTTGTTTTGTATTCTCCCCATATAAATATTAATGCATATTATGTTTGTTTATATAACTGTGCATATATTATTGTATTTCTATTTTTTCTATTACTCTTAGTAAATGGTTAGACTCTTAGCTTCTAAGTAAATAATGATGGATTAACCTGTAAAGTCCTAGGAAATTGAGGGCACCTTTGTAGTCCGATGAATGGACATTGTTGGTTGCCATATCCGGGGTGGGGTCAAAGAAATTATTTCTTAGAAATTCAAGGCTAAAGAGTAAGATATTGAAAAGAGTA
This sequence comes from Withania somnifera, assembly GCA_039654485.1. Taxonomy (NCBI): domain Eukaryota; kingdom Viridiplantae; phylum Streptophyta; class Magnoliopsida; order Solanales; family Solanaceae; genus Withania; species Withania somnifera. The sequence goes on along the minus strand of JBDJHY010000001.1, from coordinate 5,774,564 downwards.
TGATAAAAAAAACTGGGGAATTTACAAACAAATATAAAACTTATATATGAACTGAGAAGGGAGTACCGAGTAGGATTTACATAATATAATTTTCTTGAAAAAATTAAATATATGAATCTATATTATAATTTCTTTAGAGACGAAACTATTTATTTAATTTTAACTGCTTTAAATCCTTTGTGTAAAGATTTAAAACAAGAAATTATAGACATTATTAGAATTGCTATAGTAGAAGAAAATTTATTTTACAGAGTTTGAAGCAAAAGATTTTGAAGACCGACCCTATTTTAACCTATTAAATTAATTATATCTAAATCTATTTTATTTGGTATCAGAGCAAGAAGTTTCTAGGCCTCTAGACTCTAAGGTTTATGAGAAATATAGAATTTATAAGAAGAATTAGATTTAGAAATCAAAGTAAGTGGGCTGAATTAAAACAAAAGAAAGAATTATTAGAATATTTACATATTTTACAAGCAGAATTAGAAAATATATTATTAATACTAGATAATAAAAGATATAAAAAAGAATATATAGATACCATCATATACGAATTAGAAAGAACTAAGAAAGAAATAGGATATAGTGAAAATATATTAAGATATTATAGAAAAATCTCTAAAATAAATACATCAATAGGATAAAAATAGATCAGTTAAAACATTTAGAATATTTAGATCTAAAAATCTATCCAGAAAAGAAATATAGAGCTTTAAAAGACAATAATATTATTAAGTGTAATTTTGATAAAGGAGAACATACTTTACATAACGAAGATAAACAATATAATACCATAATAGATTTAATAATAAATTTAAGCATAAAATTACAAGAAAAAGATAAAATAATTTTAAAATCTATAGAAGAGATAGAAAAGAATCAAATTATTTATAAACAAAAAATAGAAAAATTAGAACAAAACTTAGATTATATAAAGAACCAACAAAATAAAAAAGAACTATACTATAATAATTTAGAACAACAATTACAAGAAATTAAGGTATTAGCTTTAGAAATAAAAAGAATAACTCTTACATGAATATAGAAGACTCTACTTACCAAAAAGCAATAAAATACACATCCAATTTTAGTCAACCAGAAGGATTTTCTACATATACAAGTGCTAGTAAATCAGAAACCATAATTATAAAACAAAATAATACAATAATAGCAATCTTATTAGACATAAACGAAAAATTAGAAAAATTAATTAAAGGAAAAATTGTAGAACAACCTCATAAGACAGAAATAGAAGACTTAATTTCAAAATTAAATAATATAGAAATAACACCTAAATCAGAAAAACAGAAAATAATTAGAAAACCACAAAAATGGACTTTCTTTCAAATAGGGGAAGAAGAGAATCAAGACAAATCGAAGAAGACGAAAGACCCAGACCAAGTTACTCAGAAAACTATTTAAATAAAAGTATAATAAGTAGATTATTTTCTAGAACTAATAAAGAAGAAGATAATAATAATTTAAGCGAAATAATAGACATAGATAAAGATCTACAAATATTTAAACAAAATCAATTAAAATTATTAGATCCAAAAGTTTTATATAATTCAAAATATTTTTCAAGAAATAATTTACTTTATAGACATTATAGAGAAGAACAAGTATCAGTATTAGGAGATAATATAGCCCAGTTAAATTTAGTAAATTCAGAATCTTTAATAAATATAAAAAAGACACATATGACTTTATTACATATGGGATTAATAGTAATAGGAATAAAAGGATTAGCTATATATATATATATCAAATATTTCTTATCTGAATAATTACTATTTATTTATCAAAAACACATCTCAACTATTAATTATTCATTTTTCTTCTACTAAAAGTTTAAGCATAAAGTATAAGCAATTAAAAATTAAATCGTATTTTGATAAATAGTTAATAATATTTTATATAAGAAACTTACACATTTAATAATTTATATATTAAACTCAAAAATTAAAATATTTTAAATATTCTTTGATCATTAACCGTTTTCAAAATAATTGGAGACTTTAATTTATATTGGTAGAAAAATGATTGTTGCGTACGTAACAGAAAGAAAAATAAAGAAGAGAGAGGAAATTGAAAAAAGACATAAGACACTTGGTCCCCCCTCACACCTCAAAATACACATGCATTATTTTTTTCTGGATATCCTTTCTTGTGGAAAGAGTCATTGAAGAAATTCTTGCTCCAATTGCATATTCAGTGGACATAATAATACTTGACAACTTCTCTTTGGATAAACATACATATCCCTTTAGAATCATGAAATCAATTCTTTTTTCAAAATTAATAAATGGCGAATATTACTATCTTTTTTTACAGTATGAATATTACTAATGAACAAACAAGATAATACACCTAATTATAATCATCTTTGAAATAAACCTCTCGTTGTAGCCTAATAGTCAATGAAATTAGTTAAGGATATAAAATATTTGGTGATTTTTCTTATTTGTCCTATCTTTTATGGACAAAGTTATTCGGTATCTGTTACTAATGAAAGATGACAGTTAGTCAGTTATCTTGTAAAATTAGTCGAGGCGTATGAAAACTTTATGCACACAGCAAAGGGTGTCAATACCCTAAGGCTTTCAAGAGAGGATTATTTAGTTACAAAATTTTTTTGGCCAATATAGTAACATTGTCCAAACTGCAAGATTGATGAATCAAATGGGAATACGCCAATACCTATGAGCCTCTTTTTGAGCTCTTCGGATGTTCAATCCTTTCTTTAATCTCCTCTGCAACCTTGTTATCTACAACTTTGGGCCTTCTGTGTGATGAATCATACTTCTTTTGTTTTATATTAACTGAATTCTTTAAATAATACATATTCATTAACAAAAAATACTTGGAACAAAATTTGGACACAATTTTTTATTTTTATTTTTTTTAATTATTTCAAAAGTAGTCTTGGAAAATAGAAATAGAGATGAATATTAACAAAACATATAAAAGAAGGACAACAATAAAAAAAATATTTCCAATATCTTAAACAATTAAGTTTTTGAATAAAAAAAAGGTTCAACGATTCCGGTGAGAACTAGGTTCATTCTCAAAGATACTAATGAAATCGGGATAGCACAATGCCGTAATGTGTTGGCTATAAAGCTCATGTCAATACCTTGACTATTATGTGTAAGCAGTGATATTTTATTTTCCTTAAGCA
>JBDJHY010000001.1:5732574-5743230 GCA_039654485.1 Withania somnifera | reverse complement strand
TCATACCCTATTGTTCAGTCCAAGACCATGTTTTGGAGAGTCTCCCTTATGGGTGTGTAGTGTGCCATACTTATAATAGAGAGGCTACAGAATGTTTAGGAAATAATCTTACTTCTTCATGTCTTTTCTCTTTCTATGGAGTTTAACTCACAAATTCTACTAATACATGCTCTATTATTCTAGATAATCATGCCTTATTATAAACAACCTGTACGTAGGGCCTCAACTAACAGGGCTCCTGGTCGTCCTACCAATAATGCAGCCCAACTAGCTCTTGCAGCCCAACCTGAGAAAGTCATCACCATAGAATTCACAGATGTCATGCAATTGTAGGCCTAGGTAGTTACTACCCAGGTCAATAACCAAGTTGTTGTTCTAACAGCCCCAGCAGGGGGAAATGCTGTTGAGAGAGACAAAGATTTTATCTGCATGACTCCACCTGTGTTTACTGGGTCTAAGGTTAAAGAGGACCCCCAAAACTTTTTGGATAAGTTACTGAAGCTTCTTAATATGATGCAAGTGACTAGAGCAGAAAGGGTTGAGATGGAACCATATCAACGTAAAGATGTAGCTCATATTTTGTACACTCAGTGAAGTAGTGTAGGGGTCCTTGTGCATCTCCAGTCATTGAGGATTTTCTGGTTAGGTTCTTCCCTAGGGATATAATATAAGGTTGAAGATTTCATAAATTTGAGGTAGGGGTCGATGTCTGTGAAAGAGTACGACCTGAAGTTCACCTAGTTGTCTAGATACGCTACTAAGATAGTTGGTGATTCAAAGGATAGGATGAGCAAGCATGTTTTTTTTTTGTATTAATGACCTGATAAGTAAAGAGTGCAGGAAAGCTATGTTGATTGGAGACATAAACATCTACAGACTTATGGTACACACTAAGAAGATGGAGGAAGAAAAGTTGAAAGAAAGGGAGAGGCAGAATAAGTTGGATAAATTTAACCAGTCCAGTCAGAGTCAGCAGCAAGGTTATGGTAGAGGTAGCAGGACTCAGTCTCGCTAGAGTTTTCAACCCCATCTTCAGCTAGTGCACCAACCCTTACTAGGAGTAAGCAGTTTCTAAAGGGGATATGGGTATAGGTCTTAAGGTATTGTTCAGTAAAAAAACTATGACTTTTCCTACTTGCGTTCATACATGGAGATGTTTAGTTTGACAAGATAGTTTTTTCGGGTGTGTCCAGAAAGGTCACAAGGTTAGGGATTGTCAATTGGAAAGAAAAAGAAATCAGATCATGGGTAAGTCTCACTCTACATCATCAACAACTCCACCAAACTGCAATACTCAATAGCGTGCTACTTTTGGGACCAGTGGATTGCAACACAAAAGCCAGTTATAGGCACTATGGTCCTGCTAAGACCAAAAAGAGTCACATGATATTGTTACAGGTATGTTGCATGTATTTTACGTTGATTGTTTGGTATGTTAGATCCAGGGATAAATTATCTTTTGTTACACTTGTGTTTGTTGTGATGTTTTGGGTCAGTCCTATTCAGCTTTCAGAGTTATTTACAATTTCGAATCTAGTTTGTGATTCCATAGTAGCCGAAATGGTCTATTGGAATTTCCCAATTTTAGTTCTTGGGAGAGTCACCTCAGCCCACTTGGTAGAATTAGATATTGTGGATTTTGATGTCATTCTACACTGGTTGTATTCCTATTTTCCTACCATAGATTGTAGAACCCGAATAGTCAAGTTTCAATTTTCAGGTGAGTCAACCTTAGAATGGGAAACTAGTTCCATTGCTCCTAAGGATAGTTTCATTTACTACCTCAAAGCAAGAAAAATGAACTCCAAGGGTTGCATATATCATTTGGTTAGATTTAAGGGCTCTAAGTCCGAGACTCCCATCATTCAGCCAGTCCTAGTTTCTAGTGAATTTGCGTTAGTTTTCCAAGAAAATCTACCTAGTATTCCACCAGACGGGGAGATTGATTTCTGGATTAATCTTCTTCCTGATACATAAATCATATACATTCCTCCTTATAGGATAGATCTACCATAACTTAAAGATCAGTTAGCTGATCTTTTATAGACAAGGTGTTCACCATGCCCAATATTTCACCTTGGGGAGCCCCTGTCTTATTCATGCAAAAGAAAAATGGCTCTCTACGCATGTTTATAGATTACTGATAGCTAAATAAGTTACCATCAAGAACAAATATCCTATCCCTCGAATTGATGATCTCTTTGACCAGCTTCAGAGTGCCAACTTCTTTCCGAGATAGATCTCAGGTCCGATTACCATCATCTCAAGGTTAGGGAATGTGATACCTCGGAGACTGCCTTTTTCAAACTTGTTATGGTCACTATCAGTTTGTATTCATGTCTTTTGGATTGACCAATGCCCCAACCACTTTCGTGGATCTTATGAATAGAGTATTCAAGCCTCATATTGATTCATTCATCATCATGTTCATTGATGGCATCCTAGTCTATTCCAATGGTAAGGAAAATCATACTACTCATTTAAGGATTGTTCTCCTTCTAGATCGTTAGGTATATGATAAGTTAGTGTGGATTCTAGATGAAATCTGTAGCTTTCCTCGTCCATGTTGTTTTTGGAGTAGTATCGAGGTCGATTCTCAAAAGATTGATGATGTGCAAAATTGGCCTAGACCTACTTCTCTGGATAAAATTAGAAGTTTATTAGGGTTAGCTGGTTACTATCAGATATTGTGCCTAGGTTTTCTACCATAATATCCCCTCTTACAAGATTGACCCATAAGAAAGTTAAAGTTTGAATAGTCTGAATCTTCTGAGGAAAGTTTCACGAAATTGAAAGATAGGCTGACTTTATCTCTAGTGTTGACCTTACCAGAGGGCAATGAGGGGCGTGTGGTCTATTGTGATGCTTCTAGTGTTGGTCTTTGATAGAATAGGGAATTCATAGCTTATGCTTCAGGTAGCTCAAGGTCCATGAGAAGAACTACCTGACTCATGACCTCGAGTTAGAAGCCATAGTCTTTGCTATTAAGTTGTGGAGACACTACTTATTTGGTGTCCATAAGGATGTTTCACTGACCATAAAGCCTATGATATATGTTTGACCAGAAGAATTTAAATCTTCATTAGAGGAGATGGTTAGAGTTACTTAAAGATTATGATATGAGTGTACTTTACCACCCTAGTAAGGTAAATGTCATAGTTGATTCCCTCAGTAGAGTTTCTATGGGTATCTTGTCTCATGTTGAAGGGAGTAGAAAGATACTGCTATAGATGTGTAACGAGTTGCACACTTGGGTGTTAAAATTGTTAAAGTTGATGATTATGATATGTTTTTATGAATGCATGAGTCTTCTTTTATAGTGTAGGTGAAGGAAAAGAAGGATGTATCTATTTTTGCTTAAGCTAAAGAGTAGGGTTGGTAGGCATAAGGGGCGGGTTTTCTCCAAGGGGCAGATAGAATGTTAAGAAATAAGGGTCGATTATGTGTTCCAAATGTAGATGACTTAAGGGAAAGGATTTTGTCAAAAGCTCACAGTTCCAGGTATTCCATTCATCCTGTGCCACTAAGATGTATAGGGGTTTAAGAAAAGTTTTCTGGTGGGAAAGGATGAAAAGGGACAATGCCGAGTATGTGGCTAAGTGTACGAATTACCAACAAGTGACTACTAAACACCAGAAGCCACAGCTGAAATGCAGATATTTTCGATTCCTATTGGAAGTAGGAGGTTATCAACATGGATTTTGTTACTAGGTTGCCGCGTACTAAGTAGCAGAAAGATTCCATTTGGTTAATTGTAGATAGATTAACCAAGAAAACTCATTTTCTACTTGTTCACACTAAGATGATAGCACAAGAGTATGGTAGATTATAACTTCAGGAGATTTGTCACATGCATGGTGTGTCCTTGACCATCATTTTAGAAAGGAGTACTCCATTTACTTCATATTCTCGATCATTATATAGACTAGATCTAGAGAAAATAGGAAAATAAGTTGTTAGAGTGTCTGGAAGTCATTCTATAAAGGTTTGGGTTCGTAAATTCAACTCAACACTGCTTTCCTCCCGTAGACAGATGATCAGTCTAAGTGGACCATCCAGAACTTGGAGGATATGCTAAGAGCTTGCACACTCGATTACAAAGGTATTTGGGATGAATGCCTACCTTTGGTTGAAATTACGTATAATAATAGTTATCTCTTAGCATCTATATGGCTCCATAGAGCCATTATATGGGAGGAGGTGTAGATCTCCCATTGACTAGTTTGAGGTTGGTGCTACCTTTGATTGGTCCAGACTCGTCAATTGATTTGGGATAGGTTGAAAATAACACAAAATAGGCAAAAGTCATGTGTTGATATTAGGAAGAGAGCATTGGAGTTTGAGATAGGTGATTGGATTTCATTTAAAGTGTCATCCATGAAGGGTGTGATGCAGTTTGGGAACAAAGGGAAGCTCAGTCCCCATTTTGTTGGCCCATACCAGATTGTGAGAAGAGAAGGCCATGTGGCCTATGAGTTGGACCTACCGTTTGAGTTTGCAGCAGTCCATTCGGTGCTCCATGTGTCTCTTCTAAGAAAAATTATTAAGTCATCCTTCGTTGGTTGTTCCTGTTGAGAGCATAGTCACTATGGATAATCTCACATATGAGGAAGCGTAGTTCAGATTCTAGACTGGAAGTTCGCAGACTTTGGAACAATGAAGTGGCCACAATCAAGGTTTTGTGGAGAAATCAAATAGTTGAGGGTGCTACATAGGAGGCATAGAACAATATGATGAAGAAATACCCTCATCTTTTTTCCTTCTATCTCCTGACAAGCATAAGGTAACAAACTCAGAAAATTTCAATTTTTGCTTCATATTTCAGGCCATGAACTACTTCTAGTACTTTTCGTTCATTTTTCATGTCAATTCAAGTTAAACCATGTTCAATTTCATCCAATAATTCAATTTCATGCTTAGTTTCAGCTAAATTCTCATGTTTCATGTAAATTCACACCTGACCTAGCCATTGCTGCTTTAAGCATAACTAGATTCATCATACGGGGACAAATGATCTTAAGAGGGAGATATTGTAACATCTTGAAAACCATCCTCAAATTCCTAAGGATAAACAAAAGATTTTGGAAAAATTTCATTGAAAGCTAGAACTGATAAGTTTCCACGAACCGTAGACCAATTCCATGGATCATGGAACCTCATGTGGTTCCTTTTCAGTGAAGGGGTCTTCACTACCACCCATCTACAGACCATACTACAGTCCTTCGTCCTCATCCATGGACCGTGGAAGGTCACGTGAAACTTATCCCCAATTAAGGGATTTCATAGACTGTTCCATGATCAGTGAAGGCTTTTCACAGACCGTGGATGGGCCTGTAGAACCGCTCCAGTGAGTGCAAAATGAGGGGACTATCCCTTAATCATTTCACGGACCGTGGAACTAGATCATCATCCATGGAGTGATCCATAAAAGGCCCCCAGGTATTTTCTTAACCCATTTTCCTAGGGTTATTTTATACATTAAATGTTCTGAAACCACCAATAACATGTCACGTTTAGCTTCATTACCCCTAGTATAAATACCCAAATCCCTCTATTTTTTACACTTATGCAAAAATGTTAGACAACGAAAAACAGGAACTACGTTCAAGATTCTCAAGGTAGGGTTTCAAAGCTCAACTTTCTCCAAGGGTTTCTTCTAGGGAATTGTTCTCAATCAGGTATGGGTGTATTTAATCAGAATTCCTTTCATTCTCGTGCCCAAAAATCCTTAGATTTTTTATGAACTAATCTCTTCAATCTAGAATTTGTATCTAAAGTTCATGAAATTGATTTATATTATTTCCATGTGTTAATTTAGCAAATTCTAACAATTTTATGATTATTCACATGATTTCTACCATGAATCACATGAATTACACTAAATCGACATGTCTATTTAAATTGTCAAGGTTTCCACTAATGTTATGACTTTAGTTAAATAGAATCCAAGAGTAGATGTTGAATTCTTCATAACTTTCTTTTTTGCATGATTCTGATCATAATAAACACAACAAACAAGTTTCATGATAAAAAAATGCTAGAATTAAGGGGCTCCGACTATGATTTAAATTGCGGCTATCTAGATATGTCCTTTTTAAGAAAATATATTTTAAGAATATGAGCATACATATTTTAAGAGGATTATTTAGCACTGGTTGGACTAAATAAGCCCATTAGTGAGGTGAAGTTAGTCCTCAAAAACATTACGATTTCTTTATTTAAGGATCCTTAGCTTAGAGTTTCAAGTTTAATCCTAGAAGTGGACAGTTAGGGTGACTTTTTTCCAATGTGGGTTATAAGACATCGGACTGTTTTCCTTATGGGTTTAAGACAACGGATTCTACGTCGCTCAAACCATAGTCTCTATTGGTTATTAGAAAATCCCAACCTCATGGCTACAATTTTTTGGACTAAACAAAATACATTGACCTAAGCTAACATGATTTGTATTTATGATTTTAGAACTAGAAGTGGGGTTTGCACTTTTCATCTTAATAAACTATTTGGGTCATTGCATTAATTTCCATTTCGGCCTTATATTATCTATTAGTTTTTATGCATAGACTCCGGTACCAGTATATGTTTTGTATTAACCTATTTTTTATTCATGGTATTATTATGCAGGTACATGTTTCTCCACTTAGCAGCAAGATCAGTGGAAAGGACATTTATCTGGCATCTTGGTGAATGCTCAATAGCCGGGAACCACATTTGTTCTTTTTCTATGCTTGTCTTTTATTTTATTATATGTTGAGGACCTCCCGAGGGCTTGTCTCAGAGGTTCTCCTTAGTTCCTTAGATGGTTTTGGACATAGAGTCATATTTACTAGTTATGTTTCATGGTTTGCCAATTGTGGCCAGCTCATAACCTATTCATGCTACCATTATGACATATGAGTTCTCTTTTATGCATCTTTTAGTTATGATTCTTCCATATACTTATGTTTATGAGCAGGTTCACATTCCAAGGGCTTTTTCGAGGCTAACTTGTGGGTCCTTAGATCCGTATGGAGTCGAGGGGTAGCCTCGGGGCGTTACAAAAACACTTCTAGTCACAACTTCTACTCTCTAGATAGATAACTTAAATATACAAGGAAAAAGAGAACCTCATTAAAACATCTAGATTGAGAGAAATAGCTAGGTTACTTGTAGACTTGACTGTTTATAGTCTAAATTCCAGCTAATTTGTGAATTCACAAAAAATAAAATATCACAGAAAAAGGATCACTTTGTATTCCATTAACACATTATTGCTGAAACTTTTAAGAACCATTTTAAATAAAACTTCATAACTTTAAAAGCAAGCATCTAATCAAGTTAGTACTAAATATACTATAAGTGCAAATATTCATTAAATCTAAGATATCCAGTATGAAAAATTGGCAAAGAAAGTAGTCGCAGGTATTAGAAAAGCACACAAGAAATAGGTTTAAGATCCTCCTAATATTTAACATATTCAACAACCAAAATTTATCTACAAATATTTTAGAATAAATCCTTATAACTAGGACGACTCTTAGATAAACCAATGCTCTTGAGAAGAATAAGTCTAGGGTGGTATGCAGATTTCCAGAGAATGCTCAATTACTCAGAACCTATTCTCTTCTACTAGATAGCATTACATAGCCACAAATTCAAAGTTGACAAAAGACAGCAAGTCCAGAACCTCTATTCCTACCTAAGGCAAAATTTAGCAAAGTTAGGCTGCCATGTTTCAACCTTGACTGGATGAATTACACCAGTGATCACAGGTTTATTCATAGGATGACACAAGGATAGATGCATACAAAAGGAACTTCAGGTTCAAGGCAACTATTTTTTCACAACACATATCTACAATGAAGGTTATCAAATAGAAGACTTTAGGGAAAGAGTTAATTCAATATATTAAGAGAAAGGGAGCTTGTGATTTGATTCTTCTAGGAGGGAAATTGAAGAAGACTGTCTATGGTAGCATTCAAGGAGTTCAATAATCACAAGCCAATTTCGCACACATACACTTTTAAGAATTCAAGGGGCTTAGTAAGGAGTATGTGCTAAAAGATAATAACAAAGACTAGTACATGAGATTATAAGAGTAGTTAATAAGAAATCAGACAACAACTATTTTAATGCACATGAATACCATATCACTAACCAAACCAATAAACAATAACACTTAAAGGATCATATATAGCAATATACCCAATATGACTTCTTAATAGTACAAGGATAATATATCACAACAGAGTCATGTGGTCAATACTTGTATTTCTAGTGTCAAATAGACCTTTCTACAACTCACATGCACTCAAAAAATTACAAAGACCTAGTCCAGGAAAGGAAACTCAACACCAAACCAAGTTAAAGATGGCAAGGGTATAAGGTGCTAAGTGAACTATCATCCAAATAGAAATCATTTTGACACACATAATAGATAATCAGTCAACCTTAACATCAAAATTCATACTCAATACTCATATATTCTAGTGTAAGAGACATATTGTTTCATAATCAATCATGTTTGATAAAGGATAACATATGGAATACAACACATAACTAATCATTATACTTCAAAGAGAACCCTTACAGTCATAGCACTTAGTCATAGATCATATAAAAAACAATATAATGCAATTTAAAGGAAGAATAAATCTCTCAATTTATGGAGAATTGGTCAAAAGCAAACACACTTCAAAGATATATTCAACTGATATTTATCTTCTAAAACACAATTTGACCATCTTATCCATGACTGACCAATAATCTTACTAACTATCAAGTAATTTTAGACATTGGAATATAAAAAAAAACATAATCTTATATGAACTTCATCCAAATATTTATTACACAAAAAGATACTTAGCATAATAGATAACTTTCAAGATATCTAACATCACACATGTATAACTACCATTCCAGAATAATCACTGGAATATAACAATCAGGGGTTAAAGTACGACTCCCATGGTTAGTTTATTCCAGATACCACATAGGTTAATAAATTATAGATAAAAGCATAAATTTTATAATTTCAAAGATAGACTACTATATCATAAAAAGCTAAACAGGATCATTGCTAAACTTATTCAGCTTCAACTATATCATTCCAGAGTACTTAAGTGGAACCTATCACATATTCTTATCATCAAAAGTCACTTACGAGAACTAATTCTCAGAAAGTTTATAGACTAGGCTAAAGCATACTCAATCCATACATGAAAAAAACACAGTTTCACAAACCTAAAGCTATTATCACAAAATCAAACACACTAAACCACCAGCCTTTTGACCACTGTATTCTATTATGAACTAGTCTAAACAAGAAGTATTATAGAATAGACTCAAATGTACAATACATTAAGTAAGGCACCCTTAGACTGCCAAATAACAACATGACCTCAAATCTCATAAAAATTGTGAAAAACTACTCTAAAACAGTATAGGGAAGGCATGTAACTTTAAAGGACATGTCACTACTTCACCGATCTCATTAATCCCATAAAATAAAAAGATGTAGGAAATTAGGCAAGCATAATAGCTTGTATAAGCAAAAAACAGGAAGAGTATTTTGGGCTTCTATTCATGCATCTTGCACAAAAACATATAAGGTCAACAGAAAGATATCCATAAAATATAAGTGTAGGTTTATAAGGAAAGAAGCAGAAACCATACTTAAATTTTAAAATTCTTTCGAAGTAATGCATTTGTAAGTCTTATTTTTAATCAAGCAACTCAAACCAATATCAAGACTTCATTTATTGAACTAAAATAGAAACATACCCTAGAAAGCTTCACTTGATATCACAAGTCATGTTTATAGATTATGGACCCAGGTAGATAGACACGTCGTAGACATCCAAAGTGACCTAACACTACAAAGAGAATAAGATTAATTAATACAAGCCTGTCGCCTTACTCACAATTTAGTCCAATTTAAGGCATCAAAACTCAGGTTTATCATAGGCAGTGCCAAGGAAAATAATTTAAACCTTATATATATTATAGGCTGTGGATGAGAATTACTTGGAAAGACAACTACTTGAGCAACCAACCATCCAATCATACCTATCTCTCATGACGTTATATATATATAAATACATATCTAACCAATTGTTTCCCCCAAATTAAACATGTACACAAATATCTTTTGATAACTAAACACAACAATTGACACATGACATCCAAATAAATTATGTAATTAACTCAATGAAAAAAAACACTGAAATGAACATATTTATTCAATGTAAAAAGCCTTACCAATCCATTCAAATCCCTGCTCAAACAAATACCAGCTTATAATCATAAAAAACAGGCTAGAAATCAATAAAGAGAAGGTGTTTTTACCTTTTTGGGTTCGGTAAACTGAGACTAATGAATTGAGGAACGTTACCACTATTTTGAACTCAAACGTATAACAACAAAAACAACCAGTCAAACCTCTAACTGCCTATTAGACACAAGGAATGCTCCTTTAAGGAAATGTCATGGAATTTAAAGGGCACTCAGATTTTACCTCTTTAGATTATAAAACATATGAAACTTAAATGTTTGTTCAAGAACTTCTTAAATTAAACTTAAAGCTCTAAATTCAATTTTCTATCCGAAATTAGATCCCAGCCGCCCCAAAAACTATATTGTAATACTTAGAACTCTACAACTTCCCATTTTTCGGTT
>JBDJHY010000001.1:5716526-5732564 GCA_039654485.1 Withania somnifera | reverse complement strand
TATACTACCAGCTCAGCCATTCACAATGAAAAGATGAGACCTATTTATAGAACAAAGTTAGGGCAACAAAAGAGGGGGAAAACTGATGGAATTTCAAAATTCAATCAGTACTACTATAAAAACCAATCAAAAATCAACAAGTAATGTACTATTCTATATAAATGTTAAAGAAAATGCTAAATATGAAAGAAAATCCGATTTTTACCATTTGAGAATCTTCCAAGAGCTTCTAGAGATCAGCAACTCATCCTTCAAATGCACACAAACAAATAGAGGGAATTGAATGGGGAAAAAACATTGAGGCATTGCTTTGATCATATCAAAAAGGTTCATTTGTTTTTTGTTGAGATGGATTTTAACTGAAGAGTTGAGTGAAATCTCCAGGTTCTGTTTGTGTTAATAGGGAGAGAGAAAGCGAGTATTAGGGCCGCATGGAAGTTCTTTTTCAGGCGCGTGTATGAGACGTGAGGAAATATATGTATGTACGTAGGTATGTAAATTTGAAGGGAAATATGTTAAGTGGGCCATTTCACAAGGGATTTTGGGCAACATAATTTCAATATTAGCCAAATTGATTTAATAATAAGGCTAAATATGATGAATTGACTTAATCAATTAATTAATATTTTAATTTAAATAATTGAAAAATTATCTTTGCAAATAAATTATTTTAATAAAAGTTATCAATTTTACCTTATTTTAATAAATTTTTCAAAAATAGCCAATTTAATCAAATTAATCACAATTTCAAAAAAGACACCCTTTGATTATTTCTTTTAAATAATATACATTCACAAATACATAATATATGTAGATATATATTTATTTTTGCAAAGACAACTTTTGTGGTTAATTTTGAAAAAATAATTCTTTAATTTCACAAATTAATTACTTGAATTATTTTAAGGATGAATATCTCAATGATTAATATAATAGGGGAGGGTTGAAAATGAGTGTCAACAACTACCCTATGGTTTACCCATGGTCAAGGAAAGAGACCGGGGGTAAACTGGTCTTGACAAACTCAATTTTTACCAGCCACTCAGTTTATCTCTTGAAATAAGGAGTTATAGTGGGACTTGAGGAATTATAGAAGGACCTTGGTGTCGGGTTTCCTACATATCTTAAGTTACATGAAAATTCAGGCCACCAGCAGTTCAATATGCTATACTTAAAGCACGATTTCAATGATTCAAAAAGTTTTTTTATCTCAACTCTATGAGACCAAAAAAATGAAAATGGGAGAATTCGAGGGGGTTTGGATTGCAACTGAGTTTTTACATAGAGCTCAGCTTAAAAATCCCAAGACTATGGAATTAGGCTACATGTAGTTCTACTCAATTGGTAGAAAAGTCAGTCTTCTTGTGCTAAGATGACCTTTGGCTTAATATGAGTGACAGGTGAATTGAGATTGAGAAATTAGGCTTATAACCTCTTAACTATGAATGTGGAGCTCTTCGCATCCATAAATAATAGTTACATGGACATAATTTTCAAAGCCCTGGGTATGTTGTCATAAAGATTGGAAAGAAAGAAAACTTTCTTCCATTATGGGTTAAGGAATACCTTAGATACGAAATAGAAGCTAGAAAAAAGGCTACATGCATTCTGATAAGGGTGTGGTTTGATAGTGGTGAAAATCAATCCTCAATTCGCGCCCAAAGAATTTGACACTCCTCTTCGGACTATGTCCCAGTTTCTGCTAAGAAAAAGTTCCATATTGTGTTGCATCCGATTTGGAGTAGTCCGCACCTGTTGCTCTATTTTGAGAATTTCATCCTCACGGATGCTCTTGAAAAAATCAAGACAGGATTTTTAGCAGTAAACTAATTCACTGAGAAGAAATGGTTTATACCTTATATTTAAATCTCTAAGGATGATTATATTCTTTCCTGTCTTCTACTTTTTGTAGAATATTTGTCATTGTACTGCATTGACGTCCTAGGAAACAAAATATTCAAATATTTTCCACACTAGAATCTGACGTCTTGTTCTGTTAAAACTAAATGGTGCACGCTAGTCTCCACCAATTTTCCATATCTTGAAAATAGACACATCATGCTAGTCTCTATTGAATTTTAGTGTATTGAAAAGTAAATTCTCACACGCTAGTCTCCATTGACTTTTCATGTCTTGAAAGTAAATAATGCACGCTGAAATGGCCTTTTTTGGAAAAAAGGATGCAATGCCCCTCTCGAAAAAATTAAAAAAGATTGTTAGTAGTAAAGCAATTCAAAATAGAGAAGTAGTGTCTTTTACAACTTTGCATATGTTGTCCTCTTTTAACTTGCAATGGATTAATTATGACCCATTTCTCAAAGTTTTGATGAAGTTACACATTGTGCTGCATCTATTTTGGAGTTGTATACACATGTGGTTTTATTTTGAGAATTTCATCCTTGTGGATGCTCTCAACAAAAGTTAAAACAAACAATTAGTTGTAAAGTAATTAGACAGCGAGAGATAGTTCTCTTACAATACCCCTACGTGCGTCAGTTCTTCAAATGATTTTATCATTTCCTGCCCATGTTTAGGAAATAATAGTTTCTAACAATATAAATAACAACCCTTTAGTCGCCTGATAGGATGGTCTTTGTGATTGTTTGTCAACAAATCTAATCTGATGATCCTTGCAACTGCTTGTGACTATTTTTGATGTCTTTGGCTCACTTTAATGCCTCATCCATATTGATGTGTCTTATACATCACCGTTGATTTATTTTTGGGAAATATGGCATATTTTAATATTGGACGTTAATGTGACTTATAGGTAATCCTCAAATGTTAACCTCAATTTTGACTCTTATGGTGATTAAGTCCATTGGGAGGGACACTGAGTTTCATTATCAAACATGAATTGATCCATTGGGGGGAAGACTTGGATTTATCAATTGAATATGAGTTGATCCATTAGGGTGACGATTGGGATTCATCAATTGAACGTGAGTCGGTCAGTTAAGGGGACGACTGGATTTATTGATTGAACATGAGTCGGTCCATCAGGGGGATTAGTAGGATTCACCAATTGAATATGAGTCGATCCATCAGGGGGATTGGGATTTATCAACTGAATATGAGTTGATCTATCACGGGGACGGTTGGAATTCATCAATTAAGCATAAGTCGGTCCGTATGGGGCCAATGAGATATATCAAGTGAATATGAGTCTATTCGTTAGGGGGACGACTGGGATTTATCAACTGAACATGAGTTGATCCGTCAGGGGGATGACTGGATTCATCAATTGAACATGAGTCGGTTCGTCAGGGTTCGACTGCGATTCATCAAATGAATTTAAGTCAACCCATCGGGGGGACCACTGGGATTCATCAATGATATATGAGTTGGTCCTTATGGGGATGAATGATAATTATCAATTAAACATGAGACGATCCGTCAGGGGGGATGATTGGGATTCATCAAGTGACTATGAGTCACCTGTCAGTGGTACTACTGGGAATTCATTAACTGAATATAAGTCAATCTGCCGGGGAATGAATGGGAATTATTAACTAAACATAAGTTGGTATGTCAAGGGATGGATGGAATTTATTAATGAGGTATAAAGGGGTGTCTTTTTGAGGGACAAATAAGGGCGGGTATCTAAGTGTAGTATGGTGGACGGACCGATAAAATGTCACACTGTATTTATTAAAGTAAAAGTATGAATCAATATCCCTTTACATATGAGAAAAATATGGATTTTTTTTGGAAAATATAAAATACCATTTTTGAACATCTTATGTTCATCATGGTTTGATATGGATTTAAAAGGAATGTCATTGTTTCAACGGTCTTTGGAGACTCCTAATGACTTTTCTATCTTTCCATGTCATGGGTAACCCCATAGAACATCTTCTGATTGGGACACAAATATTTTTGAAGTTTTCTCTGAACCTCGGCCATCTAGATAGAAATTTTGAGACCTTCCCCAGAATTTCTGTCCAGCTAAGTGTTTTGGAAAAATAGTAGATTTTGATGCATTTAGGTGTATTTTTTTAGGCCCTTCTCAAAAATTCTTCCCTAATTGCAATATTAATGGACTATTCAACCCTGAATTATTGAAAAAATCTTCTTTGTTAATAATTTTTGAGTTTCTCTCAAAAATTATGCCCAGTTTCATTGCAAAGATTTATAATCGAACTGTTGTGGTGCCTACTTATCTCATTGAGGCAGGAATCAGGTCAACCGTAGTTCGCACTAGAACTTTTGTTTGATGACCCTTCAACTTGATTATTTCAAATATTATCATTACCAGAGATATGATTCTTTAGATTGTTGTATATACTAGTCCAAATTATACTTCTTATAGACCTTGTCTTCGTGTCTAACAACTTTACTTGCCAAACTCAAGGAAAGTAGTAGGAATCAAAATGCAATAACAAGAATATACTGAGAGGTAAATTTGGAGAAGAGGCTTTTCTAAGTTACCATAACGAGGCCATAAAAGATGTGAATATGATCTTCATCTTGCTTTAATGGTTTTGGCGTTGTGATCTTTGTGACTCCGCCATTCCTTCACCCAAAGAAAAACTTTTAGTTTGAGAGACTGATTTACGTTGGCCTTTTCTATCTTGACGCTCCTTTTATGTTTGGATTTTCATAACTTTCTGGTGTTTGAAGTGCCTTCTCGGTGAAATTTTTTAGGGTCCTCTTAAAAAATTGTTCCCAGTATAAAGTGCTTGTAAACTTAACATATCTTATTTTGGGATTTGAGATTCCTCCGTGAATACTTTCCTATGTGAAAATTTTGATATTACCCTCAAATCGAATTTACGAGGGGAATATTATCTTGTGGAATTTTGAGATCCTCTAAAAAATCTGCCTTTGCTTCCATTAAGAGGGGAATGGAAATTTTATGGGGAATATGATTGGGCCAGTATGGCACTTCCATATCCCGTTGAGGAAGAAATCAGTTTAAACATTTTTCAAGTTACAAGGAAAGGGAAATATAAGAAAATTCTAAGGGGTTGACTGAAGCCAACATATGTCACTTACGTATCCCTTTCTTAGGAATTCAGGTCAAATGTAGTTCATAGAACAAGGACAAATGTAATACTAGTTGTGATTGATATAAATCAAAAATATGCATTACATATGAAATAAAACAATAGCTTCATATATAAGGTTCTTGCTAGCTTCATTGCATACTTATTTTTTACTCTTGATGGAAAATGTCCTTGCTTGAAATATCCTTATCTCACAAAGTAGAAACCATGCTATCATCTTTGGAAAGCCTCCTCAATCATGACTAGCTGATTGTTAATTAAGTTTTGTATTTTTTTCTTTAGTGTCGATAAATTCTCTGTATCATGTCCCACTGCTCTTGAATGATATACACATTTTCATCGACTTCGTAAAACTTTCCCAGAGGATTAGCTGGCCTTTTTTATTAGATAGAGAACAACCCCGGCATTATACCTTTCATAAGCCCGATTATGGGATTCCAAAAGTGGTGTGAATACCTTAGGAGTCTTCCAAAAATTTATATGAGATGACTCTATCCGGTTGACATGGTGTCTTTATCTTTGTGGAGTTAAGAACAAATTGGTTCTTCTAACAACAAACACTTCCTTTTTTTTCCATTCAACCTATTCTTAGCAACATGTAGCATAGTGATCTCCTTAGACCAAAAAGCCTCCTATAATGCTTCTCCCACCTTGAGGATTTCAGCGAATGTTCATCCTATCAAAGGAATCATTCTTTCATAATACTCAGGATCTAGAACCCTAATGAAAGTAATGGTCATCTCTTCTTCAATCATATGAGGATGTACCCTTCAAGCTACTGTTCTCCAACGGATGACATATCCACAAAAACTTTTTGTGGGCTTTTTATTTATCTTTCCCAAGTAATACCGACCGTAGGATTCCTTAATGTTATAATGAATATCTACAAAGGGTCATATGCCTAAATGTTTTCCACTTGTACAAATCCTATGATATATACCATTCTAAAGTGTTCCTACTTAAACTATGGATAAATAACCTTATAAATAGCACCTCATTGTTGTCTACGCCAATGAGATTTTCACAATAAAGTCGAAGATGAACGATGAGATCTCCAGTGCCATTGAAGGTATAAAATGTTGGCACTTTATAACCTTCAGGTAGCTTTAGATTTGGATATATCAAAGATCCTCATACCTAAATCCCGCAAAATCTTGTGCTGGCCAAACTTCCTTCGTAACATGGCGACAAACTCTCTTATTGTGATCCTCATTTGCTCGCATTTTTCCTTTTTCTTTTTACATTTCTTCGTAATGGTCTAGTTCACTTCGAATTCGAGAGGCATATCTCAAAATCTGAATTCTCTTCATGGTGGAGGTTTGGCCAATGTTGTGCATGCTTGTAGGGTAATTTAAGAAGTCGGATGATTTGGATAAGTGGGGAATGGAGTTGTGTACGATGATATCTCATTTTGATTTACTGGTGACTAAGTTTGGTAAGAAGTTATGACATTATGATATGTGGGTAATGAAGCCTGGATCAAGGGTATGTCATTTTGGTAGCGGATATTATTTGGAATTTGATCTTGATAAATTTATGGCAAGACATCTTAAGAGGGTTTTATAGGCGGTTGATTTGTAGTGATTGGGTCTACAAGAGGCAAAGTAGTAAAACGATTTCTGGTTTTGTGGCATATGTCTGGAAATGGTTAGGAATGTATGATTTTAAGGGTTTTATTGGAGATGGTAATTTTCCTTGATCAATAGGAAATATATCTATCACAATATCCTTCATTACAAAGTCCTTGGTAATTTGCTTTCCTTTTTGCAAGTCGGTAATTTATTGGATCAAACATGCATCAACCTTTATCACCTTTGATACGATTCCACGATCTGAGGTCTCAAAATTCTGCAATGCTATTTTTTCCACCCTTGCTTCTTTCTTGGGTGTCACACCCATCATTTCTACCTTTATTTTTTCTTCCCGATGCAGTCAAAAAATGGGACAATCTTTGGTTTCTAACGCAGGGACGTTGTTTACCAATATAAAATCATCCTCACCCCCTTTTTAAAAGAAAAAAAGGACTCAAAAGGCAAAAAGTCAATTTATTGACCATATAATTAATCAGGTAATAAATATAAGAAAACAACACATATTTTACTCCAAATAAGATTGGTCCGAGACTTCTAGAAGGGAGGATATTCATCGGTGAGAATTTCCAATAAGCTCAAAAGTTTGAGCATAAAGTGGAAAAAGATGAGTTACTGGAAAAAGACTTATTTATTTTGAAAACGGTCAACCCATGTTGAACACAAAACTATATCCTGATCTATTCTCCTTCCACATTTTATGTTTAACACAAGCCAGCTTGTTAACAGATAAATGGAGCAAGGTTTGTATTTGTTGAGCTTTATAAAATGAAGAAATTCTAGGATTATATTTGACTTAGAATGGATATCTTTTTTGCCACAAAAATGGGAGAAAATGGGCACAACTTGATGTGAGAGTGATTTTTAGGAATGACATGACCAACTTGAATCAAATAATGGTCCAATGGTTTTTTGAAAAAATATGGAATATGGAATGTTGTACGTGGATTCTTTGGAAAGTATTTTTGGAATTTTGGATTTTTGAGTTTAATGCCTAGTGATGCTTCAAGACTTGGAAATGGGATAATGGACCTATCAAGTCTAAAGCATAAAAAGTGTATGTAAACACATAAGCCAGAAAGTCACTAAGATAGAACACAACACACAAATAATATGCATCAAGCCCTAAAACATATGTAACCTTTTATATACCAAAGGTAGGTCTAACGTATCGAAGGATAATTCGCTTTTAAACCGGTTTTTCACCCAAAATAACATTTTATTAGCATTCAATTATAAAGAAAAACTATTTTTTTTATTTTTTTTTATTTCTTTCATTTTACTAGGTTACAAAATTGGGGAAAGAGACGCAATAAAATAATCCAACGTAGGGGGATAGATAAAAAAGAATCCCACGCAAAAGATGAAATTAAAATCTTTCTTTGGAGGAAACCTATGAAAACAAATGAATCTCAACAATAACAAACCAGTTCATACAATGATTCATCCTTCAATTCACATAAATATGAAAATCCCACATTGACTTAAAAAGGTCAACTGTAATGGGGTAAATCTGCTAATGGGCCCGTACCCTTCACGGTACTGGATCATCCTAGGCCATTACATACATTTTGTTTTTGGCTCATCTTTATCTTAGGTGTCTAAGAGTGGTTTTGAATTTGAACAGTTTCCTAGACGGACTATCCAAATTGGAATTTTTGACAATCATTAGTTGCAGCGCGTCCAACAGTCCAAAAAAAGGCTTACTTCTAGAGCAAACGATTGCGTGAGACATGTCGTTTCCTAAGGAAGAAAAATAAAATAAGGCCAACTAGCAGAAAAATGCCATGAAGATTGCAAATGACATTTTAATTTATGAAAAATAAAAACACAATTATATAAAACATGTTGTTAGTCACAGAAAGTTACAAAAAAAAAGCAGTTAGAATCTTAAACGAATCCCCAATAAAGTCTCCATCTCTATTTTACTTCCCTTATACAGAAAATAGGTGTTTTATGAAATATATAAAAATGGCTGAGGGATAAACTATTTCGAAATTTAAAGAAAACTTTGAAATAACCTGAATAACAGAGCCGCATTTAATTTTTTTTAAAAATTAATAAAACCTCAAATTTTGAAAACAGGAATAGAAATCGAAGTTTAAAGATATCTGGGTAAGGATTCTATAATGTCCCAAGGAAGATTTTTAAGGAACATCGGAAACATCCCTAAATGGGTTATACCAATATTTCAGCTCTCTTAAAATATGATTATTTAAAACCATTTGTATGTTAAAAAAACATAAAGATTAATTGAATTTTTAAAACAGGCATATTTTTGCCACATTTTAAAAATATAATCACTCTTATGAAAAACTTAAATAATTTGTATGAGAAGAGTATTTTTTACAATTTTTTAATAAAAAAGTGACGTAATAATTTTCGTAAGGCATTGAAAACTATTCAATATAACAGATATGATAATTTCTTTATTTTTGAAAATCTTAACTCCATTCTTTTCAATTTTACTATTATAAAACCGAACGAATGAATTGAGTAAATAAATTGATTATTTATAAAAATAGAAAGCAACAGAGAAGAGGCTATATCCTTGGGAATTTATGTTAGACTAAATTTAAAATTTTCTACTGTAAGAAACAAAGCAAGTCATATAAGCATACAAATAAAATAGACATAAGAGTTAAGAAATGAGTTTGTATTCTGGCCTTAGTCCCATTTAGTCTTCTTTACTCTTCTTATCAGGTTCTTTCTTCAATCAATTTTGATTTGGTTGAGGTCCAACTTGGTTTGGGCCTTTGGCCCATTTCAAGGCTATTAGAATAGTCCATATGGGACTCAGACGAGCAGAAGAGGTCATGGAAAGAAAGGAAAAGAATTTAATATTTATCCAAGAACTCAAACTTTTTATATATATGAAACAAAAATTGATAAACCAAGTTGTATCGTACAAAGAAAGGAAAAGATAAAAATAGTAATAGAGCAATACATAACTAGCTCATGCAATCATATTTCATATCATGCTTGCCGTTGGGACTTCATTGAGGACTTCCTTGATATTAATGTTATTCAAAGCACATATGAGCTCATGATAATCAACAGTGGGGAGGCTATTTGCATACTCCTTGTTATGCTGGAATGTATATGAATACTCTCTGTTGATAATAATCTGCTCCCCTTGAATTGTGAAACTCCTGTTACACTCAAAAGTAAGGAGAATGTATCGTTGTTCACAGACTCCATTAAAACTGCTTCCATCTAGACGAAGCTTGTCCTGCCAAAATTTTAAATTTCCAATGAGGCATAGCCATCTAAAAAGAACTTTATTCTTCCTTTTGTTGTTGCCCTTAGCGATACATGTTAAATATCGAAGAAGACTCCACTTGCCAAAAATGAATCTAAATGGGCATCTTTCCACAAAATGCCAAAGGACTAAGTAGGCTTATTTTGGGAATTCAAACATGAAACCATTAGTGCACCTTAAAATGGATAAGAAAGGTAGACTAGTGTTTAATGGAAATCCAAAAAGAGGACCTTCGGTCAGGCTAAAGAATCTGATATAGATTTTTTAGAAAGACAGTAGACACGATAAAACCCTTTTTTTAAGGAGATGGTTGAGAATATTATCTTTGATATGGGGAGGGAAATCTTCTGGTTTGACACAGTATATGACTGGAAAGATTGGAGAAATGGTTTTTTTGGATCTTGATAGGAAATATGGGACAAATTATTTTTTCCTTTGATGTGTCTTGCTTTAAACTTCCATTGAGAGAACCAGTTTTCCCATTTTAGGAATTAAGCCTGTGAAAGAATTTTCTGTTTGCACTGTAACATCTCAGGAAATGCTGACATATCCATTTCTATAAGAAAAGGTTGACCAATAAGGTAGAACTAGAATTTTTCAATTCCCCTCTTGACTGCCAAGATTTCTTTGTAGGTGGAATGGTAATGAAGTTCTCCACTTTTGAATGATCCTCTCTTATAGCCACAAATTTGCCTTTTTCCATTTTCTTCTTCAAGAAGAATTGTACCCCAAAATTTATCACTTGCATTAGTTTGTAGGACTTTTCTGCCTGTAGCTGGAATTTTTAAATATGGCAGGCTCTTTGTTAAAGACTTTAGTTTCTTGATTACATCAATGCATACTTGGTTCCATGGCGAAGCATTTTTCCTGAGCTGATTAGTGAGCAATGTTCTATATTTGACCAGATCATGAATGAATTCAGCCATATAATTCACTATACCCAAGAATTGCTGGAGTTATTTAAGCATTAAGTTTTCATCTGGGAAATGGTCAAGTTGTGTTGCAATGTGTGATTGAAGCTGATATTGACCATTTGAACTGTGCATCCCCAAGAAGTCAATATTTGTTTCTTCGATGATCATTTTTTTCTCTGCAAGCACGATTCTATAATTCTTCACCAAGTCATGGAATTTTGACAATAAACTGTAATGAGAGTCTATGTCTGGTAAGAACAGGAGGATATCATCAATGTAAACAAGAGAATTTTCCATGATAGGTTGGAAAATATTTGTCATGGCTTTCTGGAACAGAGATGGTGCTAGTTTTAGTCCAAAAGGGACAACCGTCCAATGATAATGCCTTTCTGGTTTGAGTCCAAAAGGGAAAAGAAGTACGAGTTATTTCTTCCATTATTGTAGATAGTAACTCCACTGGGTACAGATGTAGTGTCTTTGTTCAAGGAAGCAAATGATTTTTATGTTTCAGACCTTCCTTATTCTAAGATACCCTTTTGAAATTATGTAGGATATCAAACTCGATCATGAGATCCTTTCCCGGTAATTCTGATCCATAAACTTGATATTTTATCATGTAACCTGGAAAGAGTTGGATATTTATGGGTTTGCTGATGAGAGTGATGACAAAAGTATCACCATTTGCAGTATGGAATGACTTGTAGCAAGAATTCCAGCATTCTTTTGGTAAGATATCAGGCTTCATAATAAATGAAGCAACTATGACTGGAATTGGTTTATCCCATTTTTTGGGAAGATATGGATCTTGGCTGAGGAGAAGGTTAACATAGAAGGATCTCAGCTGGGTTGAAATTATATGCCTCATCAAATAAGATCACATCATCTTCAAATTCGTCAGATGAGTCTGTCAAATCTTCTCCAAGAGCAAGAATGGTATTTGCACCTAGTTCATCATCAAGGTAAAAGAGTGATTCAAGATCATCATTGTCTATGTCTTCAATCTTAGAAATCTTCTCAATGAGTCTTGAACTCTTTTCTTTGTCCGGACATTCTTTAGCAAAATGCCCCTTCTTTCTGCATACATAACACTTGGAGGATTTGGTGCTTTTTTATTCGAAGGAACTTCTATTTTTTCTTCTTAGAGAATTAGTTTTTTCTCTCTTTCTTTGAGAATTTGTCCTTCTTTGGAAATCCGTCCTTCTTCTTGTTGCACGTGCACGAACTACTTTTTCCACATTTGATTTGTAGTTCATTCCGATCACAAGCTGATCCGAGATTTTTTCTTTGTTCATTGATCTTCTTGAGAAATCTTTTCTGGTTACAGTGTTTTTCCAAGGCCACTAACACATTCTGGTACAATTCTCCTAGAGATGTGCTGTTTATTGGAAATTCTTAAGCTGCAGAAGTCTGGATGTTTCCTTCCCAAGAGGTTTTGGGAGAGAATTTAGGAATGTCTGTTTGAGGTTAACATCATTAATACAATTGATGGTGTAAGATCTATTGGACATCCTTTAATAATGAGTTTCCAGATCTTTTCTTTTATATGAGCAACATCCGATACTGAGATATTCTTCACGAGCTTGAGTTGTCTAATAATCCCAAGTACCGAGAAATTAATTATGGACATACATGATGAGAGTGTCAATATTTGGACTTTGTTTAGTTGTCATCTGTCTGTATCCTTCAAGAGCAATCCACCATTGGCGTAACCTTCCATGAAATTTGGCCACAAATTTATTTGCTACTGAAGGCATAGTTGCATTAGGCTGAAGCAGTTCAACTGTACACCAGACATGCATCTCATAGATTATATCTCTCCAGTTAGATAAAGGGATATTATCAAAAGAAAATGCTTTTGCAGGATCATTAATGAACGGGCCAGGTTTCTCCGGCCCACTATATCCTTCAGTATACTGTCCTTCATCTTCAACCATGGGCTCTTCCATAGGGGTATCTACCATGGGAACGTCAAGAGACAGGCTTTCAATTTCAGAATCCTCTTCAAATTGCTGCCATAAAGATGACACCTTTTTAAAGGATTTTTGGTTGGTCAACCATTGCTAACTTCTCAGAAGGCACAGGTAGATTCGCTATCTTGGTTAGAATGGTCAATATTGGATTTTTAACCATCAATTTTAAAGTTATCTGGGATGATTTTTTGGAAGAATAGTCTTTCAACTTAGAATCTTTTACTGGGGACTCATCCAACTTTCTTTTTGAAGATAGTGGGACATTATAAGATTTCATGGGTAAAAATGCAACACTGTTGAAAGGGTTGTGATCAAATGATGAGAAAGGGGACAAAGGTTGAGGGTAGATTGGCAAGGGTGGTAAATAAGAGGAGAATGTAGGAGCATCATAATAACCAGTGAATTGTTTTTGGGTCTGGATTGCATAAAGCTGATTTTTTAGAATTTTTAGCTCTACTTCCTTTTGGGCTAAAATTGGAGAATTAAAGTTAACTATTCCAGCAGTGACCATCCGCATCAGTTCATGATGAAGAGCATCAATTCTCCCTTGAAGTTGCCTTACTATGTTGGGAACAGAAGAAAATCCTTGATTAGTCTTATTTGTCATATTCTGCTATGTGGTCATGATTTGCTTCAAAACCCTGTTTTGTGCTACTGTATTTTCTGATTGCCAATTTAGAGTAGCTTCTGCTACACTCAACTGATTACTGGATCTATCTGAATTTTTTGTTATTGGATTCTTGATTATCCAAGCATGAGTAGTTTTATCTTGGTCAAATTCAGGTGTAGGAAAATCATCATCTTGCTACATCATATTACATTCCTCTAGTCCTTTAGTGTAAAGGACGTAATAGTCATACTTTCCTAATGGTTCTCTAAGAAATCCAACTTCTGGATCTTCTTGCTCATAGAGCTCCTTTAGAATCTTTATGCTGACTTTTTTTTTCTTCCCTCTTTTTCTTGGGGAATCTTCGTCATCCCATGCATCTACAAGATAAGATTTACAGTTGCATATATCCCAAAAGATGTGTCCATCTTGACTATATTCATACAGACTTTTCTTTAGAATTAAAAGAATAGATTGGGACCTTGGGGAAAGATTACTCAATCATATTTATTTCTGAGAAGAAAATAGAAGTTGTGTCTGAGGATGATGAAGAGTTATCCCCTTTGAACACAATTTCCATAACATCGTCCTTTTTTCTAAAAAAAGACGATTTTTGAGAGTGGGCTAGTTTATTATTCCTTTGTATCTTTTCATAGTGGGTCACCCATGATTCTGGGAGGAGTTTGGTAAGTTTATCCTTTGGGATCTTTTTTGGGACATGAGTGCAGGATGAGCCAGACTGAGCATCAATCTTAAGGAATATAGCCTCATTTGTTTTTCGTGGAAGACTATGATCAAATGAATGGTTTTGTACTCTATATGCCATTTGATAATGAAGAGTTGCAATATAGGTTCCATCTACCTGTGGCACTCCAAGAATCTGGAGTTGAATTTTTAGATTGTTGTGGATGTGTGGATCATCAAGCCTCATGTTGAAGTTTTGAAAAAGTGTTACAAAGACCGTTCCAGCATTATGTGTCATCTGGATAGTTGTAATTCAAACATGACCATATTGTTGGAACCTCGTGTCTAGAAGTGCAATCCTTGCAACTATAGGTAGACCTTTTCTTTCATGTAGAGTTAAGGCCTCCCTTATTGCTCCAAAATGGAGATGAGTATAAGCATTAAATCTCCACTGTTCCGGTATTGGGTCACTTAGCTTTATATGTATGATTTGTTCTCCTTCAGTAGAAGAAATAAGAACTTGCTCCAACTGAGATGCTAGCACAAGTTCTCTAGCCTCTATAACCTTGTTAGGAGAGAAAACTTGTTTGACTACTCGTGAGACCGGGTTTTGCTTTTTCATGAAGGTTTTATAGGGATTTAATAAAGGAAGTTTAGTGATTGGAATTTTACTATCTTCACTATGATAACCAAAAGAATAAAGAAGATCAGTATTTTTTGGTTTTGGAGAGGAAGAGGAACTAAAGGAAATTTGAGTTGAAGAAAATGAGGTAGAAGGAGTAAGAGAATTTAAACTAGCCATAGGATTAAAAGTTTTTCCCTATTTCCTCAAGAATCCCCTTTGATAATAAGATGTCTTAAAACACACAGAGTGTTAAAACCATCTATGAAATATTTGTGATAATCTGAGCATATACCCGACGCCGCAACACTATAGCAGCTTCATGGTCCACAACTCACGATTAAAATAATAATTTCATAACCAGGGTTTTTGTTATCAGATTTCTGATGTGGAGGATCCCTCAATAAGGAAACCACAGAGCATAATCTCTGAGAACTATAATCAAGACATCATAATACCATCAGTTCATCTATAGGACAGAGAAAAAGGGGTTTAAGCTAACATGGCTTTGATACCAAATTTACAACTTACTCAGAGAGGTACAACCACGAAGGAGGGTTACAGTAGAGAGAAAATATTATAAAAAAAATGTTTATTATACAAGAGATAATCTGAGAGAGTCTTAGATAGTTTTTCCCAAACTATTACAAGGATCCCCTATTTATACTAAGCTAGTGGGGTATCCAGAAATATTACAAACCAATCAAAAGCTAGGATATTTTATCTTAAGGGATAAGAATAATCCAAAGCTTCCACTACACACTACACATGATTACACATGCTACTTTATATTACAAATGACTCACCTAATATGACAAGACAAGAATAGATCTTTATCTTTTCATACATGGCACTTTATTCTTTATTTTAATTATTACATTGAAGTGTCTCTAATACTCTTTCCCCCCTACCAAAAGAAGGGATGACCCCACATCATTATCATCAGAATCACTGCTAGAGTCATTAGTGATAGTGTAGTCAAAACCGGGGACCGATTTTCTAAACTTTGGGCGTCTTTTTCGATGGAGCCTGTAATCTGGATGTCCTGTGTCATCTGGAGGGGTATTCATGGCTTCATAATATAACTTATCCAAATAATCAGTTATTTGGATAGCATAATCTTCTGTGAATGTTGTGCGCCAGCTTGCCGTTGGGACTTCATTGAGGACTTCCTTGATATTAATATTGTTCAAAGCACATATGAGCTCATGATAATCAACGGTGGGGAGGCTATTTGCGAACTCCTTGTCATGCCAAAATGTACAGGAATACTCTCTATTGATAATATCTGTTCTCCTTGAATTGTGAAACTTCTTTTATACTCAAATATGAGTAGAATGTATCGTTATTCATGGAATCCATTAAAACTGCTTCCATCTGG
>JBDJHY010000001.1:5701152-5716426 GCA_039654485.1 Withania somnifera | reverse complement strand
AAATACTTTACATTAATTATCATCCATACGTGGTGTGTGAACCACAAGCCCTATAATTAGGGTTTTTAGCCCATACAATACATAATAAATACAGAGTTCATAGTTGAAAAATACGTAAATTGTATGAATAGTCTTCACCCTACGTGCAATAGTGATGTTTTCTTTTTAGGTTTCCCTTCTCCACTTGTGATAGCCTCCTTTTTCTTTTCTCCCTAAGAAGAATAATAATTGAATCCCTAATTATGCCTCTAAAAACGCCTTTTAAGGGTTGCTGGAATTCCTCGTGAAAAGACCCAATTAAAAACAAATTCAGCCGTTGTACGCCAAACTGGGTCACTATCCCTATTGTGATCAGTGTATTTTTTCCTGGAATTGATTCTACACTCCTTGGCTAGTCTTCTAGTTTCACTGATTTTCTTCCGCATTTCCATAAAATCCTGCAAAAGCTGCTAATCATATTAGTTAGTGGCATTTTAACATAATAACTACAAAACCATCACATACTATACAATTATCATCAAAACAAAGTTAATTACTACGAGTTAAGTGACTTTTCAGCAGGTAAAACTGCCTACGATCAGAAAGTTACCCTAGTTTTACAAAAAGGACCTCGGTAAGCTGGCCGAAGCAAATTAGTAACAGCTCCATGCCTCAGATGATACAACTTCGACTAAATCACCTCGGCCATAAACGTCGATACCCCGGCTAGTGATTAAAATAATTCATCTCAGAAAAAGCTATCCCAACTCACCTGTGATTGGCACATAGGACCACGCAAACTAGACGAGGTAAATTATTTAAAAATCAATTCACTTTGGCTATGTTTATCACCTCTGGGAACCACCCCTGATACACACAAGTCATCATTACTATTTCAGTCGAATGGCCTAAATACATACTTCGACTCCTAGAGGGGGGACTATTGTAGAATAATGGTAGTAGACTAGGAGTCATTAAAGGTCATTAATTGTGTCAATATTACAATTACTATATTTGGATAATTACCATAATTGGATAAGTATTATTAGTAGCTGAAGAATCATGGTACGATTAGAATACCATAATTACACAGTAGAGTTATGGTAGGAGATCACTCTAGAATTCTAACAAAACGCCTATAAAAGCCTAGAGGGATCAAAGGCAAAGGTACGTTCAATTAACTACTCTCAAATGCTATTTGAATTCCTTCCCAGCTTAATACTAACTTAAGCATCGAAGAATTACCCCGGGGACCACCTTGGGGTGTTTGTTTTGCAGGTACATTGTTTGGAGTCACTGCGATTTGTGTTCGTAAAAAGAATTCATCCACAGTCAAGTAATTGTTGGTCTTTTTTTATTCATCACCTGTATTTTATTAAGGTTACTTTAAAGAAATTTTGCATAACAATTGATTAGGTAGTAATATCTCCTCTCTAAATAAAATAGTATAAGTGCTTGGTTGCCCGCAAGATCCCATAACAATTCTGTCTACTTTCTAAGATTTATGACTATTTCTAATACATTGATGAGGATGATCAAGTAATCCCCGGAATCCCCCACACGAATGGGGAGACCTCTCTAGCAACAACTTAGGTGCTTCTTTTTATTGTTTTAGATGGATTATTTGAAACATTTTCGGTATTACTAATAATTGGTAGACTGCTAAAAGAAGACTTTGCCACTGGTGGGAGGTCAAGTCCCACATCGTTAGGATTTATAATAGAGTTCATCTACTAAAGCCACTCCCAAACTCAGTATGTCTGGAAAGCGGAGTGTCTATGCCAGGCTACAAAGCCATGACGTTTCTAAATGTATTGTTGAAGCAACGAGAAGGAACTGTTAGCACCACAACAAGAAATTGTTCATCTGGTAACTCAAGAGCTTAAGCTACTTCTCAAGTCCTCATTTATGCTTCCACTAACAACACCTTGAACAATCAATATGTTTTCCTTGTTTTCTCTAGGGATTTTATAATTGTTGAGTTCTTTGTTAAAAATCTTTACACTTTTCGTTCCTCGGAAGATTTTAGTAATTCGATAAAATAGAGATATCAAGATCAAGGGAACCTTTTGGTCTGCCATGAAGACTAGCACTATAAGGTTTTAGTAAATTTGTTACCTTTGAAAAGATAAATGGTCATTTATTTGGCATAGGCTTAACTTGTATCACTGATTCTTGATCTTTATTAGTATTTTTAGTTTATTTGAAAATCAAAGAATTAAAGTTGATGAAAACTAGGATTAAAGAATCCTAATTAAGCCATGAGATTTTCGAAAAGGCTATAAATACCCCCCCCCTCCCCTTATGCTGAAATAAGACACACCTCTCTCTCTTCCATTCTCTTTTGGTTAAAGCAAGCACATATTGGTGAGATTAACTCTTGTCTAAAAAAGGTGCTTGCATTGATCAAAAGTACAAAATTATTTTGAAAAAACAATAACCTTGGCTGAAATCCTAAGTAGGCATTTGTGTTTGCTAGACAAAGTTTCATAGTGTATGAGGCCAATAAAAGGGAATCGCTTACGAGCAGTCCCTAGACGTGTGGGAATACTAAAAGGATTTGAAAGCTCATTCTTTCAATCCGGCTCTTTGGTGGTTATTCTTTTGGCATTCGTCAACACAATTTGAGGTAATACTCTTCTCCTATATTTTCAGCATTATGTGTTTATGATCTTTCTTCATTATGATTGAATTATGTGTTCATATAATTGTTATAAGACTCATATTTAACCAACACAGGATTCAAAAATGCAATTTTTTCTTTTTCCTGATATTGTAGTTAAATATACTTATACGGTAAAATTCACTAGAATAAACAATCGAAAAGGATTTTAAAAAATTAAACAAAATATTGCAAACTATAAAGAGAAAACATGAGAAAAGAAAAAGAGACATAAAGAGAACTGAGCGGAGCAAAACTTGGCAAGGCAGCCTAATAAAACTGCTCGTCTTGAATACGGATTATAAATTTAATGGCATCCTCATTAGCGTCATGTTTATGCCTCTTTAAGACTTCGCAAAACTTGCCAAGTTGTATACGGTACGTGCTTTCCACATTAATATAACTTCAAAAGAACAATAAAATAACAACACGTTACCAAGGTCCAAACGACGACACCAAACTATAAGTAGAATTTTTTAAAAAAAAAAAAGTATCCGAACAAGACGCACAAAGAAAAGAATAGAATCAACTGTTCCAACCAATTTATTTCTATAACTAATTCAACTTCTGAATTTTTCAAGGCTTTTGAACGAGTAACAGGTGAAACAACGGTAATATCTCATAGTAGTATAAATATAGCTCAATGAAGTTAAGAGAATCATATGAAATGCAGATTAAATAATCAACTATAGCATATTTAAAGAAAAAGAGGGAACTCATAAATCTTTCTTTGAGAAGTCGTTACATAGTTCGATATTATTAATACTGATAAGAGGATATCTGCAGCAACAGGAATAGGTTTTAGCGGAGGAATCCCACCAGTTCGTCCCCCCAGGCCCCAATTTATGTTTTGCTTCTATATTTTTTCTTTTTAACGAAACTTACCCTTATTTATTTCGCAACCCAAACGGGTTCAACTGTTTTGGGGCCAACATTCTCAAAAAGAATCTCGATAGTAGGTAATGGTTGGAGGTGCGTTCCAGACCTGATTGAGAAAGAGCGTTAATAGTTGTGTGTGTCGTACGGGGAACCGAGTTCGCACTAACTTTCTTTCCCGCAAGTTAGATATTCGTATGAAAACAAATTAGATATTCCGTGTAGTCTAACAAACTTCAAAAGATTGAGATTTCTTTTTCTCCTACAATTCAAATTAAAAAATTAATCTTTTCAGAACTCTTATGTATAAAATAAAAATAACTTAGTGTGTAAAAACAAAGATATTTCATAAAATAATTATAAAACCAAAGAAATCTGTAAAGACAAGAAGCCATTGTTCCCCAAACCTTACCTCTACTTCCTCTACTCAGAGGTAAGAGGAGCTTTTGCCTAAGCGTGTTTGCTTTTGTTCTTCTTCCACAAATTTCTTTTGACAAAGTTATGTTACACCTGCTTTATTGAAGAAAGCTAGATACGTCATTACTGTAACCAGTAACCAGCACTCAGAGGAACTTATCAAGAAAACATAAACCATGCTTTCTTCTAAAGGCAAATAACAATATTTATGTAACACAAAAAGGACTAGGAAATCAATATTTTCGTCTGCCACTTAATTTAGCCTGCAACTATTATTATCCCAGATACGTGACCGGAGTTGCCCTCAGTGAGTAAGCCAGGTGTCATATGTATCCAATAGCTCTAACTTCCGCAGCATATGTATAAAAAATCCTCGAAATATGTATGATCAAATGTGGCAGAACTCTAAATATAACCCATAAAATTCAAATTATAAATTCAATCTCACAACTCTCAATAATAAGCAACAAGCTATACTGGTGCAAACCTAACAGAACCAAGGGATGTATAATTATTACCCTTCCCAGCAAAATGTAAACTCAAACATGCAATAAAAAATCAACAAGAGAAAAGGAGTCTAAGACTGTCAGACATGCAAAAGAAGCAGAACTCAGACGAAACACCTGTAGCCAAGAAATAACCCCGGTCACAGCAGAAAATCTATCTCTAAGTGTAAGAACTGCAAAATTGAGGATAAATAATAGCGAATATTAGCAGGCAGTCAAATTGAACACTATCTCCAGATTGAAATACCCTGAAGAAGTGTGTCTATTTACCAGTTACCACCAGCAAATTGTATTTCTTAATCAGACACAACAAAAGAAAAGCAGGTGGTCGAAGTCCCAAGGTAACAAGGAATAAAGCAGATGAAGCACACACCTAAAAGGAAATGATTAATGAAATAACTATATATCCTACTGCAAACGAACCCGCGCATGGCAGAAGCCTAGTGTATTTTTGCCCATCCTACTGCAAACTAACGCAAACTAAAAAGAGCGACTCCACTAGACAATTAGTAGCATCCATATACCTACTGTACACTAAACAGTAATAGATCTTCACACTTACAGAGACATGCATGTCCGATAGTAAACCGAACAAGTGCAGCAGAGAGATGAGTAACGTTGGTGCAGCTAGGGGTTGATCCCAATAAAGGGGTTAGGCATTCAGGTCAGCAAGTAGGACAGTAACTGTTGGTGCTTGTTGGCGATTGAGGGGGTGGGTGAACCAACTAATCTTATATAGACACATAAATTGAAGAGCACAATAAGGAAGCATCCTGCTCACCACTGTCTAGCCTTCAGCTACCCAGCCTCATAATAATCAGCAGCTAGCAGGTATACTTATGGAGACACCCCAAAACATGGAAGGTCTAATCACAAAGGAGATAAGGTCTGGTCAAAGCTGAACTATATCAAAACCTGTGTACAACATCCTCTAAATGGTTGGTAATGTTGGTGATACACACAGAAAAACCATCACCACGCAGATTTGATGAATGCATCAAGAGTGTAAACACCAGCTAAAACAAGCAAACATGTCTCTGAAACAAACACCAATCACATGGCTGCACAACATGCAATCCATATGCCAAGGGAAACACTTGTATGCTAAACACCAGGTTAAACCTACAAAGAACACATGGCATGATGATTTATATGAAAATTTTCAAATTCAATTAGGAAAAGATTATTATATAGCTTGTATCTCTGTCACAAGGTACACAACATCTAACCTATCTAAACATCTAGACTTCCCTCCTACAAACAGCTACCAAAAACTAAACAGTAAGAAAAGGAAAAGAAAAAGGTTGAAAACATCTAAGGAAGAATACTACATTAGCACACAGGAAGATTTCATCCTCTTTTCCACCGAGAGCTTCTCACTTACATTGGCAAGGAACCTTAGACAAGTCACCATAGCCAATGCTCTTCCCTGATCATTCATCTCCTGGCAATTCATCTTCTTTCGTTGTCTAGGAAATTGCATCAGTATCCACTCTAGAAGCCTACTCCATGGTAACATCTTCAACATTTGCATTATCTGATACCTGAAACTCGTTTTCATTGTTCTTGTTCAATTGAGTAAACTGAACCTCATTCCCAGTTTTCACAGCTGCATCTTCATTCAGCTCACTCTTGCTTCCAACATCAGCAATGATTTCCTTTTTAAGGTCTTCAACCAAACCATCTCCATCAACTTCATCTTCTTTTCCCACTTGATTGGATTCCTTTTCAACATCTTCTTCATTACCATTACCACTAACCTGTTCACCTTCTTTTCCCACTTTATCAGATTCCTTTTCAATATCTTCATCATTACCATTATCATTAACCTGTTCACCTTCTTTTCCAACTCTTTCGTTTTCTGCAAACTCCGTGTCATCCTCAATCCTATTCTCTTCCTTCACTTTCACATCCCTAACTCCTTCCATGGGCCTTTCAACCATTTCAGCATTGTTATCCTCCAAAGAATGGCCATCCCCATGGCTTTCACTCTCACTCTCAGACTCATTCTCCACAACCTCCTCATTCATCTCGTCATAACCATGGCCTTGCCTCTCAAGACTTTGCAACCTCCTCCTCAAATCACCCAACTCCCTCTCCATCAAGAACAATCTGTCCTTTAAAATCAAGTTCTCTTCCTCCAATTGAGCAATATGAGTATCCTGGTCATCCACACGGTTCCCCAACACATTGTTATACTCCATCCCACTATAGTTTGGGTAAATCATCTCAAACCTACTCAAGTCATGATCCAACCGCCTTTCCACCTCCACATGTTCTTCCACATCACTCTCACTTGATCCTCCCTCCTCTTCTTCCTCGTCCTCATGTCCTTCTGCTTCATGACCTGGTGACCTCAGTCTAATCAATCCATTCATCGATCCATACCCATCCACTCCCCACTCCTCTTTAGCCATATCTACTAACACTTCCCTAGAGGGAGAGAACATTGGCGTTGGTAGCACAGCAGGAGTCACAGGGCAAGGGGACACCAAAGAAGCAATACCACCACTCTTTTTAGCCCTAATTATATATGAAGATGTGTTCCGAGGGGCATAAGGTGCAGTCATATTATTGTTGTTATTACTATGATAGAATTTCTTCTTAGGGAAAAACCTCCTGGCTTTTAATCGGTTTTGTTGTTGCAAATCGATTAATGTAGGCGGCTTATATCCGCCTTGATTTCCAACATTTCCTCCGGCAATACTACTACAGCCAGCGCTAGTTCCAACCTCGTTCCTCCTTGCTGCATCTATTCTCTTGTCCTTCTTATTTACCTTTTTACCCTTCCAATTGTTACGAGGACCCAAAGGTTTGGGATGCTTTCCAGTAACAAATTGCTTCAAATTATGAATAGGGTTTTGAAAGTTGAGCTGATCCACCGACGGCGGAGGGAGAGGCGGCTGCGGCCACATCCTATAGCTCCGATTCATCATCTGTGGCTGTTGCATCATCAACGGAGGCTTATTCATAGTCATATTCAAATTATACATGAAACTGAAGTTGAATTCATCATTCTCTACCTGCTGTTGTTGCTGTTGAAGCTGTGGGTTCAAGATCTGAGGTTGACTCATACTTATCATTTGGTTCTGACTCATACTCATCCTCTGTTGTTGATTCATCATTTTCCCTTGCTCATTCATTACTCCAAAAAACCCTAACCAAATGTCAAAAAATCAAATGGCAAATCCAATAGATAGTTGAGAAAGTAAGTCCTTAAATTGACGATTAATCGAATAAAATAGAGAAAAAAATCATAAATATTTATGAAGTTAAAAGATATTTATGGATTTTTCTAGATTAACGAATCGAAAAATTGATGTAATCGAACCTAATAGAACGAAGAAGAAATAATTTTTGCAATCTGATTCTTTCCTTGAATTGAGGTTAATATTGTTGATGATATTTTTCGTTTGTATTGTTCGATTCTCCTTCTCTAAATCTCAAATCAGTGTTTCCCGTGATCTTTGAATTTATGATGTGGTGAAGAAGGAGGAGGAGGAGGAGGAGGAGGGGGCGTAGTGTGTATATAGAGGATGAGAAAATGCTTAACGGCTGAAATTTTTCCTAATGATAATAGAAGATGGATAAGTGACGCGTGTGTACCAGTGGGATCCGAGTTTTTTGACAAGGATTAGGTTTTGAGAAAGTAACCGCCCGCCCTTCGTCGATTAAATTACGCATACCATCAAAATACATGGGCCTCCTCATTGTTTAAACGAACTAGGGCCAAAAATACCCCTATTTAAAAAATGTCAACCACGTATGGGTTATGAAGTACTTTTTAATCTATTTATATGGTCCAACTTTATTTATTATCATTTATGATTGTGGCAAAATTTTATCGATCCTAATTTTAATTAATTCAAGTCGATTAAGTCTGATCTCAATTCAATACCCATAATAAAAAAAACTGATCAACTAAATAAAATCCTACCAACTAAGTCGAGTAGCGTAAAAGAACACAAAAGAGCACAAACCTAGTCATTTTTCGGGTTCTTAGAAGATAGCTTCTTCATCCTCAAATTGACTCTTCGTCTTGAAATTTGAAATTTGTTTTTTTGGTTAGATGTCGACATCTTTTTCTATTTCTTCTCATCGACTAGTAGATTCTCGTACATATAAGTGTGGATTGATGGTAAGAGTTTTTACTACTACAACCCCTCAGAGTAGTGGACATCGTTTCTATAAATGTCTTTACCCCGGATCATCATCTCGTGGTTGTTGGGGTTGGATAGATAATAAATTTTCAGCTCATGTGTCAGTGATGATACATATTAAAGAAGTTGAATTTGATTCAACTCGGAATGAAAGAAATCATTTAAAGAAAATCTTGAATGATATGGGTGGCATTGAAAGTCAGAAACTAAGCAATAATTTGCAGTTGAAGGATCTGGCTACTTGTGAAAGTTTGAATTTGGACATTCAAAATTCTAATTTAAAGAAATTGTAGGCTTATAACCAGCAATTGATAGAGTTGCTTCTAATCTCTTGGGCTATTATTGTTGATTTTGTAGCAAAATGATGTAGTGTACGTTCTGTGTTTGTTAGTTAGATTACTAGTATGAGTTGCTTTTATTGGCAAATGCAAGAACTTTGCTGACTTAGAACTTCAGTTCTAATGTAATTGTTATGAAGAATTCTCCCCTGAATTATAATGTTAGCTTGGTAGTATGGGTTTGTCTCTTATTGAATTATAATGTATTGAAGAAATACCTTCCCATATATTTTTCTTTCGAGACTTACTCTCTAAGTTAATCTGTCTGTGATAATAGTCTTTTATGTAAAATACCACGCTGGATTGTTCTACGTCTGATATGTTTATTCGAACAAGGCATTGATGCCTCTTAAACTCATTCAAATTAGTTTGCTCGTGGAGGAGTCCCTCTTGCCTAACAAAATTCGTGTTGTCTTAGGAAGACAAACAGTGGCAATGGTCACTGGTGTGATAGGTAGGAACTATGATCACTGGAAACTAGACATCTATTACAAAATATAGTTAGGAACTATATCTTTTAGCCTTTTAGTTAGCATAGCCTTCGTAGCTCCTTTACAAAAAATGTCTTATTTTAAGAAGTTTTTGTATTCTTATCTTGCCATAATTAGTGCATCATACCATTTATAAACATACTTTAGCGCCTGCACTCCTTTCCTAACAATAAGTTATTGACTAGGACAGCTCAAAGTACAAGTTTCATAGTCATACTTTTAATTCTTTGCTGGTCCTAAAATAGTCACAGCTGAAAAACACATTATCTGTTATGAATTATATTTTTTGTCATATCAATATGATAAAAAAAAAAGTATCTTGTCGTTATTATGCACAAAACACTTGTATCCAAAAGGATGAAAGTACCTGACAAATCTGTGATTGTTGATTTCTTTTCTTGTTGTTTCCTTTTTTTGTCATGCATAACAAATAGCTTTATCTTAGTTAAATGCAATCATTAAACAATGAATATAAAAAAACTTGTTGCAATGTTAATTTAAGATGAGCATCTGTTTCTGTTCTAGCAGCTTGTCTCTCTATAATCTTTTCGTGCAAATAAAAATTCGTCCTTTTCTTAGCAATTTCGTCTAGTTTCTCCATCATCTCTTTCATCCTTTTCCTAAAGTAATAGCCTTTGGATGAGAACGCCCTAATCGGGGCTATTTGCATCTTGCTGCCTCATATTTACATTCGTCCAATATGTCATCAACTTTATACACAACAACATTAAATTTTTGTAACCAACATTTTATTGCCTTGTCCTTCAGTTGTTTCTCCTGAGCATCTTATAGCATTGCTTGTATTGTTAAAAACCTGCTAGAAAAATTTTTCAACTCATTTTCAAAATAGAAAAACAATACAAGTTTCCGTTGGATGAAAGAACTTATATTGTCTATCAAAATTTAAAGGAAAGTTGTTGCCTTATGCTAGATATGTCTAGAGTGAAATTATAACACAAATAAACAATGAGTTCAAAGTTACTGATAATGTGTGTGTATTACCTGAAAAAAAAAGGAACTAATTTATGCATGATATATCTTGCTTGTAAATTTTTTAGTTGCTAGTGTCTATAAACTTGTTTTCTTCATGCTTAGCATACCATAAATTGACATTTTTTAGAATATGCCTTTGTAGATTTTTCATGCGGGTTGATTCTCTCACTACACGAACATGTTTATGTGACTGCAAAATAATATGCATGCAAGCCAGAAGCAAATATCATTGTTATTAGGAACGGTATAGGTGGGTTGTGTTATGCTAGACTTCTTGCTA
Source organism: Withania somnifera (assembly GCA_039654485.1). Lineage (NCBI taxonomy): Eukaryota > Viridiplantae > Streptophyta > Magnoliopsida > Solanales > Solanaceae > Withania > Withania somnifera. The sequence continues at coordinate 5,705,724 of JBDJHY010000001.1, read as the reverse complement.
GGTATGGCCAAGATGTTTTAGTACTGGAAAGCCATGATGTAGCTCAGGGTGCTCACTCTATACCTGTACAATGGGCCGATTTGTATCTGAAATTCGATCCATTTTGGGCGGACGGACTGGACCAAATTTTTTTGTAAAAAAAATTAAATAATTGATTATAGTCGTTAGCGACCGTTTGGAAACGATCCAAAATGGCTAAATTTCGCTTTTAATTAAAAAATATTTTAAATTTTTTTCTATAAATACCACTTCAAAATTTTCATTTTTCACAACAATTCTCTAAATATCTATCAGTTTCTCTCAATATTTCTTCTAAAAAAGAGTGTGAATTTTAGACAATTAATTTCTTAATTTATTATTTAGCAATTATTAGCAACATCAAGTGATTAAGTGAAAGTTTTCAACTTTCAAGTATTCGATGATATCAACAATTTGGTATAATCGTTCCATCTCTTACTTCTGTTTTTTTAGTTTTTATATTTATTTATTATTTACAATTATATTATTTGTATAATTTAAATTTTACCATTATAATTTTTAATATGGATAGACTAAGAAAAATGGGTAAAAGGGTTAAAATTTGTGTCCCGAAAGTAGTCCTAGTAATAAAAACACAGGCTCCGCTTTCGCTAGAGGTTTCGGTAGTAGTAGGAATTATAATCGTATGCATGTCGCTCCACCTAGTATTGCTAGTGAACCCGAACAAGAATATTTATATGGTAGGGGTGTGGGTGCCGATGATTTTAATTATGCGGGTTCCAAAAAAATTATGAAATAGAAGAAGATAATGAATTAGAAGGAGATACTAATATTATTCTTGACGAATTTAATTATAATGATGATGATGATAATAATAGTAATAATAATAATGATAATAATGATGATGATGATAATAATCGGAATCAGAATCTCAACGCTCCATTCCCTTAATTTGTTAATTTTCCTCCTAAACCTCCTAGAAATACTAGAAAAAGTAGTGTTTTATGGATTTTTTTTAAGATATACCGAGTATTGAAATCGTCAAATGTATTATTTGTAAAAAAATATTTATGCATAGGGGGGTTAATGTAGGGGGAACGAGTACATTAACTAGACATTATAAAAGTAAGCATAATATAGAATGGGACAAAGCAACCGGTGTTAGTGGAGCCGGCCCGGCCTAATAAATCCATAAAATAGTAAATTGATGCAAAATTATAATAAAGTAAAAGACCGTGTAGAAATAACCAAAATGATAGTCGTAGGTTGTTTGCCTTTCATTTTTCATTTTTACTTCTTCTAAGTCATTTGTTTTATATATACAAAGAATTTATAATTCAATGTTTGTCGGTATCCCTAGTAATACATGTAAGTCAGATGTTTTTAGGTTATATGGACAACGCGCATTTTATTTACGTACTTTATTTATTAATATTTCCTGTAGAATTTCTTTAACATCCGATCTTGGTCGTGCTATTAATAGAAATGATTATTTAACCATTATATGTCACTGAATAGATAGTAACTTTACAATTCAAAAATGAATTTTAGCTTTTCTATATGATGAAAACAGTAGGCATGATGTTGAATTTATTACAGAAACGATTACTAAAGTTACTAATTATTATAATCTAAATAGTAAAATTTTATGTATAATTTTCGAAAATGCATCTAATAACACCTTCGACATTGAAACATTAAAAATATTATTTTCTCCACTACTAAAAGATATTTTTCATATTAGGTGCGCGTGTCATATTTATAATTTAATTGTTAAAGACGGTCTTATCTTTTTTGAACATATTATTGAAAAATTAAGACTTGTAGTAGGATTTGTTCAAGGTAACAATAGAATGATTAGGTTAAAAGAACTTAAAATAAAATGTGCACATTTTAAGTTGCAACCTATATTGATGCCCGAAGAAATAAAAATTAGGTGGAATTCAATATGTTTATTTTTAAAAATGTACTATAAATATAGGAACCCCATTAGTGCTACCTTTAACCAATTTTATCAGTCGGCTGGTCATATGTTACAGATTTCATATTGGAGCCTAATTAGGAAGTAAAACTATTTTTACAAACTTTTTACAATGCTACGAACGTATTTTTATCTCAATATTATCCACTGTTTGTTCTATTCTGCCTTATATTGCTGAAATATCTATATAACTTTCTGAATATAAGAATAAACCCGGTTACGAAGATGTTATGTCAAATGTTTGAAAAAATTTTAAAATATTTTTTCTTCCAATTTTCCCTATTTACTTAATTGGTGGTGTGTTAAATCTTTCAATAAAACAAGCAACAATGGGTGAATTTTGTACAATGATTTATACAAATTCACAAATTCACAAATTCAACATCACGAAAAAACAAGTTTATATGACACTATAAAATAACAAGACTGAACATTTGCAATCTTTATATGAACACTACGCAATTATAGTTGATAATGCTACACCTACTAACTAGTCTAGTTAACCTTCTAATTTTGCAGAGTCATCATCGTCTTCCAAAAGACCGACGCATGTTATGCCAGATTTTACTAACACAAGAGTTTTTAGCAGAATATCGTCTACCTCACAGAGAGGAGTACGTAATGAACTAAATCTTTAATTGTTGTAGGCCCTCGAGAAAATTAGCGTGTGTTACAACACGCTAGAATGGTGGCAGGCGAAGCAAGCAACTTTTCCAATTTTATAACACTTGCTAGGGACGTCATGAATATTCCGATGTCAATAGTTGCATCGAAGAGCGCATTCAGCCAAGAACAACAACAAATTGGAGATCATCGATATTTATTGGGAAGCAATGCAATGAATGTATTAGTATGCCTTAGAGATTGAATTCGGTTGAAACAACAAAACAAATGATTGGTTCTAGACTAGGAAGAAGAAGAAGAAATTAAAGAACTACTGTCGATGCAAACTTCGGCAGAAGCAAGTCCAAGATATGGGTACGTTAATTTTGATGAGTGCAACCCTGTAGATCCTAGTGTTAACGTTGATGAACTAAATAGGATGATTCAATAATTGTATTAAGTGTAATTATTTTTTCAATATTATCAATAAAGTGACATTGAGTCTTTTTTATTCCGATGTTGTTATCCTTCCGTAATCATTACTATAATATATATCTTTATATATATTTCTAATATATTTAATATATATACCTAGTATATCTTGTATATATTATTAATATGTTTAATATATCTTTAATATATTACTATATTTAGACTTCAAAATAAATCTTTAATATATTGTTAATATGTCTAATATATCTCTAATATATAGCGTATATATGTAATATATTGTTAATATGTCTAATATATCTTTAATATATAGTATATAAATGTAGATATAGTTAGTATATATTATATACCATTAGTATATATTGTTAATATTTCTTTAATATATAATATATAACTATGTATATGTAGTATATTGTTAATAAGTCTAATATATCTTGAATATATAGTATACATATGTATATATTATTAGTATGTCTAATATATCTTTAATATATAGTATATTTTGTTAAATATAGTACATATCTTTGATATATTGTTACTTGTATATATAGTTACTCATTAGTATGTATTTTTAATATGCTTAAATGTTTAATATATTCTTAATATATGTATATCTTTTGTATATATAAATTATAATATATAAATATATTTATATTATAGTAAGTATATCACTAGTATATACTATATACCGTTAGTATATATTGTTAATATATAACATATAAATATGTATATGTAGTATATTGTTAATATGTCTAATATATCTTTAATATATAGTATATATTGTTAATATATCTTTAATATATAATATATAATATATAATATATAACTATATATATGTAGTATATTGTTAATATGTCTAATACTACCGCCCATCGATAACCCAAAGTCTAAATTATAGCCTGGAATCAAAATGGTATCAGAGGCTAGGTAAATTAGAAATCTATGTTACTAAGAAGGACGTGTATTCAAGATAGATATTATCCAATGAATATGGATAAAGGAGAATCTAGTATAAAAAATACTAGATTAGAAGAGTTTGAAGTACCTCAAGATTTAGATATGTTAAACAGATGGACTATTCCTCAACTCTCAATTAATAAGATTTATGATTTTGGTTGTATTGAGAAACTATCTACTAAACAATTAATAAAAACAACAAAGCAATCTCTGGCTTTGAATTCGCCAAAACAAACTATTCAATTGTTAAACAAACATGATATTAATGTTTATAAGCATAAATATAATTTTTTTTGCATATAGGAATGGTTCAGATAGCTTTCAAGCCATTAACCCTTAAAGGGTTACCAGAGACATTTCTAGCAGCTCTAAGAGATGCTAGAAACCTGAATTTTAGACTGTCTCTGATGGGTTCTATTGAATCTACGATTGCTTATGGACCCGTATATTTCAATACTCAACCCAATCTTCAATTATCTTTATCTGATGTTAATATTCTTGATACCTTAAAATTAAATGTTAAAATACATGGTTATAATTATGCACCTGGTTCTGAGCTTATAGACTTTATTATAAATTCTTGTCTACTTTGAATCCTAAAT
>JBDJHY010000001.1:5637198-5655350 GCA_039654485.1 Withania somnifera | reverse complement strand
TGTAGGAGTTCCATTAACATCGAATCTTTGACTTAATGGTTTGGTCATCAATCAAAACATAATGGGACGATTCTAGTAAACCAACTTTGGTCCAACATGAACAATACCAGGACGTCCCGATCTGATGCCCAACCCTAGTGTGAGGTAGAGGTGTCACACTCAAGTTGACAAATGATAAATGGAAATGGAGTCATAATACATATATATCCTCTACTAGTAGTTTCTTGAATGGTAGGTGTGGTAGCCAATTAATTAATGCAGTACTCTTCGTGACTAATCACAATTTATATGCGTATGCATATTATCAGGGTCATGAATGGAAAAGTATTGGTATATTTAGCCTTGTAAGGTTGTCTTTGTTGAGCATTTGGGATTTCACGTAAGCATCTAGCAGTGATGTATTGGACTTTGGTCATCGTAGGGCTATCTATCCGAACACTAGTTAAGTATTATTTATTTCAGGATTATACTACAGACGGTAGTTCCAGGGTGATCTTTTTCTTTTTCTCACCTAATTTTGAGTTTGTGTGTAATTTGTTTCAAGCATAGCAGATGCTAATAATATTAACTACCTATATATTGACTCTCATTTTTGGATCGTTCACTTTTATTTATTTTTCAGTTGATTAGTGTTGTTGCAATCATCAAAGAAAGTTCTCTTTAATCTCAATTTTGGATGATATAATTGGTGCCTCTTCTTTTCAGTCAATAAAATGTGATTAGCAATCATGCATAACTTTTGATGGAAAGCTTTGAGACAAGCTAGGATGGACCTAGAGCTGTTAGATCAGATGTTCCACTTAACTTAAATAACAGAAAGTTTTATTGATTAATTAATGCACTTTGCCAACAAGAGGGAAAACAGCATCTGATTCATCTTAATTAAAAGATGAAGTGTAAACAACAATATATATTCCTTTCTTTGCTGCACTGACAACACAAGCACTGAACCCTAATTAGTAGCTATTTGATTTGAAGTTAAAAGTTTTGATTCGAAAAGATTGTCCATACCATTTCGAATTTTAATTCCAAATTGCTTGGCCAAATCATCCTAGTCTTTGTGAAGAACTTTTCACACAACTTTTTTAAGCAGCAGTCTAATTAAGAAAATTTTTACTCCATGCTTTATTTTTAAAAGATATTCAAACCATTATCTTTCTTTAATTTGTTATGTTGTTCTTTTTAATGAGATGTTCCTAAAAGGACCTCTTAATTGACTATAATTTTACAGATAATAAGTCGATACTACTTGTACAAAATTCTGCTAATTTGGCGACAATGCTTATATGTCGATACTGTGAACTTGAACAAAATTCTAATAATATTTTTACACTGCTTATATATCGATACTACGTACTTGTACAAAATTCTAATAATATGTCAACACTGCTTACACAAAATTTTGTGTGATGCTTTCAGACTTAAGAGTGTTGAGCATTTTGTGTCCAGAAATTCAATCATCTGATCTCTAGCTGATGCAAAACAGCCGCACCTAACTTATGGCCTCTACACAAATATGTCATCATCAAATCAAATTCTATGTCACCTCCCAACTGTCTTGAGTTAATTTTTATAGTAATAATAAAGTCATGCATGCCCTATATTAGCTGCTAGCCTCACACAAGAAGCTTGGAGCTATGATTAGTTGGGAAGCTTCTCATTATACTTCCCCATACTTTGAATTTCAGCGCCATGCTCGCTTTACCACATCAATATAACTTTAGGGGGTAAAGACTATCAAATATCAAGCTTAGGGGAGTAATTAAGATTACCGATAATTAAGTTTAGGATGATTTTAGGTATTCTGTGCAAAGATTACGAATATATACATAAATAAAGTAAATATTTAATAACAAATTATATTTTTTAAGACATAAATAAGAATAAAATAATTCTAAACAACTCTTAATTAGTAGTTCAATCGTTCATTTTATTTTTAACATTAACTTCTAATTTTTCAGATTATTTTCTGCTACTTTTTGAAATGTAATACAATAATAAATCGCCATAATTATTATAGTAAAACATGCAACTAATATTTTGTACTCTTATTATGGATCTTCCTACACCCAACTTCCCCTTTGTCCACTGTCAAGCTACAAGCAACCACACCCCATTAATGTTTTAAAACCACCACCTTCTCATTCTTTCAACTCTTCTCGATCCTTTTAATTTGTCACTCTAATAAAAGAAAATCTGGTTGCAAGTATTTGTTACTTAAGAAAGTAAGAAGAGATATTAATGAATTATTTTTTTTGTGTGTCATTTAACTCTTACTGCTTTAAGAAAGCATTTGTTCATGCTTGCTCTACATATTTAAGGAAGAAATGAGGGTAATTTAATCAAATCCCTATAATTGATGTCAGATCAAATAATTTTCTTAGGAAAAATAATTTAAAACATACTTATATTATTGCGGAAGTCTAATGACTCCCTCCGAATAATTTTTAAATGAATTCTTAATGCATTTATCTATATATTTAGCAGGATTACTAAATTATTTAAAATATAAATAGTATTATTCAAAAAAGAGACCAATTTTCATTAATGTTGATTTATCGTCCATCAATCTTAAATTTTTCTAAATTATCTGATTTTATTTTCACGATTATTAACCAAATCACATAAATTATTATAATTTTTCATGTTTTTCTGTTTCAAAGTTATTGCTTGCACACATATTTGATTTCTGATTCAACTAGACGAATAAATATCACAATAATCTACTTAAAAATAGTTTATGATCATAAAATCCCAACAAAGTTAGTATGTATTACAATTACTTATGTTTTGAAATATTTTTTTATTTTCTTAATGTTTGTACAAAATCGTCGAATGACATGTGACAAGGACTAGTGGGAGTAATTTTTTTTGAAATTAAGCAAGAAATAAAAGTTAGTTTGACTCATTTTTTAAGTTAAATTAAATTAATCAATTTAATATTTTATATTTAATCAAATATTTAAAAGCTATACATATAAGTTAGAATTTTTTATAAGTGCTATAAGTTAGAACCTTTTTTATATTAATTCGATAAAAGAATATGTGTTGAAATGCTGCTATAATTTGATAACTTATCGTAAAGCAAACATTATAAATATAACGGGAAAGTAGCTTAGAACACGCAGAGAACTGCAGAGGTACAAGGTGAGATTTCTTGGATGTAACAAATAAACACCACATTTATATGCCAAACATACAAGATCAGAGGACCTATAATATAATCTCTAAACACTTTAATGTGGGTAGAAGGATTATTTAATGTTTAATGTTGAAAAGAAAAGGTCTTTAAAGCTAAGGTCCTTAGTTTATTGACAACACACCAGCTAGAAGATTAAATATCAAGGATGATTATGGTTCTGAGTGTATATGTAATCAAGGTGAGCTTCTGCAACTACCCTTCTCTTCACACATTCTTCATCTTCTTCTTCACATTCCTCCACCCCCATCAGCTTCTATAAAGAAACCAAAACATAAACAAACAAAGAATTTGTTAACATAATGGACCTTGTCTAATTCAACTTTAGAAAATCAAGACTATATTAAATAAAAAAAATCAATTATCTAAACAAATGTGTGCATAAGTATACTATAATTGATTGTGGAAAAATGGTATTGATTTGATGCAAAACGAATAATATCACATCATAATTAGATCAGTATATCTATATGACGATTTTTTTTTTAAAAAAAAAAAATAAAACCTTTAGGCTATCGGTGTTTTCCATCTGATCAAGTGAATATAATGGGAGGCTGAGTTTTCCATTCTTTACATCCTCTTTCACTGCAAGGAAATCAAATCCTATATCATATATGTGCTAAAAGCAATAATAACATGTAAAGAAAGGATAAAATATACATTTCAGAACGTCTAAAATATAAAGATTCATCTATTTAATTACCTTGAGAGGTTGATAAGAGACGGGAAGAGGATGCTTGTGAAAGGAAAACAAAGAGGAAAATCAGAAATACAAGAAAATATGATGTGATTAATTGCTTCATAAGTGCTACTTAGTTAATTTTAGGTATGAGTCTTGAGAGAAAGTGGGAAGAGAAAGAGATTATAGTACAAGTTGAGGGATTGTGGAGAGCAAACGTGTCTCGTATATATAACATGCAAAAAGGCGCACTATTATTTTCTTTTTTCAGTTTCATGGAATTGCATTCACACAAATTCTTACTTTATACTATAAGATAATTTTGGTCCCACCCACCCATCATCTACCTTTTTTTTTTTTTTTTTTTCTTTCCCTGCCCTGCATTATCCTGTGACAAACACCCACCTTTTCTCTACACTTGAAGGTTCTCTCATTATTCGATATTGCATTTTAACTTGATTCAAAGTAGTATTAGTATGTCTTCATATTTGGAGGTAATAAGTTTTTTAACAAGCAATTTCATACCTAGTCTGATTTGAATTAGTGTAAAACCTCTGATTAAAAATCTAATCATCATCATCTGTTTCTCAATTATAATATTATATTCCAAACATTAGTAAAAAAAGTTTAATTTTAAAAACATAGTTACTGTTTGTTTCTCTGGGCAGCAGTAAAGGAGGAAAATGGAGGTCGTCTATTTTTATTTGTGTCAATGTCAGTGTATAGTGGTCCATGTAGTAACATTTAAAGACTACAAAATTCAATGTGGTATTAGTGGTTGACAGCATCAACAAGTCAACCTTTTGGACATGGCTCAACATGTACAATTCACTACCTTCCCCCTTCCCCTAATAATACTTGTACACAATGACAAACCTATGCCTAGAAAATGGATCAAAAAAATTCATCATTATCCTATTAAACATAATATATTATTTGTATAATTTTTTAAAATATGTTTAGTATTATTCAAAGACATCCATGATTTAAAAAAGTAAGTGATGCACTAACTTAGAGTTAAGCTTTTACTCCTTTATATTAAGAGATTAAATCCGCTTACTGAACATGTATATCTAAAACAAAACACGTGAAATAACAATCAAAACATGTCAACTGATGATATTTTTTGCGGTAATGTAGTCAATCATCCTTTGTTTGCTAAATATCATTAAAATATTATATTTTTTCTTAAAAAGCAATAGTGAATTCATTATTTTAGAAATTCTAAATTCGCTCGATCATTATTGATTAATAAGCATTTTAAAAAATATAATTATAAATAAAAAGTAATTTACTATATCAATATTTGAATACAATAAATTTAATATGATTTATAGTAAGACTATTGGGGCAATTTCGTCGATTCTGGAGCTTACCTTACCTCATTATTATCATGAAAAGGGGAAAGGGCTAGAAAGAAATAGAAGCTTGAGAAGGATTACCAAAACCTAGTACTCGTGAGTCTCTTTGCGTCCATGGCTGAATATAGATATAAATAAATAAACTATTTATTAATTTTTCAAACTGAACAAATATTGTTAAACATCTAAATTATATATAATGTACAAATAAAGATAAACGAAGAGAATAGTAAATACTTCTCTTTCCCCCTTTTCCAATTTTAATTTACTCACTTTTTTTTTTCTAATCACCAAAATTTTAAATTATGCCGATTCAATTAATTTAAATTTATATCGAATACACTAAACTCAAATAAGTTTTGCAGACACGTTTCAAAGCTTTGTTTGCCTTTTGCCTAAAAGACTATAAACAAAGGTTATACAAATTTAAAGGGTATGAGAGAAAAAGCATGCAAGTATAGAGTAAATAAAAAGCATGCAAGTATAGAGTAAATAAAAAAGCATGCACAAAGCTGCATTTACAAGAAAGCTACAGATTATCTAGTGGCAACTCCAACCAGAGATGGATTCACGAACCTAATAAATTTTACTTTAACTTAATCATGTAATTTTAGTATATAGCTTGAAATTCAGTTATTATTGTATAGTTATTAACTAATTTAAAATTGTTATAAATTATTTTTAAATAATTATGATAGTTCGAATTAATTTTATTGCCCCTCAATTAATTTTAGAGGGCAACAGATAATTGGACAGACTGTCAGAGAAATTAATACTAAGTGTTTCTTGTCTAGTTTTTAACTTATCTTAGTCACCATAGTTTATTATGCCACAACAGTGGCAAGATCCACTGTCTTGGGAATCGTTATTCGAGCTATTATATGCAGTTCTTTAAATGTATTTTGTTGACGAGATGGAAGGAGCTGAGATATTTATTTTAGAAAAATAAGTGGAACAAAGTTATGTTTAAAATATTCTTTTGAAAAATTAAAAGGTAAAATTTTAGAACCGGAAAAAGTTAGGGAACTGCTGCCCTCTAGCACTTGCCTAGAAATTACATACATAAAAAGTGATGTTGCAAATTACTACTTCCTCCTTTATATATTTTTTATTTTTTGAGAGTTAATTTAAGTAATTTCTATATTAAATTAATATTATATTTTAAAATTAAAATTTAATAGTTAAAAAATTATATGAAAAATATTATAAATTAATAATTATTTTTATTTTAATATAATTAAAAATACATTATAATTTTACATTCTTTCACTCAAAAAAATAAAATTATGTCAGTTAAAAAAGGAACTGAAGGAATAGCAACTAATAAGAAATCACTAAATGCTTGCAGGAAAAAGAAGAGAGAAAAAAAAAAAAAAGGTACGCATATATTCTTTTGAATGATCTTGAGAATATAATGGGGATTTGATATGGTTTTGTCTTCTTCCTTTGGAGAATACGTACATCTTCTTCTCATAATTTCAGGACAAATGCTTCAATTGTTCTTAAACAAATGTGATTTTTTCCTGACATTAATAGGGGATCAAGAGGCTTGTATACTCATTCATGAAAATTCATTAGCTTTTTGTTCATATATATCAAGAAAGAAAAAATTTACTAAATATTTATAACTATTTGACTACGAATAACCATAAACTTCAAATTTGAATCTACCTATATAAGTAATATATATCATATATAGTGAGGGTGAAATTCTCATACTTAGAAATAATGTAGCTACCAGCGTTATGTTTCGAGTATAAGTTTCGTACACATAGATATAAAAATTTTAGGTAAAGCATATCTTTTCTCAATATGCTTTTGCTTTTCCATGCTTTATGCAGTTTGAATAAGACCACCAAATAGAAAAGGGAATATGCTTGACTCCCAAGGGGGAAGCTTCATTAAAAAAATACTTTGGCCCCTTGCAAACAAATCTATCTCCCAAATGGTTTTGATGTTTTTATAATCTTCTCTCCTTTTATTAATTACATATTTTGATATGTCTTTGTTTCTTCATATTGTGGGTGCCTTCCAGACATAATGCCACTAAGGTTTATGTTTCTTAAAGACTAGACATGACAAATTGGGATAATTGTCTATGTTTGGGCTTTTGAACAGAATCCTTTAATTTTTCTTTGTTTAGCACTCATAGTATTTTGCTTGGACAAGCGTTTTGGATTTGAGATTTTTGGCATCGAGATTAGATTTTCTAAAGATTTTCCAATGTTTTATAATTCAAAGCATATCTAGCATCTAAATGTCTAAATCTGAAACAGTATTTAAATGGTTTTGTGCAAATTTGTCCTTCACTATCAATTTGTTTGCAATATCAGGCCCATCCACTGTATTAATGGACTACAGCAAGTTGTACCTAAGAACACATCAGCCCAGTTAGATATTGACCTGATCACTACGTTCTTGGGCCATGAAGGAAAACCACTGTGATTTCGACCCAAACAGAAGGTGGCTGCCTTTAGTGAAATGTTTTCCAAGGTTGGCCAGTAGAAAAATATTATTATCATTTTAATGTTTTTAATTTTCACTAATTATTAACAGTATTTAACAAGATTGAGACTTCATATATTAAGATATATAAAGTAGACTAGTTCAGTTATTTCCTTAAATAGTGTATAGAACTCGGCTCACCAATGTAAAACCCCACTAAGACTAAGTTTTCCAATATATAAAGACAAATATGTACTCGGTAGAATAACGATAATAATTATAATTAATACCGTAATTATAGAATAACGTTAATACTTATATAATTATCATATTGAATAATTACTTATTATATTGGATAATTATTATATCAAATAATTATCATTAATATCGTAAAATAACAATACAATTATTATTAATATATATAACGTGACAATAATCACAGCAAAAATTACTCTCTCTCTTACAAAATCCACTATCGGAATTTGTTACGCAAAACCCAACTAGGGGAGTTTCTTCCACTTCCACCAATTAAGTGACATAATAAAAGGAAAGTGAACAATGTAGTTTCAAGGTACTTTGATAGAATCTACCAACAACTGACAAAAACCAACTATATACATAGAAAAGACTTAAAAAACAGTAATAAGGACAGTGCCTTGAACTACACCTCAACACAATTTCGTTCATCTACTTTCAATAGCTTCTACTAGTTTATCCAGTAGTCAAAATTGGAAGAATGATGGTTTCTTGAGTTTTAGAGGTGAAAATACGCGTAAAATTTTTGTGGGTCATCTCTATTATGCTATAAACCATAAAGGGGTCCATACATTCAAAGATGATGTGAGGTTGGAGAGAGGAAAATCGACTTCACCTGAACTTGTGAAAGCTATTGAACAATCAAGATTGGCAATTGTTGTATTTTCTAAGAATTATGCATCCTCTACCTGGTGCTTGGATGAACTTGCAAATATCATGAAATGCAACAAAGAATTAGGACAAACTGTGATACCTATACTCTATGATGTACATCCATCCGATGTAAGTAAGCAAAGTGGAAGTTTTACTGAATCATTTGCCAGACATGACGAAAATTTGAAAGATGATGTTCAATGCTGGAGGGATGCATTTCGTCGAGCGGGCAAAATAGCAGGATATAACTTACCAAATGCCTACGACGGGTACAATTCACTATCTTTCATCTTACAGATTCGATAAAATTTATTAATTTTAGCTCAAACTATGTATTTAGGTTGAAAAAAGTACTCAATAAATAAAAAAATTGTAGTCCAAAATTCATAACTCAAAATCCTAAGCCCCTGCCAATGGTAAGCACGGCCTGCACTTTTCAGTATTGAGGGGATTCATTATTGTTAGGCGTGAAACACAATTTGATGGCATAGGAATTTTTTTTAGAATTGTTTGCTGTCTTGAGCCAACATTCTATGTCTACCGGAACTCACTTTTGAGGTAGCGGTATGGACTGCGTACACTCAGTCCTTCTCAGACTCGACTATGTGTACCGAGTATGTTGTTGTAGGAAATTCAAACTCAAGAAATATATTCCTGTAGTTTAGCCAGTATACTGGAGATATGTCTTAATGAGTTATGGAAAACAATTTAAAGGCTTAGTTCAGTGTCGACAAAAGAATAACCTCCGACATATGTTCGAACAGCACAACTATTACTAAAATCATATGTTCAATACTAAAATAGTTGTACTATGCTTATGCAATTTACAAAGAGAAAGACAGGGTAGGGCTCAAAATGAAAATATGCTGCTTTGGTTGTTAGAGTATTGTCATTTGTTGAGAGCATGAGTTGTTGTCTCATATGGTTTTGGACGATTCTTACTTCATGAGCTAAGCCCTGGAGTTGAGTTACTTCTAAGATTCATTTTCTTAACATGGTATTAGAGCCAAATACATCTATATCTTGGGTTTACCCAATGTTACCCCCGCCATGTTACATTGTCCACCATCCAAATGGTCTAATTCTTGAATTGTGAGGGGTGTTGAAGTCCAACAATAATTTTGGATATGAGTTATTTTCTCCCCATAAGGTGTTGGTCAATTCTCACCTCATGTTTCAAGTTTTGTGGTTAAGTTAGATGTGAAGTCTAATTTCTTAATGACATATAGTTGTTTCTCAAAATATAAATCTATGAATGATGAAATAAGAGGTTCAATGAGAAAAATAAGGATTCAACCATTAACAGGGAGAGGAATCAATGGGAGTATGTGAAAAGAGAGACGTGAATCATTCATTATTTCCACATTATTTTCTGATTTCCCATGGTCTCAAAAGGATTAGAAATACTAAACTTATTATATAATTCCACACTAATGATTTTCTTATGGTCTTGAAAGGACTAGATATACTAAACAAATCAATCGTCCACTCTGTTTGTGAAGTTGTCCTTTCAATTGCATGTACAGGTACGAATCTAATTGCATTCAGCATGTTGTTGAAGACATACTGAGTAAACTATGTCAAGTTAACTCAACCATTGAAAATGATTTAGTGGGGATGGAAGCTTGTATGCATGAAGTAAGTTCATTATTAAGGATGGAAACACCTGATGTTCGTTTTATTGGAATTTGGGGTATGGGCGGCATTGGTAAGACAACAATCGCAAATGCTGTGTTAGGCAAATACTCTGTCCAGTTTGAAGGCATTTATTTTCTTGATAATGTTGCAGAAATGCAAAGGAGACGCGGACTGCCATATCTGCAAGGTGTTCTCCTCTCAAAAATGCTCAAGCTAAGCTTAACTATAGCAAGTGTATATGAAGGCATGAAAATTATAAAAGAGAGGCTACTATCAATGAAGGTTTTGATGATTCTGGATGATGCAAACCAGAAAAGACCAATTAGAAATGTTAGTTGGAGGGCGTGACTGGTTTTGTACTGGAAGTAGAATTTTGATTACAACAACAGATAGACATTTGTTGCATAATAATGAGGTGGATGATCTGTATTCAGTCAACTAGATGACTCTTAATGAAGCTATTGAACTCTTCAGCCTACATGCATTTAAGCAAAGAATTCCTGAGGAAGATTTTTGGGAGCTTTTGAGTCAAGTTGTACAGAATGCCAGTTTTCTCTCTTTATCTCTGAAAGTTCTAGATTCGTCTCTCAAATGGTCTTGACAAGATTGACTGGAAATGCACAGTGGACAGACTTAAGGATATGCCAGATAATGTTCTTTCTAAGCTTAAGATAAGTTTTGAAGGGCTGAGTTTTTTTTATCAGAGACTATTTCTAGATATTGGATGCTTTTTATAGAGGAAAATTGAGGAGTTATGTAGAGGAAATGCTTGAGAGTAGTGATATTGGATCTACAATAAGAGTCTTAATTGAAAAGTTTCTCTTATTTATCTCATCATATGACACAATTGAAATGCATGATTTGATACAAGAAATGGCCTGGCACATCGTAAGACAAGGTGACACAAGAAGGAGCAGGATATGGCTTAGCGGAGTACTTGGAGCGAGAGGGAAAAGATACGAAGTGACTCGATCAACGGGAGAGGAGTGAAGTACTTGGAGTAAGTAATAAAAAGGGATCCAAAAGCAGCAAGCACAGTAGCTGGCTCGTGAGCAGACGATTTGCTGCCAATCATCACGAGCAAGCATGTACGCTTTCGCAAAACAATGACCCAGGCCAGCAGTCCGGGTAAGCATCTCTTGTATCCCTTAGCAAGAAAAAAAGCAGAAAGGAACCAGGGTGGCCAGGTGTGAAGATAGGCGTCAGATTCTCCTCTTACAGAATTTCATTTCTGGCAGCTGGAACCCATCGGCAGCAACTCTTACCTAGAGGGAGAAGAGCATCCTTCTTCTCCCACGAGCGATAGCGAGCCTCTTGTCCTTCAACAGAATAACTAGCAGGAGAAGGATCAAGATCCGCTTGTCTGAGTTGAGGACATCGAGGATTTGTTTACTGGAAATTTGGTAAGATATGTTGGTTTATCATACATTATGAACTGGACGGAATGCGCCATCCACTTTTTGGGTTACTTTTATGAGAATAGAACTCAACAGATAGATCGATCAACAATTGCGGTCCAGCATGATGTGGAATCTCGGAATTCTGACCTGTTTAGAGAATGTAATGATGACCAAGGCCAGAAAATGGACGATGCTTCTGTTAAGAGAAGACGTCTTGATATTTGTCAAGTAATGAAGGACTCTTCGAACTTTCCCAAATAATTCCTGATCAACAATTGGAAACACCAAGCTCTTCTGCAGCTCAAAGCTTCCAACACAGGAAAGAGTCATGCTCTTCAGGACAGCCCCAAGCTATACAGCTCCCTCGAGCTGATCGACAAGTTGATGAAGCAGTAAATGAGGCTAACTCCTGCATGGTATTGAACAACTGGAAGCACCAAGCTCTTCCGAACAGCCTGAAAGTTTTGAAGTCTCTCCAGATGACCACAAAGATAATTCAGTGACAACTGGATCTGGCTGCTCCGACGTATCCTAACAAATGATGTATAGCTTTTTTTGAATTCAAATTGATGAAATTGAAATTTTGAAGGACAATCTTCAAAATGGGAATCACCACACATACTATTATCAACTTTTTCGTTACCCATTAGTTATAAGCAGCAACAACCAAAAAAAAAAAAAAAAAAAAAAAAAAAAAAACCACCAATCTTTAACCAAGTCCTGCAAAAATCAGGACCTTGAATTTTTATTGAAACAAATCAAATGGAATGCCAAAAGCAAGACCTTTTTGAGCTTTCGTGACTGCTATAAAGAATACTACTCACCTAGGGAAAGGCTATTAGGATGCAATAAGAAGTAACTCTGGCATAGTAATTCAACCTAACTAATTTCTACATTTTGACTATTGCATAACTAATCTTTGCATAATCAGTATAATATGTGGATATTGAAATGTGGAGTGAAGTGCATAATTAATCCTTCCATAACTATTTCTATATTGGATTTTTTTTAATTACATTCATGCTCTGGGGATTACATTTGTCTTGACACTTGAGACTATCATAATGTGCGACACAGAACTTTCTTGGGCCATGAAGGAAAACCACTGTCAATTTGGACCCAAATAAAAGTGATGGCTGCCTTTTGTGAAATGTTTTCCAAGGTTGGCCAGTATAAAAATATTTTTATTACTATTAATGTTTTCTAATTTTCACTAGTAATTATGATTAAAGTTTATTATTTTTCACCAATAATTATATACCATTAAAGTTTTTTTTTTCCCTTGGCATATAATTTCAAGTACTTTGACAAGAAGTATTATACTCAGATGTTATAAAACCTTAAAGTTGAGAAAAAAAAATCAATTTATAATAGGTATTAAATATAGATCTTTTTCTTCTATTATGATATCCAAATTAATAGTACTTAACAAGATCGAGACTTCATATACATTCATCAAAATTTGGGTTCAATAATAGGGTTTCATATGGGTTGACAGCTTTTTCCTGAGTATGCTTTTATAATTTATAGTGATTAAGATATATAAAGTAGACTAATTCACTATATTACTTAGTTATTTCCTTTAAATAAGTATTTAATGTATAGAACTCGCCATCTCACTTCAAAGAAATGATGTAAAACCCCACTAAGAAGTAAGTTTTCTAATAAATTAAGACTAAGTTGTCCTCTCTTAATACAAAATCCACTATAGGAATTTCTTGAACAAAACCCAACTAGGGGTGTTCCTTCCACTTCCACCAACTTTTTGAACAACAACTAATTAAGTGAGATAGTCAAGATTTAATTTATATTAACTTGACTCATGACTTCTAAAGTTCTAATCGATTACTATTATCATTTCAACAAACTTCTCATGTAAGTGACCATTTTTAAAATTGCCATTCATATTTTGCATTAACCATGGTAAATGTTAGGTTTGTGCAATGAAATATCTTCTATAGTGTCGTCGAGATTGCATAACATACTATTACTTCACATTGATCACAAATTTCCCGTTTGTCTACACTATCATAGAGCACAAAAGCACATATACCATGTGAATTGTGTATGTATTAAAAAGCTCATTAATTCAATTCCTCGTTCACATTTGAAGTTCGTCTAATGAAGGTATCATGTGCACTTCTTCTTCAGAAAAGAAATCTATTAGTCTTTCTCTCTGCACAATTATAGTATTTGACATAATTCTACGACAAAATTATTGGAACTTAAACATACTTTGTTATGAAACTAATTGATTTCTCTTATTTAGCTTTGTTTTGTTTCTTCCATCCTTGAGAAGAAGAGGAGGAGGAGCTTGAGGGTTTTATAATGTAGATACATGATAATATAATAGACAAATTATAGTGAAACTAATATATACAACCTCTCCCTCAATTTCGCGAAGAATTTTCTCTCTTTTGTTTAGATATTTTTAATTTATATTTCAAATTTATCTATCTCTCCGAATACTTTGAAGTGCAAGCAAGGGTAGGTTTGATATATGAGCCTAAGAAATGGTAGGTAAACTTCAATTTGCTTTTTTTTTAAAAAAAAAAAAAAAATTACTATTGGGGGTTTAGTGAAGTTTTCAAAATGATCATGGCTTATGGCATCATATTTGGGTTCACCAGCTATATGTGAAAAATTATGTATTACGAAAACTTAAGATTCAAGAATCTAAACCTATTCACACTTTCGGTGGAAATGGTCAATAATTTAACCCACACACACATATATAGCCGTCCAAAAGATTTCAAGGACGTTTTACTTTTTATATATCCATGGTTTAAATAACTTTAATAATATTAAATTATATTTATGTTAAGTATAAGTAACTGTCCTTCATAAGTATGAGCTAATATTTGAAAAAGAATACAATTAAGTTCTACAATTTTTTACCTACCTTGTAAATAAGTTACTTTTTCAAAAAAAAAAAAAAACATTTAATAAAACCAGACATTTTTTCCATTTGCAGTAGTGGAGAGGTTCATTTGATGGCATCAAAATAAAGAGTTAATTAGTGATGGTGTCAACCATCATCAACAACCTTGATTAGAATTATTACCATCTTTCTGGTAGCTTGCTATTGTACTTACTTTTTAAAGATATTTAATTTGGTTTATTATGATAAACCTAACCCATGAGTAGCCATACAAGTTAATCAAACTTTCTAGTAAACGGCAATCGTTATGTGATGAATTCTTCAAAAATAATACATTTAAGAAAATTATCATAAATATAGTAGCATTTTTGAAAAGTATAAATAGCTTAAAAATTAAAAATGAAATGAAAGTTCTCTCCTTTACAAATAATTTTTAATCTAGTCCTCTATCTCTCACAAAGGTGGTTGTGAGTATTAAACAAATAATAAACTTAGTGGCCGACTTAATTAATGTATGGTTGAAAATTAGCAAATCACCTTATTTAACGAAAATCATGGATTAGGATCTTGTCTAATTTCAGACTTAATAAAATCACCAATAAAATCCTCTCATTTTGTTTAAGATTCCTTCAATAATTGGTGACTTTCTAAAGCCATTTTTTTTAAATACTGTTAGGGAAATAGGGGTTGATTCCTACTCTAAGTCTAAATCATAGTGAATAGTATCCGTATAAATGAATAGTACTAGTACATACCCTTAATGCAAATATTGAATACTAACTACTACTAATGAAAAGAATACTCAAATGCAAAATAATAAAAGAGCAAGGAAAGAACACACCGAAATTTACGAGATTCGGCAATTTGCCTACGTCCCCGGACACTACCGCAGCAACAGACCATTTCACTAATATCTTCAAAATATTACAACTTAGGATTTCCTTATTACAGGACCTCCTTTATATATATGAGAAAGGAAGAGAAATTTTTGGGATGATTAACTGAAGGGGGGCAAGGGCCTTTTTTTTATATAGACCAAAGACCCAAGCTTCCTTATACACAAACAATGTGGACAAAAAAACAAAGCAAAAAATATAACAATTTATCTATCCTATAATTCCCCTCAAAATTTCCCATTCCTACACCTCACTCAAAAGCCCGTCAAAGGCCCAATCACCCACAACTAGAATCTTCATACAGATTTTGAATTAATAATTAGTATGTAAATCAATAACAAACTATTCATAGATTTTTGTCTTTCATTTAGCACTTTTGCTTTGTCACCAATAGTCAAAACATGAGCATGAACCAAGCTTGAAACAGTGAAAACGATTACGATCTCTTATTACAATTTGTCTATTGTAAACTTTGGAAACAATCTTCATGGCTGAATGACAATCTTGGCATATCCTTAAATTCTTGAAAATGTAAAGAGGCATGCCAGCTCGTGTGCTTATGAGTCCAAAACAAACAGCCAGCTTTTCGCTGTGAGAGAACAAAGCCTGTTCCTTCTCCTCCTGGACGTGACCATAATACTCTCCATCATCAGATCCTGAAAACTTTTGGCAGGCTGTGTCTGGTGCATAACCAGTCAATCTTATTTTTCGAATCATCTCATCCAACATCACATATATCTCTTGACTTTGCGGATGCAATTTGTCCCCCGCACTGAAACAATGGATTTGACCACCAACATAAATAGAACTCATGCCAGGCACTTTGCTGACACCTCTGCTTCTAAGAACAACTCGAATAGAATTTGCCACAACATTTTTTCCAGCTAAAGAATACATATTTGAAAGCAAGACATGATACTCGGTATTATCAGGATACATTTGGACCAGCTCTTTCATTAGACATTCCCCCAGCTTGAGGTTCTTATGGACACTGCAGGACCCTAATAGTGATCCCAAGACAACTTCATTGGGGGGAATCGTCATTCCCCTGATTATGGACTCTGCTTCTTCAAGATGTCCTGCCCGACCCAAAAGATCAACAACGCAAGAATAGTGTTCTATAGAAGGCTTTATTCCATATGTCGATTCAAGGTTGTAGAAAAAATGCAGACCCTGATCAACCAAACCTGAGTGACTACAAGCACTTAATACAGCTGTATATGTTACATCGTCTGGTTTGACCTCTCTAACCATCTGACCAAGCATATGCAATACGATATTTCCCTTTCCCTGCATTGCCAGTCCGCTTAGCATGGAATTCCACGTAATCACGTTCCTTCGAGGCATCATACCGAAAACTCGAAAAGCATCATCAATCCTGCCACATTTAGCATACATATTGACCAAGGCTGTTGCCACCACTATATCCATTTCACGGTCTATCATCTTCAAAGCATACATGTGTACCCATTTACCGACCAAAACATTCCCGGACTGTGCACAAGCTGATAACCATGAACAAAGTGTCACAAAATTCAACTCAAATCCATATTCAAACAACATTTCACGTAAAAGCCCAAAAGCTTCCTTCGTTAAACCATTCTCAATATACGCAGCAATCATTATCGTCCAAGATACTTCATTTCTCTCTTGCATCTGATCGAACAACAACCTCGCATTTCCAAAACCTTCCCACTTCACTACTCCCCCCAAAAGCACAGTCCAAGAAACAAGACTGTTTTCATCCATCTCATTAAAAATCCTTCTTGTTTCGTCAATTAACCCACACTTCACATACATATCCATAACCGCATTACACGCTTTAATACTTGAACTAAAACCCATTTTAACCATATAACTATGTCCCTGAACGCCAAACTGTTCACACCTCAATTTCGCGCTAGCAAGGAATACAATAACCATAGTAAATTCATCAATCAAAATATCACTCCTCCTCATATCAACAAACAAGTTAAGAGCATCAAAGGGAAAACCTCCGCGAGCATGGCATCCCATCAATGTTGTCCAGTCGACGTTGTCTTTGCATGAAAGGGGAATTTCATCGAACATCTTGCGTGCAGAGAGAACACACCCACACGCTGCATACATGTGGAGTATAGCATTACGGAGAAATGTATTTGGGTATGCTGCGAGACCTGTGGTGAGGATGGAAGCATGGAGCTTCTTACCAGCGTCCAAAGCTAAACATCGAGCGCAAGTTCTGAGAAGGGTCCGATATTGGCGAGCTAGCAATGAGACAGTACACTCTGTTTGCCATATCATGAGGAAGCTTCAACCTAGGATACTTTTTTCACAAATTCAGCATACAAATAATTGGAATATAGTACAAGATTAAATAATTGGAATCTCTCCTCCTAGTACAATGTGTTACTTTGATTGCAAATTAATGAGCTTCCTTTTAGTGTGGCTTAAGAAGTTCATATGTTACAGTAACTCATCTATACAGCTCGATCGAGAGTGAGGATGGTAACCAACAAGCAAAGCGGAAGAAGTTGCACCTGAAAGAATTACAGGAAAAGAGATGAAGAAAAGAAATTGGGTATATGGGGCCTGTTTGGCCTGGGATTAAAAAGTACTTATTTTGAAAAATACATTTATTAAAACAGCTTTTCAGAAAAGTTATTTGAAAAAAATTATATTTGATTAAGTGATGAGTGGTCAAAACACCACTTATTACATCCAAATGCATAGTTAAATTGCGTGTTTTCGTCATCATTATGTCC
>JBDJHY010000001.1:5581242-5606780 GCA_039654485.1 Withania somnifera | reverse complement strand
CTGGTTAAGATTACATACTTGCTCTATGGATTATTGACCATGGACTACAGCTTATCTATTGTTTGCGTTCTTTCCAGCCACTACGAGACAACTGTTCGTTATAGTGGTTACTGCTCACCAACTCAATGGAGTTAGAAACGTCACATCCCAATTTAGGGGTACATGTGTGAATGTCACCCAAAATGCCTTAAACTAATATCGAGCAAACCAGAATGACATTCTACCCATTCATTAGCGATGCAATACAATATTCCATAAAATGTTTGATGATTTTTTTAATTAAATAGATAAATTTTTCGAAGGATCACACTAGTTCTCTGAATCAAAGTAGATAATACATATCATTATCATGTCTTATGCACATAGATAGACCTTCAAAGTAGATAATACATGTAATGGGACCTCTAAAGCCATACATTTAAATGATGGCACGGTATAAGTCCCTTGGCTCCTTCAAAGATTCTATGAACTAACACCTTGTTAAGAGGAGCAGGGCTCTCCGACAAAAGAGTTGGAAAGGATGGAAACAACCTAGCACATCTCGCCACCACTATGTGCAATAGTATCTACAATGGTCGAACCAAAAATGTTCTCTCACTCTGAATACAATTTCGTAAATTGTACCCCAGAAGTATCATTCCCTCTGTTTCAATTTATTTGCCTCACTTTCTATTTTAATTCGTTTAAAAAAGAATTCCTCTTTCCTTTTTTTGCAATTCTCTAATTCTATCTTTCCTCATGGCATGTTTAAGACCAAAAGATTAAAGGACATTTTGGTACATTCTATGTATCTTTAGTTTAAGACCACAAGATTCAAAAGTCTTTTTTATTTTATTTTTTGGCTTAAAATTGTCTAGGAGATGTAAAATCAAAGTGAAGCCTCAACCCTTGGGGTATACTCTTAAAGGGGATTCAAACTTTATGCGCAGTCAAAACCAAACAAACAAATTGAAATAGAGGGAGTATTAACTCCTTTCGATAAAGTTCTTATGAATTCATAGGAGGACGATTATACTTTTATGGTTTCTGATTGTAAGTGATTCTGGAATACTTCTAGTGTATTCCTATTGTTTATAATCTATGTTACCTTTCATAAAAAGCTCCTTCCGATAAGGTGGGAGCGATATTTGGGGATACATAAAACATGATATTTCAACAATGCATTTATAGAAAGCAATAAACATTTTAAATCATTTTATGAACAATTGTAAGTGTTTTAAAGATTCTGGCGATTACAATTACAATAATACTTTTGTGGGAGTTCCAATAAATTGATATCTATGGTTTGGCCTTCACTTGGTCAATTGGACCATCTCACCTACTGCCCGGGGTTATTAGAGATGGTGCTAGCATAATAAATGTCTCTATGATAGATAACACATGTTGACACGTGTGGTTTATGGTTGATAATTAGTATGGTTCTCTTAAATGTTTCCTCAATTGATATAACTTCCATGTCTTATAATTCAATGTTTAGCCCATATGGTTCATAATTCAATTCCATGGGTAAATAGCAGTTATGGCCTCAAACTCTCACTTTGAAACCAATTTAGCCTATTTGGCTTCAATACAAGAATAATACTTTGAAAACAATCCATTAAGTTGAAAGTCAAATCATAGATACATTTCAATGTTCAACAATGTTTTGTACTCTTCAAATCAAATAAGACTGAGACAATGAAGTACTATCTTTCAATAAAAGTTGTAACTTTACCGAACGTACAATACGTACATAAATAATATCATGAGATAGCACAAAACAATTTATAGTTTTAAAATGATTTAATGTTTGGTTTGCTCGTTCCTACAAAACACATACTAACTTTATAACCATTTATGTGCTATTTGAGATCATGATTTTTCATGAATAAACTCATTAGTGGGAGTTGTAATTTAACTTACCTTGTCCTTGCCTTCCAAACAACCCCACGATTCTCAAGAAGTCAATTGATGTCAATGTGCATTAATACCGAATTCTATCAATGACCATGGAACAACTTCAACATAACCTATTAGGGCTCTCAATAGACTCAAAGCCGACCAATTCCATTTCTCCCCATCAGCCCCGTAGTCAAAGTCCATTTATTACCTAAACATGGTACTTTCTATCCATTAGGGCCGTAGAACAATTATCCAAACTCATTGTTACCTAGGTTAGTAATTATCATCTCTTTCCCAGGAATCACACTTAGGGTTTCCTTAATATCATGTTTAAATCACAATTTCAACTCAACAATACCCTTTGTAAGTGTATTTATACACAACAAATGAGATTTGGGTAGTGAGATTACCTCTCCTTGAACATGTTCTTGAATTTCTAAAGATTTGAATGCATTTGGAGTTAATACACAAATCAAGTAGGTGGAATTTACATAAATATCCGTTAATACTCACCTTGGAAAGTATTTATGGTGGAGGCCGTGTCTTTCTCCCTCCGGAATACTCCAAAATCCTTGTTTACTCTCTCACTGACTTTGGGAGTATTTATAGTGTTGGGACTTATGGCTATATGTGCATTTAGGGCTGACCCTGACAGCATACTTGTTTGAAATTTTCACACTTTTTAGTGCAGAAATCCATGTGTACGCTAAGGCCCTCCTGGGACACACGCACTGCAGTGTTGTGAACGTGGTGGCATGCCTTACTCCATGCGCACATGAATTTCTGAAGGACAACTTTTTTTTAGTAAAATGCCCTCAACTTTTGGTAGGAATATTGAAATGACTAACTATTTGAACCATTGGGGACTAGACTTCAACTACTCCATTTTTCATATCTTAACTATATTCAAATGCATGATACATTGACGGGTCATTTCATATGCTGGATAAGCATAGATAGTCTTGAAGTAAAATCTGGTACTATCTTGTCCCTTGTTTAGTTAGTAATCCCAGGATAAATTATACGAGGATTAGCAAATAGTATCAGAATAAATTATCCCCGTCAGAAGGTGGAATAGTACTACTAAAGTTAGTTATCTGAATAATGAAAATGACAAAAATACCTCTGAGGTCTCTCAAACCCTTTTCTACTAAATAAGGTGGAAGGTATTTTTGTAAACGAACAATTTCTTAGAAATTACGCAATGCATGTTAACGAACCACACAGCCAAATAGAAGTAACATCAGGATAACCAATCGCAGTATAACTTGTCTTTGAACCAAACGACCCCTAAGAGTGGTAGCCTTTGGAACCTAGACCTTGTGCAACTTGGGGACTTGTCTTCCATGTCTTGTTCCCTTGACCTCTTCATCACTCCAAACCACCTCAACCTACACCACATACCTCATTAACATACTCCAAGGACTAGACTGCTCTCTCGTAGGTCCACACACCTTGGGGTTATTTTAAACATGTCTTTTAAGTTTGCAATTGACCTAAAAGTATATCCGAGAGACCAAAACTTAAGGGGCTTTTTACACTATTGGACCAGCATAAGGTAAATTTGTTTTTCTATTGGCTTTTTTATGCATGGAGATTTTGTTTTAAAAGTTGGCTTTTTATATGGAACTCCAATGTTTCTGATTAACCTATTTCCTGCGGATGACACTTATACTCCTAATTTCATTATGATTTTTGTCATTTAATTAACTTTTTCTTTTGTGGATAAGATTCGTTCCGATTTGTTGTAGCAAAAATTGAGAATGAGATCTTTGATAATTGACAATTCACATTAGAGGACAAAGAAGACAATCAAAATCTGTCAGTTCATTCTTTAAATCACAATGGAAACTCTTTTTTTTTTAAAATCTTTTTGGATATCTACATACTCCTTCCTTTAAACTTGACAGGACCTATATATTTTAAGTTGATTTGTACAAAATATTTGAAGTTGTGGAAAATTATCATGAACTGGTTGAGATAGATTAAAAAGAAATTCTCCTGTCAAAGTTAATTGAACAGTTAAATGAAGCCGAATTCAAGAAATCTGAACATTGTATACATTATTATAGGTTTCAAGTATTTTGGTTTATTTGAACTCATCTTACAAATATTTTGAGGGATGTGCTTGTATCCAACACCATAGTATGGTGCTTCCTCTGTAAGGCTAGAGATGTAGCCTATTTATTCTTGTGTTGTTAAGTTAAAATTTTGAATTTAAATCATACAATGAGCTATGACTTCTTAAACACAATGAGCATAATTTTTTTTTGGGGTGGTGGTGGGGCTTTATTGGGTATCAAATGTAATACTCTTCCATTTTAATTTATATGAAACTTTCTATTTTATGACGTCCAAAAATGTTTGATACAATGTCTTTAATAAGGGTAAGCCCCGTAGTGCAAATACCGTCTAATAGCTTACTTTTGATCTTACTGTTCTTTGGGCATCACAATTTATTATTTCGAGATAGGATTATGAAATTACTTTATACAACTTTTAAAATTCAAATTCTTTTCATTATTCCAATTTGAAATTTGATATGACGTCATCTTTATTGCACCAACGTTTCAATCATTACTTTTTTTTCCTTATAAACAAATAAGTTTTCAAAGCATTATTCTTTTTGCGATCACTGATATGATGCAAAAGTCACATTAATTCTAAAATTCCTTGTCCAGTCAAACATCATCAATCATCATATAAAATAAAACTGAGGAACAATTTCCCCTTAGTTCTCATTACCTAAGACTTATTTCGAATTATTTGAGTAGCAAGTCGTAGTAGAATAATGTTGAAAGGTGTGACCACCTCATCTAAAAGGTTAAGTTGATATTGAAAGCATACTTTAACATTATGCTTTCAACCCCCCCTCCACATTCAGACATAATTGGTTGCGGTGAGACTCGAAGGGAAGACTTTAACCCACTCCGATAGCGTGTTGATTCGTGTGACACCTCATCAATTAGATTAAGCTAATAGAGAGCACACACTTATTTACTTAATATTATGTCTTCAACAAATAATAACGTAGAGGAAAAAATTTAATGGATGGCTAGTGGTAAGAATGCAGAATTGAGACTACACGACAAAGTAAGCAAAAAAAACCTTGTCGAGGTCAAATGTAGTCTTGTATTGAGCATTAAGTTCCTAGATATCCAGTTTACTTTAATTGGTCCCAAGCGAAATGTGAAACGTAAGTTGGGATTTTCGCAAGAAAATTGGAGTTGCATGAATATTATGTTTTGGTTGATTCTGCCTCTGGAAATTCTTCTGACATGAGTGGCTAGGCATGTGAAATGTGTAATATGTTGAGAAATGTACTCCTACTGTTAAGTTGATTGGCATTGTTATATCTCAAGTCTGATTCGGGAACTGTAATGAGAATTCATGTGATATACTGACCACAGCCTTGCTAGAGTTGCATCTAGAATGGGTTTCTGTTCTGTTCTTTCTTGAAAACCTTATTAGCATCATATCTACCATTAATACACTAAACTTTCGTCATGGATATTGTAATTTCCAGTGTCAGTCTCTTCATAGTGAACATTTCTACCCTTTATTCTCTAATGTATCTATTATAGCTTACTACTCATTCACTTACATAACTAAAAGGTTGCCTTAAGATATTGTACATTATATCTAAAATAGAATATTTGTTCACATTCTAGGGGAGATGGGTCCAGATTTTAGCCCAAAAATGTCAGTTAAATCTCTAACACCACAGCAAATAGTTCGCATCCATCAGTTGTTTCGTCAAGCCAAGTTTGATGATCCCAGTGGTGATGTAAGTACCTCTTTGTGAAGTTTTTGCATCTTTTCCAACTGCCTTTAGCAATGTCAAACTATAAATGTTTTGGTGATTCCCAGTTATGTTGTGGATATGATTTCTAAGCCACATTGCAGATTTTAAGTCCCGCTGGAGAATATAATCTACGTCTTGGCATTATAAAGGAGCTGCACCCAGATATGGTTGCTACCTTTTCGGGAAGGTTGTATCAGATATAAAATTCTTCATCAACTTCGTTTTATGAATCCTTTGATTGGATAATACAATAAAAGCTACTATGTTTTCTATCCAGTGCTCAAGTATTTGAAGGTCATCCATTCATTGTGGAAGCTGGTGTTAGTGTTGGTGGGAAAGATGTTAAACAAGTAAGAATCTTCCTTATGGTAAAGTATATAAAACATAGAGAACGTAGTACGCTTAGGGGCGATTTGTTTTTATTAAGATTAAGATGTAGATGATTAAGTCGGTTATTTAACATCTGAATGTACATTATGTATTTACTTATAGTAAATCTGCAATTTAAAATTTTAAAATTAATTTGTATTATATCAAAAAATGTTATATAACATATTAACTTAAATAATAAAATTATTATTTGAGAGATAAATTATAATATTTAGAGATACAAATAAATATTTTATGTTGATATAATTATTGAGCTATATAAATTTTATTTTAAAAATATATCAATTAATTTTTTTGTGATAAAATATAATCATAAAAAAATTAAATTACATAAAGTAATCTACTTATAGAACTTATCCAAGAAATTAAAACAATTACTTAAATGTGATTTTAGTTTAGATGTATAAATGTTAAAGTATTTCAATAACTAACAATCATCAAATTTTAATATTTCAATACTGAAAAAATTCAAATAACTAAAATATTGAACTCTCAAAGTACTTGAACGTCTTTGCATTAGTTTGAGTGCAAGTTGCTCCTGCATATCGTTAATCATATGAAAATCTTCAACTGTCTAGCTAGGCCCATTTGTTTCATCCATGTTTCTTCATGTTGTCCTTCGTCAAATATTTCTTGATGTGTATCAAATAGATTAAATAAGTCATCATTGATGCGTCCCTTTCTAATAAAATTATTAACTGCAAAGCAAGCAATAACAACATCTCTTTCGATATTAATAGGATATGGAGGCATCTTGTCCGATATAAAAAATCTTGCTTTCAGTACTCCATAAGGATGACAGTGGAGTGGGGCGGGGCGGGTGCGGGGTGGTTTTTAGGCTATGCGGCGCGGTTGCGGGTTTAATGATATGCGGGGCTGAGCGGGGCGGGGCAGGGCAGGTTGAGGGTCTATGTGGGTTCAAATAAAACAAAAGTTAAAAAAATTAGTATTTTTTGCAGAAAAAAAAATTCGAAAAATATGTTAGATACAAGTTTTTTGTAAAATAAAGATTTCTTTTGTTGTGATACTTCATATGCATCAAATTACGGGGTAGTGTTGTCTCAATTCCTAGAAAGTAACTAAATGTGTAGTAATAATATATATACTCACAGCAAACAAGCAAAAATCAAGAAAAATAATTTATCTATGCTACACACCTATAAAATGAATAAATTTTCAATAGTAAAAATTATGTGTAATCTAGTAATTCAATTTTGAAAGTGCAAATAATGGGGGGTAGGGCGGGTTGAAAACACATAAAAATGCAATATGGGTTGGGGCGGGGCGGGTTGAGAACTTTGTGGGTTAAGGCTCAAACCGCCCACACCCGCCCCGCCTCGCCCCGCCCCGCCCCGCCCCATTGCCATCCCTAGTACTCCATAAGAACGCTTAATTACTTTCCAAAGTTGTGCATGAACATGATTAAACTTTTAATCCTTAGTTATAGCACATCTACGACAAGAATCTTCCAACCAATATCTAGTATTACGGTACGGTACTAGAAATCCTCGAGTACTAGAATATGCCGCATCAGATGATAAATGTTAAATAAAAAGTTAAGTTAACATATTGAAAAGCTAAATAATCATTTTAATTGTTTAAATTGTACGACTTACTAGTTGGAGGAATGGAAATCCATTATCTCAATTGGCTACAATTTCTGTTAGAAAACGTGCATCATGTGCTACCCTTTCCCATCCAGCATAAACATAAGTGAAGAACATATTGAAGTCACATATTGCCAGAACATTCTAATAGCATTTACCTTTTTTCCTTCCTCTGTAAACAATTTATTGATTACCAGGAACATCATGTACTAACGTCCCGTCTAGTTCAACTATGCTCCATGCCAATATTAAACTTATGTCAATGTAATGTCAAAGAAAATTCCTTCTAAAATTATATAATGATAGTTTAACAATAATACCTTAAAAATTCTTCTTAGTCTGCTACACCAGGAATATTCATATTCAAATCAATTATCGTAGGTGCTATCATCTCTTTGGAAAATTTCATCATTGCATCAAGAACCTCAAGAAAATATTTGTGCACTGTTTGCAAAGAATGTTGAAATCTTCTCTTGATAACAATGTAGTGCTCATTATGTTTTATAATAGTTAAAAATATTGCTATCTTCTCTTCGACGGATATATGTGCTATCAATGAGCCATCCATTAAGTCTAAAATGTTGACATAGCCGAACATGTGCATCACGTAACATGCGGATCAACTTTATACATTGTCGATTAGACCCAGACAATAATTCTTATGTATATTTTTGATCACATAAAGGTGATGTTAAATCTCAATTTCTTTTATCCTACTTGAGTCTAACATTTTCTTTGTCAATACAAGCTCATCAACCATAATATTTGATCATCAGTATTCATGTCAAATCTGTTTAACAAACAAAATAAATACAATACACAACAATAAACACACAACTATATATCTTACAAAGATAAAAAAACTCAAATAGCAACAATAAAGGGATTATAAAAATGCTATGCTCATCACGCATAGCAAGACAGAGAAATAGTGTATTTTATTTTACCAATAAATATGTTCCATAAGCATAAAATAACATCATAAAATTTCAAAAACTAAGACTAGGTTCCTTGAAATCTGCATCTAATATAAATACTACCAAACTAGTAAAATCAAAGAAGTCCTATTTTTCCCCCATACTTTGACCAAATTCTCTAATTTGTTGGCCCCTGTTAGTTTTATCCATGCTTTTCAATAGCTATCATCTTCACAAAATATACTAACAAATGCAAGTACAAGGTCTCTTCCCATCCAAGTCCATCTAACTTTTCCATACATTCATCAATATCAGACACATTATTTTTGTTAATCAATAACTCCAGTGCAGTCCTTATTTTCTCATCAATTTCCAATGGGGATGATGTATTTTTCTTTTCTTTTCCAACTTTTTTTTCAATTGGAAATGAAGATTGAAATGGAGAATCTTTAGAAGTTTCATCATTTTTTTCACCAAATATATCCTCAATGTCATCAACTGAATCTATATCTATATTAGTAAATATAGAAGAGGCATTAGGTTGGGGAGTTGTACAACTTGGACTCCAATTGTAAATGCCTATTGCAGTAGAACCCTCATAAAATTTAGTACAAAGTTTTGGAAGGGGTAGCGGTGAATTCTTCAATAATTTTACTTTAGATGAGCTTATATCCAAATATATTAAGTTATACTTTTAATATACACCTCAATTTTTTTTAATTGTAAAAGAGAGAAAAAATTTACTAGATAGACTAACCTTTATATACTCATCCCATTCACTATTAGACATTCAAATAGTGTTGGTTGCTGGATCATAAATAGTCTTTTTAGATATTGGCAACCAAGTTTCATAGTTGTCTTTTATATAATCATATTGGTTCTTCGTCTTCTTTTGTGTAGCTATAAAGTTTAGTGTAGTCTCTAGAATAATTTTAATCCCGTTCCATGATTTTGACTTCAAACTACTTCCATATCTCCCATTAAATGCTACTTCTTGAATACAAGCTTCTAAAAAAGTTTTTAGAACATCCATTCTCCAAACTAATCTGGAATTTTCACTAGCTTGTTCCATAACTGAAATACAAACTTCTAATGATCATAACATATAATGAACGTAACAAAAGTTAATAAGGATATGAATTTTATTTTTGTTATGTTTATTTAAAAAAGAAAAATACATAGTTCACAGTTCACACACTCATTTAATTGAAAAACAAACAGAAAAAATCACACTTGTTATTTTGGAGTCAATAATTTCACATCATATTATACCAAGAAAATCCCATCCTTTCACCAGTAGCAGGAAGAAAATAGGAGATTAAAAAATAATCGTTATCATAAGAACAATAAGAAAAATAACATAGCTTATGATAAAAAGAACCCCGAAGTCTATCTTTATATTCTTGCAGGAGAAAAGACAGATTTCAACTAATAACATACTTATAAAAAGTTATGAAATCTTACCAGTTCAAGATGATTTTGAGTAGCCAACTGATACTTGAAGAAAAGGAAGAAGAACAAGTGGTGATACTTGAGACATAGAGGAAGAGGAGGTCTGACTGTATGGAGGAAAAAAAAGAAGATACGTTGGTTTTTGTTGAAGAAAGAAGCGCAGATTTTTTGGTAGAGAAACAAAGTGAGTTTTTCCGTAAATAAAAAACATGTTTAAAAGACTCTGAATACCAATAAATTTCTTTTCTAGATCCGAGCGAATCAGACATTTTCAGATCTAATAAGAGGCTTTTAAAAAAAAACAAATGCATGTAATGGGCTAAAATATGAACCATTCAGATTCAGATCTTCATTAAGTGCAAACAAATGGGACCTTAGTCCTGAAACTGACTGCGTCGATACAATACATTGTGTCTCCAATGTTAGAAGCTAAGGACCCATCAGAATGCATCTTTATTTGCATTTGATAGGTGGTGAAAAGGTGATCTGATTTACGGCTGCTTATCTATCCAGTTAAGTTTGTCTCGTACATCAGTTGGGCGAAATGGTCATCGGTTTATAGATACACTCTCCCGAGACCGAACCAATTAGATATCAGTTATTTCAGTTTTGTGAGCAGTTCAGGTCAGTCATGAATCTCTGCTGCAAATATTCCCCATGGTCTTTGCCTTACTCCTCTGTAGCACTTCTTATCCAAGGTATCGTCCGCTTTTTGAAGAAAGTACTCTGTTACTCCGTTTTCTTGACAGGAGGTATCGCAATAGTCAAAGTAGGTTTTCTTTTGCTGAAACATTTTGCTTCGGGGAAATTGAGCTTGTAAAAGGTCCAATCTGATTTTTTGTTTTGATTTCAATGGAATCAAATTCAGTTTTGAATTCTTGAAGTAGCTAGAGAAGTCATGGTTCAAACTTTGAGTTGTGTTTTTGTAAGGAAAGTGGGATCAAAAGAGAAAGTTACTTCGTGGTGTTACCAACAAGCCAGAGAGACAGCAATTGGAGAGAATCTCTAATTCGGAGATGCATGCTCAGGTGAAATGGTGAATGACTCATCGTGAATCCCTAGCCCTTAACTGTATATTGGTATGTTTCAGTAAAATTATAGGGATACTTGACTACCAACATCCAAACCCATTGGCGATAGGTATATAAATTAGCTTAGTATCCTGAAAATTTTTCCTGAATACCGAGACTGTCCAACCGATATGACTTTTTTCAGTTTTGTATTTTGGGTACAACCGAGAACATCCTAAATTGATTTTATTTAAAGATCCTGATCAAATGGTTGTGGAAGCACTTTATGATGGTCAAACTTTTCTTCTGTTTTGAGCTTGACGTTACCATATGGGTGAGACTTTAGAGGGAATGTCCTGGTTATAAGGATATATCTCCTAGGAGCTATAACAGGTATTTTTTGGGCACATCCTCTGGTCTTCCCATATTTGTGTAATAAATAGATATTGAACTTCTGTATGTTGGATGATTAGTGTTCCCTTTCTTTTCTAATAACTGATCAGTGGAAACGAAAGAGAAGAAAAGAGAAGCAACTGTTACTGTTAGAAATTCCTAATCCATAAAACTTTTGTTGCTTCTCCTAGCTTGTTGCCTGGTAATGCATCACTTGGTGTTAGCCCCATTATTAAAATTGTTTTGTCTTCTGAACTTCTTGATCTCATATTGTTGCACTAACTATGCCTGACTAAATTTTAGGGGCTGAATATTTTCCGATTTGCCAATCGGATTCCACTTCTTTTTGAGCAAGGTGCTGATGTTGTTACCAGGACTGCTTTGAAGAGAATCAAGTAAGGCATTTAAACCCTATGATGTTGCTCACGTTTCTCATTCATTAAGAAACTCTATTAGTTCTCTCATAGATGTTTTCTCCTTTTTTTAAAGTTTTCTTGAATAGGTATTATGGAAGATGTAATTTTTTGTGTACTCCAATTTTTTGCCACACTGGGAAGGAGGAAAAATAGTTTTTCCTTTGAGGCTCCTTTTACGTCTCATACTCTTTTGCTTTCTCTTTTTGTTTGGATTTTCTTATTTGGTTGAGGTTGGGAATATTGCTGCAAATAGAACTGCAGACAGTGTGATAAGATGTCATCTTTTAGTTGGAACAGTTACAAGATCAACCAAACACAAGAAAAGATTGGTGTCTTTGTGAGCATTGTTAGCACCAAAATCCCCTTTAAAGGGACTGGCAAGGAGTATATTGGAGATGACATAAGTGAGATAGCTTCTGCTGTGAAGGTAACTTCTATTGTCTGCAGTTAATAAATCATTGAGCAATTTTTCGGTGTGCTAATAGAATCAATGTTCCAGACAGCCATTCAGCAATGCTGCAATCAGCTCAAATCAAAAATTGTAAAAAGGATTCATGCTCGTGAGCAGCAGGAAAGGAAGCGGAACTTGAGCAAGTAAACCAGATCATTTGAGGCTCATAATAAAAATTTGAGTTTCATCAGTCAAATTCATTACCATATTTCTGCTGGATGCAGGTACATTCCTAGCGCTACTTCTGCTATATTTGATCTCCTAAAACAGACAACAAATGTGCATGCATCAAAAAGGAGACGCTTCAGGGATGACCATGCTGACCTACTAAAACAAATTTCAGTTAATTCACTAACAAAAGAGACGTTCAGAGAAAAGCTTTCTCAGCATGTCGAAAAGGTATTCATCCTTGTATAGATTTTATTCTAGAGCTAAGAAACATATACGACATTTTGGTCAGATACTTCTGCTTCAACTTGACTGGACGTTGTTTCTGCCTCTTGAATTTGACAAAGGAAATGGTTGGATTAACCAGATTGCGGCTGTAAAATTGGATACTGAGTTGGTTCCCCAGAACCTGCTAATATTGCTATATTTTGTCAAGGATCTAGACCAAAAAACTACTATATGGTTTCATTGTTTTGTGTTGCAGGTGGACTACGAAATGGGTTTGGAATACGCCACACAGTCTGGAGTGAATGAAGAACCGCGGGAAGACATTTACATACAGTCGCTGGATGAAGATAAGAACTTCATAGACTTCCAGAGTCCCATATTTGCCTTCAGGCTCTATCACTAGTTATTTGCAAGCTGGCTTGTCATAGTTTCATTTTGGTTTTGTCAACTGACTTATAGAAACTCTAGAGGTGAAGAGGACAAGATAATCGAAATGTAGTGTGATAGGAAGAAACTGTGAACTTATTGCAACCATGTTTACTAATCATCGCACAGTGCAAATTTAAGGTCAAATATTTATTTTCCTATTTGGTGAGGATGTCAGTGACCACCTTTCTTGTTCTAACTCACGAAATGCACGTATAGCTCTTTCTAAAGAACACCGGAATTTTAGATCTACTGTTTTTTGAAATTAACTGCCTCTTCAAAATTCAGACCATTGGGTTTAAAGTTTGAGCTGCAAGCTAATTTCAGAGCTCAGTCCGAAAGGGTATACTTACCTGATGTTCACACCAAGTCAATTTATACATGCCGTGTTTGAATATTAGGTTTATTTACTTCACCATAAATAATTAAATGTGTATTTTACTGTATTAAATTACTTAATCATGAAATATTATTTCAGTTTGGAATAAACCTAGTGGGTAAGTTGTACCATGAAAGAGTGGAGCAAGGGCATCGGAAGTTTACAGATATGGTAAAACTTCAAATAGCTTTTTAATAATAGATTTGTTTTAAAGGGTGCTCCTAAATCACGAGCGCGGAGGAAATAAGAATTTGTAAGGGGATAGAAAATAAGTTCGCCCTAAAATTGAGTATCCAGTTCCATTTCTACTGTTCTAACAGCTCGTCTTTGAGTACCCTTTATAAACATAAATATGTCAATTGATGATTCCTATGTTTTCTTTTTAGCACCGTGAATGTTTGGTATTATAAATTTTGGTGTTCTATTGTGAATTTTCAATGAAACAGTTTCAGCTTAAAAAGTGACTTAAACTTTACTTTTAGGTGGACGCTGTTTATTCTTACCAAAAAAATTGTCCTTCACCAATAAAA
This sequence comes from Withania somnifera, assembly GCA_039654485.1. Classification (NCBI taxonomy): domain Eukaryota; kingdom Viridiplantae; phylum Streptophyta; class Magnoliopsida; order Solanales; family Solanaceae; genus Withania; species Withania somnifera. The sequence continues at coordinate 5,592,727 of JBDJHY010000001.1, read as the reverse complement.
AAACAAATAATTTATCAAACCACTACCTGGATTACTCTTATTAAGTAACCAAGTCTCTTCAGTCCACTAAGGAATAACAAGTGATTCAGACAAGAAATATAATCATACTCGTGCGGAGATATAATTAATTAATGGTGATTGTAGTGGTCAAGAGGCAGTTGTTACTTCTTAGTGGTGAAAGAAAGAATGAGGTCAAAATATGTTTGGATGTTAAGTGGCATGAGGTATTTTTGTAAAGATGAATACAACACAGAATAACTTCAAACACTTCTTTTAGTAGATAATAACTCCAATAGAAAATTAAATTGTAATTTCCTTGAATAGTAACTCAAGTTTAGGAAACTATTTTATAAAATTATGTTTTAGGACTAAAATATCACTTAACTTTTGAGTACGAAACCTAAATAAGCAAAACAAAGTACAAAAATACACAAATAGGCTGTCAAAATAAAGTGTAACAAAAATAAGTTTAGCACTTTTTTTTTGGTGCGCTATATACTTTGTTTTATGATTGACGGAGTTAACTCCATAAAGTGCGTAGTACACTAAAATAGTGCATTATATATAGTTAGGATATATGTGCATTAATTTTATAACGAGGGTATATCAACTCTAAATTACTATCACTATTTTTGCTTAAAAATAACTCAATTTAAAAATCTGTTTTTATTTATCTTTTATAACATAATTTATAGCTAAATAAGTACTCAAGATTTGTTTTATCATAAAATCCAAATGTTTTCCTTTCTTTTTTTTAAAAAAAAACAAATTGTGCCCAAGTAAACATGATACATAAATTAAGTCGGAGAGAAAGTAAACAGAAACAAGAACCGGTGGGGACCATTCCATGATTTGCTCCCTCCGTCCCCGTCCCATTTTATGTGTCCTAATTTGACTGGCATGGAGTTTAAGAAATAAGGAAAGACTTTATAATTTTTATCAAATTGCCCTTTATTGAAAAAGGTACTTTTTTTTAATAAAGTGAGACCAATAAGGATAAAAGAATAATTGTGCTTTATAATTTACCAAATAAGAAAATAGGTCATTTTTTTTGAGACGAACCAAAAAGTAAAGTAGGACAAATAAAATAGGACAGAAGGAATAACTTTTTTCAAACTTCTGCAGATTTGGTAAATCAGCCTAAGTCTCTTTTGGTTGCAAAGTGTTGAAATTGCTAGCACTTGCCTATCGTTGATGACATGGCATGTTTTTTCTTTCTCTGTAAATTGAGAGCTTTTGTTCACTTACAAAATGACACACCAACATAGAGAGAGAGAAAAAAATATAAATAACAGTGAGATATTTCATGGGCAGAAATGAAAATAGTTTGTGAAGAAAAAAGTTAGAGCGAATGATATTTTAGCGAGGTAGTATTGTTTATAATAAACTCTGTATGCACAAAGTAAGAGGAACAAAATGGCTTAAACTATTTATGAAAGTAGTAAATAAGACAAAGAAGATCAAGTCCACTGAATTTATAGTGTCTCCTTAAGGAAATTACTCCCTTCAAGTATCCGAGGTTATGGAATACATCCTCCCAGGATAAAATGATCTTCTTCTGCAGTAAAGCAGTACATCAAATTCTGCAAAATAGAAAATTCACTCAACGGAGTAAACACATATGTTTTCTAAGTAAGATAGGTAGAAGAATGAGAGTTAATTCGTACTCCATATCTGAGGAAGAAAAAGATATTTATAGCTCACAAGTACTTTTTCAGAAGAGAAGTAATTATTTCGTAAAGTTGCAACTTTTATGATGAAATTCACTAGTTTGGACCCGACATGGCATATGCATACCGCATATGACCATATACAGTCACATTTCCTAACTACTGAATTTTGAAATTTCTATGTGGTGTAGCGGAGCATATGCATCTTGCATATGCCCTCTTCATATGATGATAAAAACTTGAACAAACATACCATGTCACAATACGATGCGTATACGGCCCGCATATGCCTTATGCAGCTGCATATGAAGGAAATAGTCTTTGGTTCAATTTTTGGATCAAATAATTATTAAGTAATTAATTTTAAATAAATTTCATCCAAAAAGATAATCTCTCGAGCTATCATTTTCCAAATCTAATTCCAAATTCAAAGCCAAAGTCGAAAGGTGAGCTGAGTGAGCAATGATGAAGACAACGCGAGGTACCAGTTCTTCTTAGCTCACTATTAGCTAGAAAAAGTGAAACTTAATACAAAGAGAACAAAGTCCTCTTCTCCCTCAATATGGGAGAAATGCTTCTACTAAAGTAGATGTCAACTTTTTCTTTAACTTTTTATTTCCCTCCAAATTTATTCCCACCATTTTTCGTTCACTTTCCTTCAATAAATTCATTTTCATGAAATTGTTTCATCTATAGAACCCAACAATCCCCACATGAATGAGGAATGACTATAAGACAAAAGAATATACGACCATGTTTCTGATTTATAAGTAAATACTAATTGTATCTGCATAATTAGGTTTTTGAACTTTACATAGTGAACTTATATCAGATGTAACTGATAGATGCGATATCTTTGAACCATCGAACTTTATTGTACACCTAGACAATACAAGTCACACAACTAGCCTTTAACCTTCTAAGGTTCTCATGGTTTTATTCATTTTAGCCATGAACACTTCTTGGCTTCATGAGTGCATAGAGATTCGGTCTTTACTTTTATTCTCCTTGAAGTGGATTACACTTCACATAAGTGATTCGTAAATGTTTAATCCTATAGAAAAATTATTTGTTCATATTTGTCAAACTTAGAAACCATTAAAAACTTAAACCCTCAAAATTTTATCCTTTGCTGTTGAATATTATCTTCATCATGAGAATGGATTGAGTTATTTAATACTATTGAACTATCATACATAACTTTATTTGATCTCCTTGAACCTAGCTCTTGGGATCTCCAGTCTTCTAGGTAGAGTTACCACCATGATGGCTTGTCGTAGGCCTTAGATCCATTCCCCTTGATGATCTTTCAATTCCCTCTCTAGTTAGGCTTTTTGTAAGTGGATCCGACACATTATACTTTGACTTTACATAGTTATTTATGATAATTCCACTAGAAAGTAATTGCATAACGATATATCTTCATTTTATGTAATGAGATTTTTGTTATATAGTGTGCTTTTAGCCCTCCCCAATTGCACTTTGGCTATTATAATGGATGCATACATGTGCCAACGATTTGCACTAGAAAGAAATATCTTTCAAGAAACCACTCAACTTCTTCACCAACCTTATTTAAAGATATGAATTCAGCTATAAATGTTTATCTGGATGATTTCTAAGAGGTGGATCCACCTCAAAGAGTAAATACGTATTTGTTTGTGGATTTAACTTCAGATGATCGGGTGATCTAATTTTCATCACTATATCCTTCAATTACCACAAGATATTTTTCATAATACAAAGCATAGTTTGAGTATTCTTTAGATATGTAAAAACTCATTCATTGTCATCCAATGTGTTTGATGTCACGACCAAAAAATCGAGTTATGATGGCATCTACATCCTACCTTAGACCAGCCTAACCCTTGCCTAGAGCAAAAAGCGAGAGAAAGTACCAAGAACCCAAAGAAAAAATAAGGGAGATAAAAAGAAGAAAAAGAAGAAGAATACGAAAATACACAACAGAAAATAACTCCCCAGATCCTGGTATCGTGGTTATAGAGCATCTATATACAGAAAAGTACAAAATACAACCCATAACGAGAAAAAAAACTACAAAATATCTATGCAGACTCCAACTAGAACAACTAAAAGACAGAAGGAGGATATGGAAACATGAATGCCGGCTGTTCACGAGCCTCTTAAAATAGTTTCAATCTGACTCACACGGTTGCGTCCTCTCTGATGACTCATGTTAAGAACTACATCACAAAAAGATGAAAAGTGTAGAATGAGTACAAAACAATGAGTACCCTGTAGGCATCATAGGCCAACCAAGAAAAAAAAAGCATAAGCAAGGTAAAGAGCGATTATAAGCAAATAGGGAAATTGCACATAATGGATAACAGAAAGGGGTAATTGCAGTAATAGCTAGTAAGTATGGTTAAGGATCATCTATCAGCGTGTACAACATAACCTAATAAGTATGAAAGAACTTCAACTATCAGGGTATAACACACATGACCTAGCCCACAAGAAAATCATGACCAAATACGACATATACCTGGAGCTCCAACGTAACAAATAAAAGGGAGAACCAATAAGAGAAAGAGGAACACAGGAAATGTAACCACTGAATGTAATAGTAACTAAGGCAAGGAAAGTAATCAACAACACGAAAGAATATCCATAAATCCTTGCTAGCAACCAACACATTAGTATATAAGTAATGCAACTAGACTTCCTCGTACGCCCTAGGAGTGCGATCAAATGCATAGGGATGCAATGTAAAAGGGTACTAAAAAGTATATAGTTCTTGTACACACTCTCCGTGATAGAAAACTCTTCCAGGAGTGAACCCGTAGAAGCTTCCCTATATGCTTACCCCTCCTACTCCAGTATACCCCTCTCCCAAGCTGCATCTCATACCTAGCAACAATATCTCATGCATAGTCACTGGTGGCCAGTGGGTCCTTGGAATGATCTAATCCCACGTACAAAATCCTTGTAAAAATACAACTAGTGGCATAGTCATCAGGGATAAAATACCAAAACTCGGGCTCAACTTGTATATCATATCTTAGCGAAAAAACTCAAGTCCATCCATGTAGGCAAAATCCAAATCTCAGTAAAACCCAACTGTTGCCATGTAGGCAATATCCAAAAATCATAGTGATAGTGAGAAAATAGAATCAAATAATTTGAGAAAATAGCTCCATACTACTCATGAATGCAGTCGTGGAAGATATAATTATAGAAGAAATTAGCTTTCGATTATTACTCTGTCAAAATCAAGTTATGTTTTAAAACATTTAACGCATGCTCGCTACACAAAATCAATCAATTGGCTAAATTAGTCTAAGATTTTTAATTAGAATCCATAGGATGATTGCCAAGCCCTAGCTGCAAGGTACATCCTCTCCTAGCCTAACTACGGTCTCGAGCCACTAGTAATCTCACCAAAGACGCCACAACTACCTACAGGGCACCAGTTAAGGGATAAACACTTACCTATGAGGGGGAAAACATGAAGCAATCAAAGCTCAGGCCAATACAACTCACTCCAGGCTCGCACCGGTTAGGGTACAATATCATCACACAGGGCTGCTAACTATTTAGAAAAACCATGTTTGGCTATCTATAATCAGGTAACCGTATACATCCTAATTATACACAACACCTCATGTAGAACACAAATAATCATCCTACCTAAATTGGCTCTAATGCCACCGGCATAAACTAGGGGATAGTTACTAAGCTCTAACCACTAATATAATCCCTCCCAACCTCACTACGTTCCAGAGTCAGCGTATAAATAATATTCACCAAAGGTTATACTCCTTCCTCAATCATACTATGTTCCAGAGTCAGTATTGACTATGCGGGTAGGTCAATTAGCCCCAGGGTAAGTAACAAAGGTACAATCCAGCTAAGTAGGCAATATGCTAGAAGAATAAACATATTAGGGCTCAAACTAGTAACCCCATCCCAATATGGCACTTTACCATACCTATACTACACTAATATCCAACCTGAAGAAAATAGATTGTAGCCTACCTAGCACCGACAAAAACCTTAAAAGTCATGCTGGAAGAAGTTGAGAATTACGAATGAGCTCGGCACTGCAAGAATCTAGCAAAAATGTAATCCATGAGTCAAGAGGAATAAAACAAGACCCGTATTTTCTATATAAATAGCAGGGTCAAAATTCAAACTAAAAACGGGTCTGTAAACCCTAATAGCTTGGAAAAATGAAATATGTATACCAACACGTAGAGCACAAATCATACATCATATGGTAGCAAATAGGGCTTAAAATAACATTAGAAAATGAAAAAACAACCCTGAAAAGTTTATGTACTATAAAAACTTTATTATAATAGAGAAAACAAAGAATTACCTGGAAGAAACGAGTGTAGAATCACCAGAACACAATTCCACGAATCAAAAAAAAAAATGATTTGGACTCTTAATACTACTAATTTAGCTCAGGGTTTTCAATAAATTTTTGAAGAAACATAAAACATTCATAAAAAATGGAAGAAAGAAATATATCTAACTTTCCAGGTCAGTCATGCGATCATGTAGCAGGCCACATGATTGCGACCCATGGCCGCCTCACTCTCTACGATCGTGACCTCAGCCATGAGATCTCAATGAATACTAGTCCTGTCCTATGTGATCATGGCCTAGGCCACATAATACGGCCCTTTGGGTGCCCAGCCAACCTCAGTTTGAATAATTGAGGATCAGAACAAAAAACGTAGTCCGATTTCGAAACCTATATATGAAATATTTATGTAATTGATATTCTAGACTCAATGGGATCAAGGAAAAGGTGATTCGAGATCGTATAAGATGAGTAAGACCAGAAGTAGCAATAATTAGAGAAATTTAAACTATAAAACTGCAGGGAACCAACCTAACAATCCCTGAAAGTCACAAACGACTTGGGAAAGTTACAAGAAATTACAGGAATCACAAAAATGTCCTTGAGGGAAATTAAAATATCCACCACCAAAGAAACTTTCGTCTGCAAAATTTAAGAAGTAAGGAGTATCCAAAGTATGAAACAACAAGAATCGAAAATGCGCATGATACTTTTAACCTTCCAATATCCTCCTTGACTGGAACATGTGCGCATTGAATTTTCATTACAGAAATATCTCTAGACCTAAGCCATTTACATCTTTTATCAATAATTGCCTCAACCTGCTCGACATACACTAACTAGTCTTCCAATCAATCTATGAAATGTATAGGAGGGGCCTGGTATATAAAAACAAGGTATGGAGACGTGGATGAAATAAGTGTACCACTGCTAATTCAAAAGGTAGGGAAATTTCTAGGAAACCCCGTTAATCTACTTTGTGATCCCATATGGCTCTTAATGAACCCGCAAACATCAAGTCCCCAGTACTAAACACAAGAAGCAAAGTCTATAATCTGTGTAGCTCCTTCGTCTACTCTGTGCTGTATGAAATCTAACTCGAGTAGTTTTGACTCTCTTTGTAGCATCTCAAATCAAATTAGAAGTTTGAGGTTGAATCTCAACCATACTGTACCTACTAATCGGGATCTGCAACTACAGTACAAAGCCTCGAATGGTTCCATCTAGATGCTGGAATCATAGCTGTTATTTTTAGAGAGCTCTTCCAAAGAAAAATATTGATCCCAGCTACCATAAAAATCAAAACACAAGCCTGGAACATATCCTGGAGTACTGGAATGGTTCGCTCAAACTGCCATCTATCTGTGGGTGACAAGTTGTACTCAGAGCTAACTCAGTATCCATATCATGCTGCACAGTCCTCTAGATCTGTGAAATAAACTGCATACCCCTATTTGATATAATAGAAACTAGCACCCCATGCAGACGAAGAATCTCCCCAACATACAATACAACAAGTCTCTCGACACCCCAAGAAGATGAAGTCGGTGGAAAGCGAGTGAATTTCCCTAGAAGTATGAGGGGATCTATAAAAAAATCCATGATAAGCCTATCCCACTTCCACTCAGGAATAGGGAGCCACTGCAACACACTACCTACTCAGTGGTGCCCGAACCTCACTTATTGGTGGTTTAAGATCGGGAAACAAACCCTGAATTATACTATTTGAACACTAGAATAGAAACTGTCGTCATATGAAGCTTTATCACTACCAAACATCAACCTTAACCATTACCAAAATGGAGTACACAAGCTCATGATATATCCTAAGGTGTACAAGTAATCCGCTCGGTTGGCTGTCAGTTTGTGAGTGGAAAATCAGTACTGAACTATCCTTAGTAAATCAAAAAGTGAATCAGGTGCCACTATCTAAAATAAAAAATTGGGATCTCGTGTAAGCAAAAGACCTCTTAAATTAAAAGTAGCAAGACTCTTTGCACATCTCTTCTATGCTCAGGTGTATGGAATCTCTGGTACAATGGCCTCATTAAGAATAATCTCAATCAATAACTAACTTTAAAACTTCAAGAAACAATGCCTATCCATAATATACCATCATAACCTAACATAGCTATGTGGGAGAAATTATAAGATGATGAGTCCCACGAGTACCATCGACCAACAATGTCATGAACTTACGAACCCAAAAAAACTGATACCAACTGACTAAATAACTATACTAGGTACCACAAATGCCATTTGCCCTTGCCTACACAGCCAACCCTATTATCGACCTAGAGACTGAAATTAGAATAATTATCTGAACCTTGATCATCAATATCAACCCACCAAGATGAAATCAACCCTTAAAGACATCTGAAACACAAGGAAATTATCACCTCAAGGTACTCTATTGTTCTACTCATATATAGAAATAACCTCAGATCACGACTGCAAACTCAACTATCGTCATGTCCTATCAAAATAGTGTAACACACCAAGCTACCACACTATCCAAAAACCAAGTAACCAAACCATTATAAACAAATCACTAGTCCATACATAAGAAATCATAATAGAAGCCAACCAATAACCACTCACAAGGATCAAGCTTGTAGGTCATATCAACTGACTAAGACTGGAAATATATCACATAATTGGACATACAAAATCCTCTGGAATATCAAAACCTTGATCTACCATAAAAGGAGCACTGTCGCATACTAGAATAGTGATATACCTCCATGTACAGAGACTATCCACTAGCAACTAAGAGAACCCAAGAGGCAAAAGATGAAAGACCATTTAAGCAGAAAATAACTGAGGGATAAAGATACTTCTTTGCCAATCAATCCAAAACCAAGGGAAAACAAAAAGAAAGAGCAAGTCATTTAATCACAAAAATTACCCACTCCAATTAGAACCAACTAACAAAAGTCTCAAATAACGAGAGTCACAAACCAGAGCTACTGAATAGCTCATGGTCGAAAGATTGTCACAATAGGATAATAGGGATTTTCCCTATAAGAATGAAGAAACCTCAAACACATAATGCTAATAAGCACTCCCAAGGGACTAACTAACTAAAATATATACAAAGAATATCTCAATCGGTAAGGGCCTAAAGACCTTTATCACCCGCCAAGGTACACAAGCCACGACTAAGGATACTCACAATACAACAACCCAGTATCTAGGGAGGATAGGGTAACCTTCCCATGCCCAACAAAATAACTAAGGTCACCTATCAGCATAAGGCCCAACTCTACTATCTCATAACATCTATAGGCTAAACTAGCCAACCAACTAAAATCCCTTACTAGGATCCACCATTAAAAGGTTCCCTCCTTATACATGAGAAACAAAAGAACCCTACGAACATTATCCACCGTTTAGGGTAGGACAAGAAAAGGGAGCTCAAATCTCATCTAGGATATAGTAAGATTGCCTAAACAAAAAGAACTCATCCCCTAAATCACAGGACCACACATAACAAGGAATCATAAGCACCTCCTTGAGCTAAAAGACAAAACCCATCTCGTAAATAAGAATTTCATCCCAGGTGCCATCGAAGAACCACATAAAAAGGGCCACAAATATTAGAGGGCTACAAAAAAGGCCTAAACCCGATCTATAACACGACATCTGTAAAAGGAAAGTCACTCAAGCTAGAATAGATAAGGTAACCAAGGCATAAGTCAAATTCATGCCCAAGTAAACACACAACTAGGTAGGGAATAAAATAAAACCACATCATAAATAGAGCTTGAAGGTATCTTACACGAAACACCCTACTCAAGGTCACAAAATAAAGAATGGAAAACCGCTGGAAGACTCTTCCAACCCACTTGACTAAGGCATTGTAGTGACCCTCAAGGTCATTTATGACAAATACGCGACATCTTGCAGCTTGGAGCATTTCAACTGTTGCCCCAAGTCATTTATGAGGTCTAAGATTGATTTGAGGTCTGGGTATCATTAGTTACGTATTCGGACTGAGGATATATATAAGATAGCATTTAGAACTCGCTATGGTCATTATGAGTTTTTGGTGATGTCCTTTGGGTTGACTAATGCCCCAGCCGTATTTATGGATTTGATGCATAGGTGGGTGCTTAAGCCATATATTGACTTGTTCTTGATTGTCTTTATTGATGATATATTTGTATATTTGCGAAGTAATTCTGATCATAAGCAGCACCTCAGATTGAATCTTCAGACCCTGAGAGAACATAAGCTATATGCTAAGTTCTCAAAATATGAGTTTTGTCTTTAGTATGTTGCTTTCTTGGGACATATAATGTCCAAAGATGGTGTGTCAGTGGATCCAGTGAAGATTCAGGCTATTCGTGATTGGCCAAGACCGAATACTGTTTCTGAGATTCGCAGCTTTGTAGGTCTGGCTGGTTACTATCGGCGGTTTGTTGAGGGGTTTTCGTCGATTGCTGCACCTTTAACCAAATTGACCAGGAAGAATGTTGCCTTTCAATGGTCATATGAGTGTGAGTTGAGCTTTGCTAAGCTCAAGGAATTGTTGACTTCAGTACCAGTGTTGATCCTACCAGTGGAGGGTCAGGGATTCTTCGTATATTTTGATGCTTCTGGCATTGGTTTGGGTTGTGTGTTGATGCAGCAGGGTCAAGTTATTGCTTATGCTTCTAGGAAGCTGAAGGTTCATCAACGTAACTACCCCATTCATGATCTAGAGTTGGCAGCAGTAGTGTTTGCACTAAAAATATTTGTATGGGGTTAAGTGTGAGATCTTTACTGACCATCATAGTCTTTAACATATTATGAGCCAGAAGGAGTTGAACTCCAGGCAGCGTAGGTGGATTGAGCTACTGAAGGACTATGATATTTGTATTCTTTATCATCCGGGCAAGGGAAATGTGGTAGCAGATGCCTTGAGTCGGAAGTTAGTCAGTATGGCTAGTCTTGCAGCCTTGTCGATTTTTGAGAGGCCTTTGGCAGTAAAGGTTCAGTCTTTGGCTAACCAGCTGGTTAGGCTTCACCTTTTAGACCCCAGTCGTATTTTGGCTTGTGTTGCTGCCAAATCTTCCTTGATAGACCAAATTCAGGAGCGGCAGTTCGAGGATAAGAGGTTGGTTAAGCTCCGTAAAGGGGTGTTAGTAGGAACGGATTGCAGAACTTCTATAGACCCTAATGGTACGTTGCGATATGATGGTCATATTTGTGTACCTCGAATTAGAGATTTGAGGCAGTTGATATTGCGAGAAGCTCATAGTTCCAGATATTCTATTCACCTTGGTGTGGTTAAAATGTATCATGACCTGAGACAACTGCATTGGTGGAGGGGAATGAAGAAAGACATCGCAAGGTATGTTTCTAAGTGCTTAAACTATCAACAAGTTAAGTATAAGCATTGCAGACCTAGTGGATTAATCTAGATACTTCCTATTCCTGAATGGAAATGGGAGCGGGTGACTATGGATTTCGTGTCAGGTTTTCCGCGCACTAGCAG
>JBDJHY010000001.1:5560687-5571492 GCA_039654485.1 Withania somnifera | reverse complement strand
CCAGAGAACAATATGATGGGGTCGAGGAAGCCTGCGGAGAAAACCTCTAATGGTCAATCTGAGTTACCATTGAAAGATTCCAACCTTCCCATGGTTCTATCAGCTAATGCAGTCTCTACAGAGGATGCATTCGTTGGCAATGGGCCTTCAATTTATCCAATGCTGGAAAATGCTGAGGTTGTTCCATATGAATCAAGGTTTCATCTTGGAATTCAAGATTCCGTTATGCAGCACCAGCTTCATGATACTCAGTTTCCCAGCAGACCTCAATTTTCTGGGATGAATAATGAACCTCAAAGTTCCATATTTCAATATGGACCTTCAAACAATGGGTTGGATAATGGACCTCGAAGTCCTGTCCCACATCATGACTTGCAGGATTCAAGTTTCACTCATGGATCTCAATATCCAAACTTGCATCAACCCCATGTATATCCATATTATACACCACCGGCTGAATTTGGGTCTGCTCATGAAGAGCAGCAGTCTCACTTGGCATTCGGTCAACCTCAGATTAAGCCACGGGATTCTGGAGTTAGATCAGCAGTGCTTCATGGAGACAGAATTGATATTTCCAGAGAGGACCACCAATATAGAAGAGACACATTTCAGAATGATCATGACAGACCAAGTGAGATGCATTTTGCATCTCCAATTACTAATGGCTCACCAGAGTATGCTAGACTCAGCAGTCCGTTTAACTTTGACCTTGATGTCCCAAGTACACTAGATACTGGTGATTTCGAACTATTCCTTGATGAAGACGTGATGACATTCTTTGCCTCATAGGTAGCTATGTGGAAAGTACAACATTTAGAAAGTGAGTTGCAGAGCAGCAAGATTATTCTCTCCCTTTTTATTATTATTAAATAGTGTTGAATTGTATAACCTCACTTTTTTATGCAGGTACCTGAAAGCTGTGCCGACATATTGTGAACTGGAGTGTGTCCTCTCTCTCAAAATGAGATCCCGGACTGTAAGTTTTGGTACTTGGCTGTCAAATTGTAAATTTAGTGGCAGGGAATCTTTCTGTTTTTTTTTTAGCATGTCTTTTACATACTGCAGCCTTGTGCTTCACATAATTGAAATAGTTTCCGATTGAAAAAGGCAGGAAAACTACTGTTCCTTATTGTTTTCTTTAATCATAACCAACTTTCTAGTCATGCTAAATAACATTCTCTCAAGTGCTACAAATGATACTGGTTTTTTGCATTTTGTTATATTCTTGAGGAAATGCATTTGTACATGTTCGAGTAGCTCATCTCGATGTCACTACACGAACTCAGCTCATGATGACTCCTAGAATATTCCACTTGTAGGAAAGCTTGTGCCATAGCCCGGAGCGACAAGCAACAGGCCATCCCCAGGAATAAACATAAGGAAAGCGGAAGAGAAGGAGAAAGAGAGCAATATATATATAACAATATCATAAACTATCCCAAGACCTGATATCAATGGTGACGGAAGGTCTATACAAATCAAAACACAGAATATAAAATAAAGGGGACCAAAATATACAAAGTACAAGCCCGTCTCTGATACAAAATAAAGACATAGCTGAGCTGATGGAGAAATGGTCATCTTGGATGCCAAGTTCTCACCGTAATCCCCGAGCGTATCAAAAGTTGCAACAACACGATCACTGTCCCCTAGGATAACCCGTACCAGGATCTGTACCACGCAAATATGCGGAAGTGTAGTATGAGTACTAAGCAACGTGTACTCAGTAGGCATCATAGGCCGATCAGGCACAAGTAAGACATAAATAAGGTAAACAACGAGATCTAGGCCAACAAGGAAATACAATAGCATAATAGTGAATAATAAGCTAAAACTGATCTACGGCTGGCTAAGTAACAAAAAGACCAGTTAACTAACAAAGATTAGCGGGTACACTCAGTTCAAACAAGGCAGACAAAACCTATTGGATCCCCCGTAAGATTAGTAGGTACAACCAGGCATCCAAAAACCCGACGCACTTCCTCCATAAGCACAAAAGGAACAAACAATACGCAAGAAGTATGCAATGCAAGGGGGTGTAGAAAAGTAAACCTATAAAACTGGTATGCTCCTGTAGTTCGTGGCTTGGTAAGTAGGATCCACGGGAGGCTGAAACCATATACCCTTATTCCCCCATATACCCTTCTTCCAGGATTCGCATAGCGACCGAGAATGGCAAGGCCTTTGGAGGGCATGACCATCCGCAAGCTTAAAGTCATAAGCAAGTGATGTGTGCATATGTCTGGGTCCCGTGCCCGAGCCTTGCTCCATAGCCCCCTCCCCCAAATAGTATCCAAAGTTGGATTTATCAAGTGATAATATCTGTGGCAGTATTCAAAACAGAGTCCTGTTTATGTGTGAAAATAGCTCCATGTGTTGGTCGTGAAAAGTATAAGTAAACCTCCCTCTTAGTTTAAATCTAATAAAATTCTATATTTTATAAGCCACTTACTCATTTCCATAGATATACCTTTAGTTCCATATCAATAACCAATTTTATGTCTCAAGTACCCAAATGCATACTTGAAAGTCACAATCACCCGGGTACAACTCAGAATAACTTCTCGAATCACCAATAAACCATAAAATACTAGGAAAACTATATACCATCTACAACTACCCAACCTAAACTATCTAGGGTCAAGAGATACAGTTCATAGCCAGGTAAGACGATATAAATAATTTACAGGTGCTCAATATAATCAATTACAGAAAAGACGGAGGAGAATCATAATAGAAATTAACATAAGGGAGCCAACTCTAAGAACCACCCTATCTACTGAAAATTTACAATAAATATATCCTACTCATGCGCAGTCTACAGAGAAGGAAACCGTAACCTACCTTGAGGCCCTCGAGAAATAACCTGGATACAACACCGTAGCTTGACATCCACAGAAAGGTCTGGAACTACTCGAAACTATTAGATTACAATACTAGGGTCAATACAAGTATTTTAAGACCCATTTGCCATGTCAACAACCGGGTTGGAGTCCGGGTTAAACACGGGCCCGTGCGTGCTATAGTCGGAAAAATAGAAACAAAAATATGGGAGGTAAGCCTCAACTCAAGGAACCTATGATTCAAATTTGAGCAAATTCAGGCTTTAAATAAGCCCTTAAACAATCTCGAAAAGTTTTGCATAAGAGAGGAAAATTGAACTTGAGAATTAATGCGGAACTAAAGAGGAAGAACGAACCTTGAATGAAGGAGAAGGTTAGTGGTCACTTTCCCAAGCTCAACAATACAATACCCACTAATGAGAGACTAATTCCAAGCTAATTTGATCAACAATGATGAGAAAGCATGAAAATAATGACTGGAAATCGTGAGGGATCAGCCTTTTATAGGCACGCTATGCCTTTATCGTGTTCGCGATGGGCCTGGCGCAATCGCGTTCCTCCGCCTGAACCGGACCACCGATATCGTAGCCAGCCCAAGGCAATCGCGCCGATCTTGGTCTTCCTTTACTCTACGCGATTGCATCCCCTCCACCATGATCGCGAAGAGAAATTTCCTAACTGACTGCATCGTGTACCCTCCACTGAGATCGGTGCACCAAATACCTGTCCACCAAGAGTTTTTATAAGGTTAAAAGTTCATGGCTGGAACCCCTAGGATGGTTTCGGAGTCCGATGAACGTGAACCAAATATGCCAACAACTTGGAAACAACATTTTGAACTCAACGAAATTACTCTTGGAGGTCGTTTATTGCAAATGTTGTCCAAGGTCAATCATAGCTTAGATTAGGCTAGAAACGGACCGGGCCTTCAAAACGAGCCTGACTGCTTTGGGAAGAATACCAACAATCTTACCAGCCCAAATTCGACACTCCGGAGCTGATGGATGCTCCGATCTTCAAAATTTGACTAGAGTCAAATTTTCAACTCCAAATGAATTGAAATTCCACAAGACAACTCAAAACGCAATCCAAAGTCTTGAGATCCGAATCAAGAGTCCTTCTAAGCCAAAATTCATGACCCTAAGTTAACGGAATTGTGGAAATTCGATTTCGAGCACGTTTTCAAGGAATTCACTCTCAAGTTTCAAATTCTAAAGTTAAAACTTCGAAACAGGAAAACTGAGGTAAAACACAACATAAATGTCACAAAACCGAACTACCAGTCCTAGCAAGTCATAAATGATTTGGGACAGCTACATAAAAGCTCCTAACACAGAAAACACACAAGAACAGGAAAATGAAGGAACCCTTTCTCTAGAATGTGGAGACCTTATAAATAGCCTTATTAACATGCGAACATGACTTTACAAATTTGTTGAATGATGTGTATAGCACTACCCAGTTTGATCTTTGTCTCGCCCAGTGCTGTCAAAAGAGCGCTTGAGCCCTAAAGGGAGGCGCATAACATGTAGAGCACTTTGCTTGCTTAGTGGGCGCTTCAATGTTATCATTAAAACTTTATCACTTATTTTTCCTTGCTAATTGGCATAATGCTGAAAAAGGTGACACTAAACAATTGATAGTTCACTTTATTGTAATTTTTTATTTTCTTTTTCATATATTTGTTACTCATGCTTATAATTAGTAGACTTGAACTACACATACATATTTGTATTTCTTTTCCAGTTACACCTTTCTTAATTAAAGCCTCAGAGCACCTTTAGAGCTTTTTGTTCTTGTCACATTTGATAACATTGGTCTCACCTCTGTTGAGGGTCATAAGGAACTTCATCATAAATCTTGAAGCCTTAGTGGCTGCTTGCCCCAAACTTGTTCGTTTGTTGTGGAAAATGGTAAGGTAAGAGAGGAATTAAATAGGAGGAGAAGCAACAATATATGTTTTCTATTAATAATAAGTGTGTAACTAAAAATGAGAATCTTTACAAGTGATCTGAGACTTGACATCAGGGTACTTTTCAACCCTTGCATAATTGAACTGGATGGTGCAAAGGAGGAGGTAAATCTGTACATGAGATGAAATTTAAGCTCCTAGGAATAAGATTTGCACTACTTCCATTCCTTTCCAAACTTCAACCCATAAACAAACAATTATTTTGAACTTAAGTGTGTGAAGGTTCTCTAGGTTTCTTCAGCAAGGGTGTTCCATTTGAGTTCAATGGCAATAGGAAAGGTGATTGGGGAATAGGCTTGTCACGGTCCGAGTCTATACCCTGGACGAAACATGGCGCTCAGGATCCACAAGCGGGTCGAAACTAGTCCTTGGTACCTGCATATTGCTACTGACTCACAACATAAAACAAAGCATACTTATGACATAATAAATTATCAAGATGATAGTAAGAACGAATAGTTAAAATCTCAAGAACCGGACTTAGAAAATATTGAACCATAATCTGACTTAACATACTAATACTCATTGTCCGAGGCCTCTATTGACTAGATTTGAGTTTTTGGGACAAATCCCCCCTAACTCTCTAAATAACTAAACAATAAAAATGAAGAAAAAAGAATAATGACTCTAGTCCTCGAAATTATAAGGTTTCACCAAATCTGGAAGCTGAGCAATCTGCAATCTAACCACGGATATGAGGAGGAAGATTTGTCTCTGCATTGTCACAAATAATACTGCCAAAAAAGGTGGTTAGTGCATCGAATGTACTGGCATGGAGCATATGCATAAAAACATGTGTAAAACATAATAAATTTCAACACATAAATGTAAACATGAGATAGAAACTAAAAGTCATATCATAAGTCTAGAAAATCTGTGCAATGACCTAAAATTATAAGTTGAAAGATATAATTTTCATATCAAGAGTCTAACTTGTCATGCATAAGACATAGTTTCTTATGTCAATGTAACTATTCAGTTCTAAAATCATTAATCATCATGAGGTAGGAGTATCTATAATCAACATAAACCATGCTATGAGCAACATGGAGTCTAGTGTCATAAAACCCACACTGGAAAAGGTCGCTCTAACCGATCACATTTAGAACTATTCTGTAAATTAAGCTAAGGATCCTTAACTAGGCCATCAAGATAAACCTGTGCTGGCTACATAGTTTGTGGACTTAAGCATCACTCTCTTCTAATAAACAAAGCAACAAGTTCTTTCGGTGCTAAATAATCATCCTAAAAATGCACTATGTTCATATTCATAAAAAGCTATCATACGAGACATATTTAGATGCCTGGTCTAATATGGATCATTGATGGCCGGTTGGATACCATATCTAACTTGAAAAGACTTAATAATAGTTGAGCCGAAGCGATTATTTTATGTCGTATTTTATTAAGCTAGTTTTTATGAGTTTTGTTAAAGCCATATAAGGTTCATAAAACTAAGTTCATGATGACCATAATAATAGTTCACGAGTTGCAAGGTGCTAAAGTCATGAATTTGTCGTATTCTATGTTAAACAAGTTGAAAAATGTTTTTTGATATAAATTCATGGAAACAAGGAAAAATCATGCTCAAGTCTATAAATTAATATGAAACTTTTCATAATTAAACTCATGATAATAGTTGCAAGATAAAATCATAAATAGGGTTTTGAACCCTAGATTAAAGAATACAAAGTTTTCTTGAAAAGTTAAGGGTTTTGGGCGTGAGGGTGGAAGGAATTCTTATTGAAAACTCCATACTTGAAACTAGAGTGAATTCCCTGAGCAAAACTTGAGTGGAAGCTTGAGATGAAGAAACTCTAGCCTGCTTGTTTGAGTCTGAAGAGCTAAATTTTTTGTTCGATTAAATTTCTGAGTATTGAAACACGAGAAGGGAAATAATGATTTTGACTTATTATACTAGTACAAAGGAGGGTCTAAAACGATTGAATAATGGGTAATGGGGTTAGAGGAAGTTGCTAAAATACCTTGAAGAATCTAAATAAAAAGAATCTGAAAAAAGGATCACAGGGTACCATACGTCTACCTACGACTCATAGTAGGGAGTCACACGACTCATGACTCGAGTCGTGGTAGCTAGTTCCTGCTTACTAGAAACTTTGGCCATCATCCCACGAGTCCATGTCATGAATCGTAACTTGGTACCACGACTCGTGAAAATTCTCGTGGTATAGAGCCTACTGGAAATTGACACCAGGGAACCACGAGTCTCTATCACGAGTCGTGACTTGGTTTGTGGTCCTGGATTTAGAATTTTCTCCAAAATTTCAAAATGTCAAGGTCCTGTTCAGACTCCCACGAGCTGATAGAGGAGTCCGTGGCAGCCTCCCACGAGTTGTGACTCGACTCGACTCGTGGGGTCCAGGGAATATTTTTTTTGTTCTGGTTTCTTTTCGAAGCTGAGATTTAATTTTTCTAGATGGGCCATTACAAGGCTCCTCTGAGAAGGGAAGATACATGCTAGGTACATTATTCTGACCAAATCTTATGATCATTAACAGTTGCACATATGGATAGCCATTCTCAAAAATAAAAATAGATAGCTAAACATATGAATAAGTT
Source organism: Withania somnifera (assembly GCA_039654485.1). NCBI lineage: Eukaryota > Viridiplantae > Streptophyta > Magnoliopsida > Solanales > Solanaceae > Withania > Withania somnifera. Next base: position 5,564,097 of record JBDJHY010000001.1, on the reverse strand, counting down.
CATTTAATGTTTCCGTTTGCTCGTGAGAGTGGAGTTAAAATGAAAATACGACAAGAACAGTAAGGCAGCAAGCGTGTGGAGATCTCATAGTCCTAGATGATATAATTTTGAAATAAGTAACAATCTACAAAAGGGTTTCCTTATTTCTTTTATCCTTGTATGTCAAACACAAATGTGTCTGCTGAGAATGACAAATTGTATAATCCAGCAACGAGGTTTTGCATCTTTGATTTTGTTTATGATGGACCCTGAGCTACAGCATAGAGGCTGCCTTAATATTGACTCTCTGATGGGTACATATTGCAGATTGCAAGAAAAGCTTGTGTAGAAATGCACTACTTTTGATGAATTAAAAAGATCTTGGTGTTATTTTTCATATTAACTTTATAGGTGTGCTTGATATGAAGGAAAATCTTGTCTATGGAAAATGTTTTCCTAGGAAATTTTTTCTTTTAAAACAAGTGGATTTTTTGAACTTATTTTCTAGTTTTTTGTAGGTAAGTAGAAAAATATTATCCAAGCGCATTTATATGTAATCTAACAAAACACGATTTGGGTGGGATAGGGGAGGAGTGGGGGTTTGGATGGTGGGTTGGTATGGTCAAAGGGGTTGGAATTGGGGGCGTCACGTGGGTGGGGCGAAGGCAATGAACTTCCAGTTGGTGTTTGGCCATGGATGCAAATTAGAGTTGTTGAATTTTTGCGAGTAACTTGGAATGAGAAAAAAATGGAAACAGCTTTTTGTTTTTCAAATTGCTGAATTCAACTTGCGGAGTTTTATGGTCGAATGTGTTTTGTGGAGTTCCATCTCCGGAAAAAAGTAAAATTTCATGGTCAAAGGATCCCTGTTTTGACATCCTTTTAGTGGAGGTGCTGAGACTGTTCATATACTTTAGTTGTCTGCTTTGAATTTATCGTGCTTTATGCAGCTTGGTATTTCTCTTACTCGTACTGCTGAAGACTTGTCATTATATATGACATTTAGACGAATGTGGACATGGTCGGTTTATGTGTCAATTTCTAGCAAGTTAACAGGTTTAACTTCAGTGAGACATGGCACCTGCATCCCAAAGAATCAACAGGAAGGTTAGGTTTAGACTTAAGTGTTCTCTTTCTGTTTTAGAAAAAGGTCTAGCTCTTGTACATGAATTTTTTGCATATGAAAGAATTATAAAACAGATGCAATGGATGCCTGAAACTGTTTCTAGGAACCTGGCCTTTTGCATGCTCAAGTGAAAGTATCAGGATTGACTCAGGATACAATATACTGCTTTCTTACTTTTCCTTTCTGTTATTTTATTCGGCAGCTCAAATAATATCATCCTTGTGGAGGTAAACAGAGAACAAATAATACCTGACACAAAGTTTGGTATTTTTGTTAGTTTGCTTTTTCCGCTTTCCTTTCAAAAGGAAAAGTTTCACTGGTTTTATGATAGATTGCAAGCGGAATTCATAACTTAATTGTTTCATCCCGGTGTACATATCCCGGTGTAAATATAAAGCAGTCAAGTAATTTACATGGGTATGATAGTTTTTGTCTTCGCTTTTCGTTTCGTAGTTCTGAGTATGCTCCCTTTCTTTACATATTACGATTGGAATATGTACCTTGAATGCTGTGCTATTAGGGTTTCGGGACCTCTTCCATTTTGAAGTTGTCATATTTGTGTCATTAATGTTTATTGATATTGTGCTAACTAGAAGACCTTTAGGCTTCTGGTCCATCTTGTCAGAAGAATCTGATTAATCAGTCAGAAGTGAGATCTAAGAGGTTTTTGGTTGCCCAGCTATTGTTACAGCCTTGTGGGGGAAGTCTACACGATAAGATGGGTTCGGTTCGATTATCAGTATAGCTCTTCCCGCTCCTTCATGCTATAAAAGAAATTAACAAAGGTACCGTATATAGTATGTATGTTTGCCTGAATATAGATTTGCTATCGTGTACTGAAGTAATTTGCATGCAGTTGTACTGTGTTTCGTGCTTGTGTAAAAAAGCTTAGTCTTCAAGCTTGTCTGTCTTTTTCGTATCCTCCATCTACCAAGCTCTTTCAAATCTTGCGCGACAATCTTTACTTCTCATGTTAACGTTACGATCTTTTATCAGCAAATGATTTGCTGTTAACAGAATTGGATTGATTTGTTCAAATAGAATGACGTGGGACCTGAAGAATGGTTTTCTTCCAGCTCTATGATGCATTTCCACACGCTTTTGAAAATATGCATGTTCAACACTAGTTGTATGAGGATTTAGATGGGTGTACTCAACTCAGTGTTGCTACTGGCTCTAATTCATGAAGCCTAGGTAGTTTGTTTTATCTCTCGCAAAATTGACGCTTTATATAGGTGTCAAAATGCTAACCCTGCGCCTCTTCCTTGCCGGCTTGGTCTTTTCTTTAGGATCGCCACACCGGACCATAAATATAGTTGCAAAGTCGTACATCAATTTGAGAAAACTCTATGACAACTTTTAGTTTATAGGAAAACGAGTTAGATATTTAGTATAATAAGAAATTAGCCACGGTAAATATAATCACTACTTTCCCCCCCTACAAATCTAAATTTGAAATGAACTCTTGAATTTGATTGACCGACTCAAAATTTGATGTTTGTAGGTTTTGTTTATCTCAAATTTAAAAACAAAAAGATACAAAATAGTACATAGTGATCAAGGGATTTGAATACTTAATCAAGAGGCCAACAAAGCTTAAAAGGTTTCTTTTCGTTATTGAGCCAAATATCAGACTCCCTTGGGTTTCACGAAAAGTTAGTTCCCCAAACCTCATATTATAACAGTTTTTTGTTTCTTTCCAAATTTTTGCATCTGGTTACATTATTTTTTATTTTTTCTATTGTCACGGAGAGTACAGTTTAATTGCACTTGCATCCGAGGCAACGAGCAGCTTTGGGGTTTCTTGCCCGTTGTTTTTTGACTACTCTAGGTATATTTGGTATGGAGGAAGGTATTTTTTAAATAATATTTTTTTAATTTTTTCATATTTGGTTGGTGAAAATGTTTAAAAAATATTTTTATTAGGAAAATAAGTTTTTTAAAAATAAAAAGGCAGCACAATGCACTAAGCTCCTGCTGGATACAAGGAAGGGCTTTGACCACAAGAGTCTAATGCAACTTTACTTTACATTTCTGCAAGAGACTGTTTTCAAAGTTTGAACGCATGACATCTTGGTTACATGATAGCAACTTTACCAGTTGCTCCAAGGTTTCCCTTCAAGTTTCTTGAAAATAAGAAAAAAACAAATTTCCTCGTAGAAGTGTTGCGTCCAGAAACACATGCAAGTGTACGTGGTTGAACGAGTAATATAGTGGTTCTTGCGAGCCGGATTGTCGAACCCTCAGGGACTTATATTTAATTAATTCACTTGACAAAGCTAAGTAATGATTTAGATCCAAAATA
>JBDJHY010000001.1:5546375-5558443 GCA_039654485.1 Withania somnifera | reverse complement strand
AGTTAAGAGAAAAATTGTCCCCAAGGCAACTCTACAAAAAGGTGGGAAGCTGGACATTCGATCATTCGAGACGGAGAAAAAAACAAGGATGATGATGGTAAACGCAACATTTATAAAAGAAGGGGGGCTAAGAGGGAGATTAAAAATTTTAGCATGTGGGGGTTGATAAGCTCACAACTTTTGGGGCGTAGTGGTCGGTTTAAAAGAACTACTGTACTATTTTTCAGTAAAAGCATGGATATTCTATCCAGAAAAAGTTGCAACTGGAAACTTCACAACTTTCATATAAAATATTCCATGATCCTACCTGTAATTCCAATTGGCTTTTACTTTAGTAATACACTGACACTGACCCATCAAATGGCTGAGAGCCTAAGACATCTACTGTCCCTTTATAGAACCATATATGCTGTTGGTTCTGTTCAATAGTTGGCTTAATATATATTTTAAAAAATAATAAATAATATGAAATAATTTATTAAATTATTTTTTGAATATAATTAACAGTAAAAGTAAAATAAATACAGAAAAATAAATTACTCATTCAGTATCAATTTTTAATATAATAAAAAAATAAAAATAAATGGAGGGAGTAAATTTTAGTAATAAAAAAACGTAGATTTTGGCCAGGTCGAGTCCAACTAGGCCAACTGAGCCTGCCATAGTATAAAGACAAATGGATTTTGCAATTACTTAATCCAGTTGATAATTTCCTATTTATTTTTCGAAAGTTAGTTTTCATATTTTTTTTTTCAGTTTCTCTAATTTCCATCAATGTTTGAGTCAACATCAATCATTCTCCAATGTTATCATCAGTTTCATTACTTCAAGAAAAGTACGTTTGTGGGAAGGAGAATATTTCTTTATCATTTCTGTTTTTTTTACCGTGTATTTTTCTAGTTTTATAGGTTTCTTTATGAAATTTGCACCACAAACACTTAGATTGGGGAAAGGAGAAGAGTAACGCAATGGCTAACTTCATCGATGTAATCCACTTCATATCACTACAGTCTACAAGTGTGATTTTGTTACAATGAATTTTTATATTAACCCAAATAAAATTACGGGGAGAACTTTAAGACCATGACATATTGAGTAATTTAGCCCTCTTCCAATTTTCTCTTAGTCTATAACTTGCAATAGGTTTTATATATAACTATATTTTATGTTATAAGTTTGTCAAAATTATAGTTTATATTTGTATTTTAATATTGATATTTTAGATACTTAGATAATGAAGACTCAAGTATTTTAGATATCCGCTTTTAATTTTAAAGATACATAGGTATTTCGAGTATCAATTAAGATACATATTTTAAAAAAAATTAAACAACTTTTGAATTTTTTTAAAAAAATATATAAAATTTAAATTGATTTCACATTAAAAACATTTAAAAACCAAATCAATGTCTAAAATACCGTGCGTAAATTTTTTTTAGATATCCACTTGTAAAATTTAAACTCTTCTTGTAATTTATCGAGACTTTCATATGGTGTAGGAATTATAGGTTCAATATTTTACTGTGTATATTATTACATTTTCCTGTCCCTCCTTGTTTCACGTGCACATCTATTATATTAATTAAATATTTTTGAGTTTAACTAATTGTCCTTCCATTTTAATTTGATGTAATAAAATATCATTTGGTTCTCTTGATTTTAAATGTCTTTTGGAAAGTTAAACGTAATTCTTTTTATTCATTGTAATAGAAAATTGATCATATTTTTAGAATTATAAATTTCACTTTTTCTTGAAGAATTAACTCTAAATATATTTAGGATGATGTGATGGTTTAACATGTTTTTATAGAATGTCTGAGAATAAATTGAAATTCAAGAAACCCCACCAGTTCACTCCATCCCCACCATTCTCTCTTCTCTTGTGTCCCAGTCTCTGCCTTTTTTTCCTCGTCCACCAGAATTCTTCTGCTGGATATTATTAGATATGATCTATTTTTTCCCAGATGCAAAATCTAACCATTGAACCAAAATATGCACAAAAACAAATCCACTTCTTATTAATGTGCTTTTTCTGTCTGTATTTTATTACATTTATCCTGTGTTTCTTCTTATTAAATGGCTGCTGCAAGTGCTAAAAAACATATCTTGCAAGAAACTGATGATGATGAAGACAACAATATGAACAAATACAATGGAGAAATTAGTAGCCAAGAGGTTCAAGTTGCCATTGCTAAAGCTATAGAGCGTAGAGCTATACATGCTTCTTTATTACAGGGTATTAATAATAGCCCTGCTAATCTCATCAAGTTTCCTCCTTCTTCTTCCCCAGCTAACCTCTTCTCTGGCCAAGATTATCCTATTTTCACACCAGTAAGTTTCCTTAATACCTATGTTTTAATCACTGAATGCACTGTATTTTCGTAATTATGTTTTTTTTATGAAACTGAGTGATTTTTTTTTAACATTATATTCTCATGAAAAATATTGGGTTCATAGTTGTGAAGAGGCCCATTTCAGTCATGGGACGCCAATTTGGGTTCTTATGTGATCTTGGGTAATTTTCATGTATTGAAATAATTTTTGGGTCATTATGCCCATCAAATCCATCATAATGGATGGTAACATCAATAATGGGCAGGGGATTATCACCTTTTCTAAAGTTGCTACCACTCACATGAGTCAATCCATTTCTAATTCACTCGCTTCTTAGGTCCAAAAGGAGTATTGCCTGATATTTTCTGATGCTCATCCCTATCACATCTGGTTAGAGTTATAAGTAATCAACAAGGTGGTTGAGGGATAGGATCCCTCCACGCTATTAAATAGAGATTTGGGGTTGAGCTCTGCGTATGGCAATATTCCTATTAGGGTGTCTTAGTGCAATCCAAATTAGTTAGAGACTTCAATTTTGGATACCGAAGATCGGGTGAAACTAAAACATAAAATATATTTATTAATGTATCTTCTGCTCAGATGGCATGTCTCATCGAACTTCTCTTGCATTGAGTTGAATTTCGATTTGATTTTAATCACTTTACCCTATTGTACAGGCCTGCTTGACCAAATCTTGAATAAAAAATCACGATTGTCCTGTATTTAAGCTTACTCTCAAGATATATGACTGATGTTGGGCCCGGCCAAGCAAAAATTTGGAATCCATGCCTTGTCTAGATCAAAATTGATTTAAATCGTTCAATCCCACAGCTTTCCTTAATAAATTGTCAAGGATTTCAATGATCTGCCTAATATCAGCATTTTAGGTTATCCTGATTTACCAAGTTTTAATGTACGCAGAGTTATGAAGATGCTCCATTACCTGGATCCAAACAACTACAGCTGGCCAATCCAGACTATGCTGACCTTTGGGATGATTATGGCCTTGGAAGAGTAGGATATTATGATGAAGCCAGTCTGTCAAATTACAGAAAGGTGAATTCCTCCTTAAGGAAAGGAATTTCAACCAATTTGGTCAATTCAGAACCTCATATCTGTCCAGCCGATGATCAGAGATCACTCACCGGCTCTTGTGCTGGTCAAATCACTCAACTTAGAACCTCTCCTGGTGGCGTTTACTCTAACTCTAGAAGAAGCTCTTTGGGAGACTTGAGATCAGTTTCATCTTACAATAGATGTAAACCTGCTATAGTAAGTACTGATTCAGATGGAGCTAGCAGAAGTGGGAAGAGCTCTAGTATAATAATTCCTTCGACAAATTCGCACTCTTTAAATCAACTGCAGCCAAAGGGTAAAGGGCTGAACTTTTCACGGTTGTTCCCTAAACTCTTGAAGAAAACAAAAAATGAAAATTCACCAAACCGGAGAGAGCCTGAGGAGGTCTCTCAGATTTGTAAGGATGTCGGGGTGGTTTCTATTGAAACATTGAAGAAAGAACTCATGGAAGCAAATGAGAGCAGAGAGGCAGCCGTGACGGAAGTCGCTGAAATGAAGTCTTCTTTAGGAGATCTAAAGCAAAAATTGGAGTACTTAGAAACTTACTGTGAGGAGCTCAAGAAAGCCTTGAGACAAGCAATTCAAGCAAAAGGTTCCCAACCATCAAACATGCTTATAGATCTTCCGAGAAGGATGAAATCTACGGATGGGGATGGAGACAACACGATTCCTGTTAGTGAAGAGGTAATGGTTGAAGGATTCTTGCAGATAGTATCAGAATCAAGACAATCACTGAAGCAATTTTGTAAGACTCTTATCGCACAGGTTGAAGAGACAGATAGCTCATTAACGGATAACTTAAACCTCCTTCTTCAACCATATGAGATTTCCCTTAACTCAAAGCACCCAAAGTCAGTCCTATATCATGTGGAAGCCATCATAAACCAGTCACTCTACCAAGATTTCGAGAATGTTGTATTTCAAAAGAATGGCGCTCAAAAGCACTTGGACCCTCAACAAGACTGCCACGATCAGTTCTCGTCCTTTGTATCCTTGAGGAACCTAAGCTGGACTGAAGTTTTAAGAAAGGGGACTAAGTACTATAGTGAAGATTTCAGCAAATTTTGTGATAACAAGATGTGTTGCATCATCACAGAACTTAACTGGAGAAGGCCATGGCCGGAGCAACTCCTGCAGGCATTCTTTGTTGCTGCTAAGTGCATCTGGTTGCTGCATTTGCTCGCCTTTTCGTTCAATCCCCCACTTGGGATTCTCAGAGTTGAAGAGAACACGACTTTAGATAAGAACTACATGGAGGACATTTTTGCAGATAGGCAAAAATCACAAGGTCCAAGCAAGGTCAAGATCATGGTAGTGCCTGGTTTCTATGTGCGTGATAGAGTACATAGATGTAAAGTAATTTGCAGGTATAAATCAGCAGCCTAATTACCGTAAGTAGGATCTCTTTCTCATTTCTTTTTATCTAACATGTAATGTTGATCCCATGCTAATTATTCGGTTGGACGGATTCACTAATATCTATCGTTAAACTGTGACACAATATTTCTATGGGAAAAATGAGACAATGACTAATGGTCAAGTTCTCTCTGGATTTTATCTTTTCATTGGGATAATAGCATTTTGATGATCAAGCTATTGGTAAATCCACTTGTATGCTCCTAATGTATGACAACATTTAAAATTTCAAACTAATTAAAAAGTGTGTTGGTGGTCCTCTCGTGTTTAAATATATTACATTTCAACTATTTATAAAATAACACATGAATAATAAAGTAGTTGAACGGTTAATAATTATTGTAAATTTATAAATATTTATACACAAAGGGATATAAAAGTACTATATAAAAGTACACAACTTAATCAATTAAAGGCATAATGCGCTTAGTCAAATATTATAGAGACAAATAAAAATTCATCAATAGAAGGCCCGAAAATCTGTTAACCCTATTTTATTTTACTTAAGAGCGTGGTTGACCAACAGGCTAAAAATGGTAGTTTATTTTGAAAAGTGTTTTTTTGATTTTCAAAAAAATTTACTTGAGAAGAGTTAATAAAAAGATACTTGAAAAAACTTCATTGAGAAAAGAAACACTTATTCTTTATTTTTTTATTTTTTTTTTTTGTGTGTGGAAAACTTATGTATATATTTTTAAAATTTTTGGCTAATTTGTAATATTTAAAAAAAAAAACAGTTAGGTTCCTTACAATATTCATAAAATGAATTTCACCCCACTTTTTCTCTCCACCTCATTTTCATCTTTTTTTTTTTTGTAAATTTTAAATCTTTTCATTGGGTTTATTTTCTCCTTCAATCTCGAAACTCTATATTCATTGTTACCATATATTTTATCTTCGGATTTCAAGCATTTTAAGATCCATATTTATTTATTTATTTTGAATTTTTATTTTATTTGTTGGGTTAAGATGAAAATCAATGCATCTATTTTCCTTAAAAACACTTCTGTTTTCTCCGACCTTTTATTTCTGCCATTTTTTTTACTCTCATCGAGAAGTCACTCTATAACTAATAGGATTTTCACCACCTTAATCATTGTTATCATAAGCTTTTAAATTTTTTTTCTCATTATTGTTAAAATTCTCAGTAAGCTTTTAATTTTTTTTTCTCATTATTGTTAAAGTTCTCACTTTTTGGGCATATATTTTAGCCTCATTAATTATGATATTTATGATTTTATCAACCTTAAGTTGAGCATGCGCAAAATCATCGTTACATCCTCAATTCCAGCTTCATTGAGTAGTTCAGTTGGTTAATTGTAAGAGATTCAACTTGTTTTTCTAATTTATTGTACTGAAATTTTTACAATCATCGACCATGTGACCCGTTATTGACCACACTCACAGTCTAGACGTCAACTAACTGTAGAAGACCACATTCACAGTCTAGCCATCAACTAACTATAGATGACAAGAATAGTGTAGAATCATCCATTGTATACTTTTTTAAAACGAATAGACAAATGAAATCACCTAATCACGAATTTCTTATACCATTTCTTAAAAAACACATGTAGAAATTATCTTTAAGAAAAAAAAAAGTTTTTTTTTATTTTTTCCCTTTTGGTATGCTGATACTCGAAGCCTAATTTATTTTAAATTTTTTTTATTGAATTTACTTTTAAATGGGTGCTCGTTTTTTCATATTCTCTTTATGAGGCTGACTTTTCAAAATTTCTATATTTTATTATCTTAATTTGAGTCACTATTGCTTGTGTAATTATTTTTATTAAAATACATGTAATTTTTTACTCATTTTGCTTATTTGAATTGAGATTTTTTTCTATTTCTGTTATGAAAATTCACCTAGATATATTAATAGACTTAAAATTGAGTTTGATTTTAAATTAAAATATGTATTATTTTTACTTATTATGTTTGTTTTATCTTTTGCAAATTCATCATAATGTATTACTTTAACACTCTATTTTTTGTATGTAGATCACAAAAAGTAATAAAACGAAGGAGAAAAATCTGTAAAGACAATGAATCATCATATAACTCTACAGATAAAAATGTTAACAAGGATTCAAGCAAGAACGCTATTATTCCTATTATCGTCGACGTTCTTCATCCAACGTACTCCCCCTAATAAAATAAAACGTTTCTTCAAGGGGTTCAAAAAAGACAAACAATAGATAAAAATGCACATTCATAAAATTATATAATTATTTTGTCTAATTCTTAAAAGGCATGAAAAGAAATTAATATTTAGTCCATTAGTCATCGTTGATTGTTTAGGATGACTGAGACATTGTAGGTATTGAAAAAAAAAAACAAAGAAGTTGATGAAGAAAAAAAAAGGAAGGAGTTCAAAAAATGTCTCATCTTTTTATAAAGGTCTGGTTATATTGTTATTGTTGTACTTTGTACTTTTGACTATTGCAACTCTATCATAAACTACAATAAACCGGTATAGATCATACAAATAGTTTATCATCTATCCACTTCATAAGTTAGCGTAGATTATGATCCTATACAATCGAGTATATCTATCTTCATATCCGCATTTCTGAACTGTCTCCACAGTTAAAAACTTTAGTTATGCTTAGCTTTTGAGGGAAAGCAGTGCAACATTTCGAAACTGAAGGATAGCCTAGCTCTTTAATATTTTTGGTGTAAACAGCAACGTCCAGTACAAACAGAAGACATTTTTTATGTTTTAGACAATATGTAAGAAGTATCTTAGGATGACAAGCTTCTATTTTTTAACTTTCTAAATCTGGGGGGACTATACAAATATGGTATAGTATACCTGTTAATATATAGAATATTACCATTATCCAAACAAAAAAAACACTTACTGGTCACTGACCTGAAACTGTCTGACACAGTCACTGAATGAAAATAGCTTTAATGCTAATCATTAACCTACCGCAACCCTCCTTTATCCGAACTTTCTTTTTTCTTTTTTGACAAGTCCCTCCTTTATCCGAACTTGAGAACAATTGTGATTAAACATATCTGGGACTTACAAATAAAGTTCTTGGAAAGAGAGTTGTGCCATCCATATAAAAAGTTTTGGAAGCCCCTTTCATCCATTACGAAAAAGATGTGAAGAGGCACACATTAAGGAAACTTGTGAATCATATAGAAAATATGTTTGGACCAGAGCATTACAATCAAGAGATTAAAAAGGGAAATTTTAAACACTGTTCGGGGATTTTGAGGCACTTCCTTATGGTTGAGCAGGAGCAGTCTAATAGTATTCCATCACCTCAAAAGCCCAAGCTTCCTTACCCCCTACTTATCCACTGTACTATCCAAGAGAGCAAACAAGGTCCAAGGTAAGATTGGTGGAGATTTGGTTTGGAGTAGTATAGGTTCTTGACCTGAGGTCCTTCTTGTTCCCTTACTTTGAATTGTTTGATGGAAACCTTGACCTTGCCAAAGAGATTCACTTAAGCTTCTAGCTGGCTTCCTAGACTTCCCTTCAGCTGCTCTCGCTTGAGAGGAAAAGGGCGGCTCTTCCCATACTGTCTGATAATTTAACCCCCTTATAAGAAAACTCTACATGAAAACCAAATTTATTCAAGGCTGCACATGTTTATTTCATTGACAAACGTGTGGTTAGGTATGAATGAAGAAGATGCATTACAGATTTTCACAATGCTTAGGAGCAATATGTCTGTAATGGTTTAATGGAGAGTACAGAGATGAAATATGCACAAGCAGTGAGATGAGTAGATGCCTTCACTTTGACCAAATCCATTCACAGGTTTATAGAAAGAACACAAGCATGCAGAGGAAAATGCACAGGAAGCTGGGGGTTTCACTGTCTTTTGTTACCAAAGGATGCGAGTGATGATTTCCTACTCCTAAAAAAGTTATTTAATTATAGCATAAAGAGCCCCTTAAGTACCCTTGCGCTCAACTGCCGTCGGTTATCCTGCTTTACCATCTCCATCAGTGCTGTTTCTAACTCCTCAGCTCTGCAGACAGAAAAAAAATATACATGAAAAGGACATAACAATTCTCATTCAAAATTGTTAACTGTTCTTAAGTTTTCGACACCCATGAATAGGTATAGAGTTCGGCAGAAGCACTTACAAAGAAATATAGTGAAAATGGAGAGATATCTGTACTCCATTGAATTACAAGTTTGATAGGTCACCCTCTAAAGGGAGGGTTAAACTTCCAAACTTTAAGCATCAAAGTTCTTTTTTAATTTTTTTAACTTAACAGATTATACAGACTACTTTAATTATGAACAGAAATTTTGCTATTCTTTTAGTGACCTTAAGCTGCCAGAGATGCTTGCTCTTTCGATACTACCCTCGTGCTCTCAGACGACAGAACAGAACACAAACTTGAGGCAACAAATTCTCCTTTTGTTACTACTTGGTACTCTAAAGGTAGTAAAACAAAAGTGGCGGGTTTCGGCCGGGTACCAGGGTGTCAAATTTCTTACTTACTTGGCCTCCTAAACTAACCCAAAGAAAGGTGATTCACATGCACTATAAGCACAAAATCTGATTTCTCACACCTTCTAGTAGCGTAATAGCTTTATATTCTACACGGAAATATCAATTAACTATTACAAATCATTAATTATCATAAGAACAAGAATGTATGAAAGAAGCTACAATTTACTGTGAGCTCAAAGAGGCCTAAGGCAAGGTGACCCTCTCTCACCTTTTCCGTTTATTCTAGCTATGAAGGGCTGAGTAGAATGTTGGATAAAGCCAAACAACTGCAATGGCTAAAAGATTTTGATTTAGGAAGGGATAGCGAAGTAAATATTTACAAATACATTATGCAGATGCGACTTTGATTTTTTGTCAGGCAGATAGAGAACAGCTCCTGCATCTAACTCTTACATTGCTCGTCTTTGAAGCAGTTTCAGGGCTCCACAACAACATGCTTAAGAGTGTAATCTACCCTGTTAATGAGGTGCAGAACATAGAAGAACTGGCAGGTATATTGGGAGGTAATACTAGAACATTCCCCACCACATACTTGGGTCTTCCACTAGGGGATAAGTACAAGGCAAAAGGCATTTGGAGTGGAGTCATAGAGAAGTTTGAGAAAAGACTTGCTTCTTGGCTGATGCAATAACTTTCTATGGGTGGCAGACTAACACTGATCAACAGCATGCTTGAAAGCATCCCAACTTATAGTATGTCACTCTATCCCATCACCAACAAGGCACTGAAACAACTAGATAAAATTCGAAGGAACTTTATATGGAAAGGAAATAGTAGTAGCCACAAATTTCACTCGGCCAAGTGGGATAAGGTCTTGTTGCCAAAAAGTCTAGGAGGCCTGGGCTTTAGAGATCTAGCACTATACAACCAGTGCTTACTAATGAAGTGACTATGGAGATACACTCGGGAAGATCAACGCCTATGGAAAGATGTCATTATTGCTAAACATGGAGCCCTGAATCACTGGTGCTCTAAGGTCTCAACAGAACCTTATGAGGTTGGCAGCTGGAAAAGCATAAGCATGCTAAGGGAGATGTTCTCACAATACAAGCACCTGGTAGTAGGGAATGGAAAGCACATCAGCATCTGAAGAGATAAGTGGTTAGGCAACACCCCTCTAGAGGTTGCTTACCACAATATATTCCGAGAGCCAGACACTATGGTACAATAACACAGGGATGGAAACTTATGGAACCTCAACCTCAGAAGAAACATACAAGACTGGGAGATGGAAGAGTTGATCAGCCTTTTAGCAGTACTTCATAATACCACAATTATCAGCCTTGCTACAGATCAATTAAAATGGGGAGACAGGAGGAATGGAGAATTTTCGGTTCACGGCCACATATAAGCTTCTAGGCCCACAAAATACAATCACTGCCCGTTGGCCTTGGAAACTTATTTGGAAACTCAAATTGCCTCCTAAAATTAGTTGTTTCAGCTGGACAGCACTTCATGGAGCATGTCTGACTCAAGAAAGCCTAGCCAGAATGAAGTTTCAAATAGCACAGTCACACAACCACCTTTTTACATACGGCAGACTTATGGAGTATGTTTATCACCACTTTTTGGATTCAATTGGGTCATGCCACAGAATATCAGGGATATTTTTGAGAGTTGGAGTTGTTGGAAAGTTGATAGCACCATCAAGAGAATTTGTAAGATGGTACCTGCTGTTATTTTTTGGAGTATCTGAAACGAACGAAATAGAAGATGCTTTGATGGAATATACTTACCGATCTTTAAAAGCTAGTTCTCTTATGTTGCTGTATAGTTGGGTTTATATGTCTCCAATAGATTCCCATGTTACTTTCTTAAACTTTATCAGTTCACTACCTCTTAATTAGATATGTACCGGAGCTGATAAGTTTTCTTTTTCTACTCTACTTTTGTAACCAGTTTTTTTAACATTGGTAAATTTCTATTCTTCAGCATTAGGATATGTTGTCCAACTTCAGATGACCAAAATTACAGATTTCCTATTAAATCTACAATTTGATATGCATCCACTATAAACAATAGTTTAAACAAAAAAAGTAAGGATACTAAATAATTTCATTTTACTTTGTGAATGAAATTGGATCTATCTTCAAAACAACTTCCATTTATTTCTCTCTACACAGACCACATATGCATAGTGGAATCAACTTTCACCACCTTTTCTGATTCTTGCTCCCCCTCTTCTAATCTTGCAACTATATAAGTCGGTTGTATGTTCAGGCATGGACCACTTGTAACTGTCTATGTTTAGAAAGAGTTCCCAAAAGTTGAGCTGTAAACTTAATGTAGAAATAAGTGATGATAAATCTCCCATCAGGTTACATAGAAAGCATCTAGGAACTATCGTTCCTTTCTTTTGAAGGACTTCTTGTGTATGGCATGCTCCTTTATTTCGTGCTAATTCTTTCTAGCTTTATCATTTTACACCTTCGTTGAACTTTCTTTGGCTCAAGTCCGCTTGCACTTTTATTCATCCAGTTATTCCAGGTCACAAAGATTCATTATTCCACAAGCTCGAAGACCTTGAGTTGAATTGAATAAAGCGAGTTTGACATCAACTTTTGGACTAAGCCATAGAGGTAAAGTGAGAGTTACGTACGAGATACATGAGGCATTTTCTACTAACCTGTGTGCTAGTTTTTGCAGGTAACAATGTCTCAACCCTTTGAAACTGTAACTTTATATTGAATAATTGTATCTTTCTTATTCATTTTTCTGTCCAACAATACAATGGTGTTTATATACACACCAATC
>JBDJHY010000001.1:5507036-5526008 GCA_039654485.1 Withania somnifera | reverse complement strand
TCAAATAATCTCATTGCTAATCCTATCTCTCCTAATCAACCCACACATCCACCACAACATACTCATCTCTGTCACCTTAATCTTTTGGATGTATGAGTTCTTCACTAGTCAACACTCTACCCCAAAAAACATAATTGGTCTAACCATTACTCTGTAGAATTTACCTTTAAGCTTAGTCAAAACCTTCTAACCACAGAAGACTTCATATGTTTGCCTCTATTTCATCCACGATGCACCAATGCGGTGAGTGACATCCTCATTAATATCTTAATTTTACTGTACTATAGAACCAAGATACTTGAAACTATCTCTCTTCTGAATGACCTAATACATCATCTCAGCTTCATGAGCCACCTCACTGAATTTGCACTAGAAATACTATGTCTTGGTCCTTGTCAACCTAAAACTTTAGACTCCAGAGTTTTCCTCCAAACCTCCAGCTTAGCATTAACTCATTTGTGGGTCTCGTCAATTCAAAATATGTCACCTAAAAATAACATACACCATGGCACTTCGCCCTGAATTTGGCGTGACAATACATCCATCACTAAGGAAAATAAAAAAGACTAAGGGTCCATCCTAGTGAAACCCCATTAATATGGGAAATTGCTCTTAATCTCCTCCCACAGTCCTAACACGGGTCTTGGCCTCGTTGTACATGTCCTTAATCAACCTGTGTATGCCAAAGGATCATATTTAGCCTCCAAGAACCTCCAAAGAGCCTCCTTGGGGACTTTGTGGTTAACCAAGAAATGAATATTATAATTAAAATTGAATTTATTTTCATTATTTAGAGAAGAGAACAAAAGAAACAACCCTCATATGAAGACTCTGTGAAATTTTAAGTCCAACAAGATATAATTATTACTTCCTCCATCCTAATTTATGTAAAGGTGTTGATAAGAATTTAGTTAAAGAGATAATAGAGGAACTTTGACCAAATATATGTGAAGTACAAAAAGTGTTTAAGACAGTTCCACTATTATCTCCCTTTTAAATGAGTGACGATGAGATTATTATGCCATTAAGCATAAATGGGAATAGAAATTAAGTAGTTTTAAAGATAAAAGTTTTCTATTGTTAGAGGAAAAAGGAAATTGTCAACAGAACGAGATCAAAGGAGTAGGGTGAAAGAGGAATAACCCTCATAATTTCAAAAAGCTTTCTACACAATTGTTTATACTACAAGCATTTGTTGTACCATCTATTGTTAACATAATTAGATAAAACATTCAACCAACATAAAAAAAATGAAAAATACAAGAGGAAAATTTCTAGTTTGCAAAAATAGATTACTTTCAGTAATTTACGATGCTGACTGTTAAAATCTTCCTCATTGTATGGAAGCAGCTGGCGTAAAAGCCAACCACATTCCCATAATGTTTCTACAGAGATATTTGATCTGCAGAATAAACTGACAAATGCATCCAGTACCTATAAAAGAAGTTAACTTATTTAATGATATTTTAAATTCTAAACTAAAATAACGATAAGACCAATTACAAGGAGAAACCCAGTAGAAGTGTAACTAAACCATCAAAACTAAAGTTGGTCTTTTACTAATTGTCTTCCTCCCCCTCTGTCAAGTTCATAGTGTTTCTTATTAAAAAAGTATAGTAAGGATTCTTAGGGACTATCTATGTCCCTGTAGAAATCTTAACCTGATGAATCTTAAGCACTAGAAAACTTAAGTAGCACCTTGAATTTCACAACATATAAAATTGACTCTTTTTCTTGACATATGATGAATAGCTTAAATTGAAATGTGGGAATTGTCCAATATTATCCAGCCTAAATTAAATGAACTTCCTTTTATTTTGGTTTCAAGCTAAACATTTATCAACATAAAGGGAAGATGACAGTTACGAATTAAAAAGAATAAAAAATAGAGAAAAGATAATAAAATAAGCAAAATCTCATATAAGATAATTATTTTTAAAAAAATCCTTATATAAGATAACAAAGTCATCTTTAGATCGGTCCGTAGCTTGTAGGAAATTTATTTCAAACCTGGCTAATAATAAGTTCCAAGGACAATCTCAAATGCTCAGATTATGTGTAGACTTTTAGTGTGGATTTCATGTGCTAATTTTTGATATGATTGGAGACAAGCCCTCAACTTTTCATAATGTCAACTATGACCTTTTTTGGGAAAAGTTTAAACTTCATCTATTTGCAAATACTTAGGAAAAAACTATAACTCTCTCCAACTTCAAAGAGAACTTTCAACTTGCTTCTAACATTTAAAATATACATAGAGTTTCCAAGAATCTAAAAAATAAATCCAAATTTCCAAAAAATGTTAAATAATATCAAACTAAAAAAGTATGAAATTCTTTAAGTATTTTTCTAGAAAACCAAAAACAAAACATGTTTTCTTACTAGAACATGCCACAGGAGTACTACTCTCTCTATCATGTTTTATGTGACACTATCCTTTTTAGATTGTCCAAGACAGAATGTTATCTTTCTATATTACAAAGCAATTTAACTTCAAAGTTTTCACTTAACTCTTAATGACATGTTTTACAGTCACACAAATATCTGACTTATCTTAGACCATAAATTTCAAAGCCTTTATTTCTATCTTAATTTCTATGTGGAGTTTATAAATAGGATGGGAGGAGTAATACTTAACCCACAAAATAGTGAAGGAGACAAGTGTTGGATGATCTATTCATTAAATCAGAAACACTGGACAATTTTGAAAATAATGTGATCAGGCTTTCAGAACTTTTATTGGACGGAGAGCTTTGAAAGGAGCTTTACTTTTGGTACAATTAGAACTTATAAATTAAACCAAAAAAAGTAAAGTAGATTACAGACTAATTAGCTTCCAAGGAAGAATTTTTAATATTATTGCCAAGAAACATGATTTTATCAGGGGAGATAATTAATGGATGTGTTTCTTTTAGCTACTGAATGCCTAGACTCTAGATGAGGTAGAAGGAGTCTTAAGTTATTAGAGAATTAGAATAAAAAAGGTCTATGATCATATCTACTAAAAAGTTGATGGAAGCTATTGGCATTGTAGAAAAACAGATAAATTGAATGAAAAATCTAGGGAAACCCTCTTATTGAGTAATTCTAGACAATTTAAGAAGAACAGAAAAGGTCAACTCAAGAACATGTTGACAAACTCAAATGGAAAGCAGTTTTACCTTATAACCTTAAGGTGGTTGATTCAAGTCACCAAGGGATTGGGAGAAAATTACCTAAAAAAGCTAACTGAAAAACATGAATACTAACAATATAAAGTTGAATAGTACCACCACATTTCTACTTAATGGCTCTCTATCCTAATAAATGCTCATCTAGAAAATTTCTTGTTTTCATTCCAAGGACCAATACAGGGAAATCCCCTAAAGAATTTCTTATTTATACTTGTCTAGAGTTAGAGTACAAAGGTATACACAACTCTCAAGCTTCTTTATACATATTGGATAGATTTCTCATCTCTCCCAAATGGGATGAGAAATTTAGAAACATTAAATAGTCAATCTCGCCAAGGTTTATCTCAGATCATTCACCAATTCTCTGAGACTAGGAATCCCTAATCGAAAAATTTTTGGATGGGAATGGAAGTTTTTAATAATCAGGTAAAAAAGTGGTGGAACTCCATTAAGGTAGAAGGCAGTCAAGTCTTTTCTCAGACAAGCAAACTGAAAGCCTCGAAAGTATAGCTAAAAAGGTGGACTTTTGAAACTCAAGGATTTTGGAATTAAAGAAGAACCAAGTCTAATATTCTTAGACAGATTTCAGAACTGGACACAATCGATCAACAAAGGAACTTGAATGAAGAAGAAGTAGCATTGAGAGCAAATCTCTCTACAAAATCTGAAGTAGCAAAAAATTGAAGAAATTATTTGGAGAAAATGGTCCAAAGCTTCATGGATAAAAGAAGGGGACAAAAGTAACAAAATTTTTTAAAGTAACAAATGCACACAAAAAGCATGACATTGATCAACTTATAGCAATGCAGTAACTTCAAACGAACTTACACGAAATCAGAGGAATAGAAAGTATATTACAATTTAATTGGGGGCCCTTAACTCACTTAATATGGAAAGGAATGGTTTCAAAAACCTTTTGAAAAGGCTCTCTATAGCACTAAATTTTTAAAACCAATAAGCCTCCTAGGCTAGATGAGTTTAGCATTGGCTTCTATGTCAAATGCTAAGATATTATCAAGAGACCATGTTATCTATTCAAAATGTTCACAACAAAATTTTTTTCCAAAAGAGGTTAAAACGCCACCTATATAGCCTTGATACCTAAGAAAAATGGTGCAAAGGAGATAAGAGGTTTTAGGGATAGGCATTGTATACAAATTATCTCCAAACTACTGATTGAAAAGCTTAAAATAGTGATGCATAAGCTGGTTGACACACATCATATGGTCTTTATCAAAGGATGACATATAATCAATTATGTACTTATTATAAATAAATATTTTAATTGCAATTTGAAAGAAAAAGTCAGGAATTTATGCAAATTGGACATAGAAAAAGCATTTGATCAACTAAGCTGGGAATGTTTATAAAATATACGAAAGAGAATGGGTTCTAGGAAACAGAGTAAGAAATAAAATAATATATATATAGTGTGTGTATGTATATCTATATGTGTGCGTGTGTGTGTTTAGGAAATATGTAATTTATTTTTGCACCAAAGGGTGTAGGTCAATGATGTGGGTCACAAACCGTGGGGTCTCAAATTAAATTCACAACGAAACAAAAAATACTAAGTGATTTCTTCCCATACCTTGGTGGATAGGGTTACACAGTACCTACTCTAGTTAGAGGTAGCATACCCATGAAATTTTTCACAGTAATTGGGCCCAACACCATGAGAATTAAAAAAAATTAAAATTGAGTTTTGGCATAAGGTAGATCAACCAAATCAAGTTTTACATATTACAGTTAGATTCTCAATCCTGATCAACGGTCACTTGAGGTTTTTTTCATCCGACAAAGGTTTCAAAGAGGGAGATCCCATATATTATTTCCTTTTTATTTTAGCATTGGAAGTACTAAGTGATATGCTACATAAGGCTAAATTAAAAGCTTCAAAGTTCACAATATGCAAAGGGAAATCATAGAAATTGGAAAACTACACTACACAGATGATTCCATTGTATTTTGTGATACATATGATGAGAAAATGATGCTTCTTAGAATAATTTTTGAAGGGGTACTATACTACATATCAATTGGAGGAACAGCTTACTATATTCAGTAGATAAAGTACAAAACTTTCAACACTCTGCTTAGATCCTAGGAGGAAAAATGAGATACCTTATGTGTAGTGTATCTTGGCGTGCCCCTTTGAGCAAGGATCGCAGATAAATAGGCATATGAGATGGAGTATTGGAGAAATTTAAGGAAATACTATCAAGATGGAAGACCTAACATTGTTCCATGAGGAGGCAAACTGGTACTTAATAGTGTTCTAGATGCCCTTCCCACTCACATGACATCACTATTTCTCATCCCAAAAATTGAAAAAATAGATGCTTTAAGGAAAAAATTTCTATCGAAGGAGAACAAAGAAAGGAGAGGTTCTCATATTTCCTAACAGAAAAAAATTACTTTGAGCAAAAAGCAGGAGGCTTAGGCCTTTAAAAAATCAGAGATGTATATAATGATATATATATATATATATGAAAGATAATTCCTTCAAGAAGAAAGTAATATAACAATAATAATGTGCTCAGTGTAATCCCATAATACACTCCCATAAATAGTTCTTGGAAAGGTAGAGTATGCACAGACCTTACCCATACCTAGTTAAGATAGAGAAGTTGTTTTCGATAAACCCTTAACTTAGAAAAAAATTAACAAATAGTTTGATTATTTAAGAAAGTAACCAAGAACAAATATGGAGGGCTTATCGAACACAAAAAAGGTGACTATTGTTTATCGTGGTATTGTTGGAAGGCTATCATCACTCCATGTAAAGTTTTAATAACAGAACAAACTATAGAGTTGTAAATGAAGGGAAAACATTTTTCTAGAAAGAACTAAATGGGGGCATGATACTGTCAGGTAATTATTTACTGATATCTATGTAGTAAACCAGCAATAGAAGGTAACAGATGAAATAAGGAACAAACAGGGATGGAATATCAGTTTTAGGGACTTAACCGACTTGGATATTAATAGATTTATAGAGTTATACAATACACTTAACCAGTTCATATGGGTGAATCAGGATTAGGACAAATTATGATGGTTAGGGAATAACTCTAGGAATTTTGCCATCAAATCTTGTAATGACCCTCATAGTCATTTCCTTATTTTATGTTTTACCTGTGTTTAGATATTTCTTATAGCTTCCCCAAATCATATATGACTTTCTGGGGCTAGTAGTCCATTTCCCTAGCAGTTCTGTTGCTTGTTATCATAATTACCATGTTTGAAGTTTAACTTTAGAATTGTTGAACCAGAGAGTGATTTCCTAGAAAATAAGCTCATAATTGAATTCCAAAAGTTCTATTAGCTCCATAATGTAGACCTTGTTCTAGTAGGACCATTTTTCAAGTCTCATGGTTTTTGATTTCATTTTGAGATGGTTTTTGAAAATTCAGTTCATTTGGAGTTAAAATTTTGACTTTGGTCACCTTTCAATTATCGTAGCTCAAATTAGAATTTTGACACTTGCATTGTCTCTAAATTGTTGAATTTAGGCTAGTAAGGTTATTGATACGCTTCCTGGGGTAATCAGACTTGTTTTAGAGTGTGATTGGCTTTTCTTAACTCTTTTTGGCTCTGTTGGTTTCAACCAACATTTCATTCAAACAACCTTTGATGTTCGATTTGTCGATTTCATTGAGTTGGAATGTAGTTTCCAAACTAATAGTATATTTGATTTGTGAATATTGGACTTGAATTCACTGTGGGGGATTAATGGGAGAATTTTCATTATATATCCCCAACAGCCTTGGGTCCGTCATAGTGGGGCTTGCCACAGCAGCCCTTGGCTCTGTTGTGGCGTAGGTCACTCTAAAAACCCCTTGGGCGCACTGGAGACTTCACCCTTGAAGCTAAATGACCCATACCAGAAGCCATGCGGCTATATAAAGGGATTTTTTCTTCATTTCCAGTAATATTACTTGTATCAACCTCCATTACAACATCTTGAAAGCATAAAATATTGGTCCTTGTGGGTGAAAACTATTTCTTGCGTGGTCATTGCCTTATAGATATATATGCATCATGTGATCTTCGTGTTTTACTGGTGGATTCTAGCCTCCATAACGTTATTGATATACTATCTGAGACTTATGACTAGAGGTGATAAAGTGACGAGTGAGGCTTGGGGCTGGGAATTAATACATGAGTAAATAACTAACTAAAATGGAATGTTTTAGTAGACCTAAAACCAAAAGAGCTTTTCTTACATAAACATACTTTCAAGACCATAGGGTGGTATGAAGCTATTTTAACATATACGACCAGACTATGTTTTTCCTACTTATATGTACATTGTCTCACTATTCGAATGTGACAAGGTCACATTGATTGTTTGTTTTTATGAAAAGTACCCTTGGGGGGCACTGTGGCTATGGATTAAGGTGGGGCCTCAAGCAGGACATAATTTTTTGATATTGAGAGGGTTCTTAGGCAGGGCTCAACAGTTGGATTCGGAGGTGAGCCTCCTGGTTAGAATAGAAGTACCTTAGAATATACTATACATCACCTCCATTGCATAGAATCCTTATCGCTCTTCCTTGTACCCTTTGGGTTTATGAGAAAAGTAACATTTGGTTCTAGGTTAGTTGGATGTTCAGGAACAGGGTGCAGATAGGTTATGTTGCCTTTTCCTTTTCTTATATGTTCCCTTTGGTCCCTCAAAGCCTATTTGCAATCTAATATTCTTACTCTGCCCTTACCAGCGATACTGGATTTATTGTATGTCTCTTTACTCTTACTAATTTTATCTCTCTATATGATCTATTGTGCTGAATGAGGACGGGCTAGCCTTAGTATTTCCCTCTCTTGTACTTATTCTTTGCTATTAGATTGAGCTGGAGCTCCAGATATGTGTCCCCCCACTTTCGACTTTCCTTCTAAATCTGTTAACTATTGCATTGCTAAAACTTAGACATAGACTTGTTTTCTATACTTGTTGTACTCATTAGTTTATTGATACCTAGTCGTTATTTTATTCCTATTAGAATTTTGATATCAAGATTGCATTTTTATTAGAATTTTGATATCAATATTGCATTATTATTAGAATTTTGATATCAAGATCGCATTTTTATTTGAATTTTGATATTAAAGTTGTAGTTCTTGTTCTATCTAATTAGTCCTTGATTATCTTGTTGGTGTATCCTATATTTGTTGTTGCAGACTAGTAGCTTTGGTGTATGATGGTGTAATAGGGTCATGTCATGGCCGGGCTTGAGTTTTGGGTCGGGTTTAGGATCAGCGTCAACGTTAATTTATTGAGGGGGTTCGATCGGATTCGGGGTTGGGATTGGGATCTTTCTCGAGGTCCGGATTGAGTTCGGATTTAAGGTTGGGGTCGGGGTTTGGTAAGTGGGTTAAAGGTATCCTTTACGTTGAAAATAAAATGATGGAGCATAGAAACTTTAAAAGGAAAGTACATAGAACTAGTGAAGGTTATTAGGAAGAGGATTAATATAGAGTGTGTCCAGGAGACCAAATGAGTAAGTACCAAACCGCGAAATGTGGACATGTATAAATTGTGGTACTATGGAGGTGTTAGGAATAGGAATGGGTTAGGAATGTCAGTGGATGAATATCTTAGCAAGCAATTGGTAGAGGTTAGGAGGGTCAATAAGAAGACGATGTCGATTAAGTTGGTCATTGA
Organism: Withania somnifera; assembly: GCA_039654485.1. Lineage (NCBI taxonomy): Eukaryota > Viridiplantae > Streptophyta > Magnoliopsida > Solanales > Solanaceae > Withania > Withania somnifera. Next base: position 5,517,167 of record JBDJHY010000001.1, on the reverse strand, counting down.
AGGGTCCATAGTGAACATTTTTAGTGCTTACGTGCCACAGGTGGGCTTGGGCAAGGAAGAGAAGATCTTTTAGAGTCTTTGGATAGTTCGATGAGTAGTGTGCATAATATCGAGAGGATTCTCATTGGAGGAGATTTTAATGGGGGAATTGGTATTCGACCTTAGAAAAGACGTGCCTCGCTTGGTGTGGGCTAGGCAGAGGCTCCGACATTACCCTAAAGGCCTATTCCCTTCTCCTATTGACAAAGATGCTTCTTCAAATGGGTATGTTGATGTGTATAGAGGCTTTGTTTTTAGGGAGAGGAATGATGGAGGAGCTTCATTTTTGGATTTTGATAGATCCTTTAGGTTGGTTATTGCCAATGTGAGCTTTCCCAAGGAGGAACATTTGGTTACCTTCCATAGCGCGTTGTTTAAGACCCATATTGACATTTTGCTACTTAGGGAGAGGGATAAAAGTCTTTGTAAAGACTATAAATTTATTTCAAAGGAGAGTCTTTCAACCCAACATAAGCTTTTGATCATGGATTTTGAGATTAAAAAGTAGTAGAAGAAGAAGAAGGATATTGTGGTTGATCAATCCAGGATTAGATGGGGTAGTTTGATTATGGCCAGTGCTATGGAGATAGGAGAGAAGTTGATGGATAGGGGGATTGGGGTATAGTGGGGATGCTACCAACATCTGGGACAAGACTTATAGTTGCATTAGAGATATGGCTAGAGAGGTATTAGGTGTCTCGAGAGGTCAATCAAGTAGGCATTGTCGGGACTAGTGGTGGAATAAGGAATTTCAAGAGAAGGTAAGTCTAAGAAGGGGTATTACACCAAGTTGGTGGAGAGTATGACCAAGGAAGAGATGCAATTGAATAAGGAGGAGTATAAATGAGTAGGAAGGAGTCTAAGTTAGAGGTCACGACAGCTAAAACAGCAATGTTCAAGTGACTATACATTGAACTAGTGGATAATAGAGGGGATAAGAAGTTATACAGGCTTTCCAAGGTGAAGAGGTCGAGGGATCGTGACCTTGATTAGGTGAAGTGCATCAAGGGCTAGGACAACAAAGTTTTAGTGGTGAAGTGTCTCATTCAGAGGAGATGGCATTTTTTACTTCCAAAATTGGGTTATTTTGGTTGATTACAAATATAAAATGCTTCTCATATTTATAGTTACATATGGAAGTTTCTAGATCTTGTTCTAGATACAACATAACTAGGCAATTTTACCATCTTCTAGAAATATCTTTCCTGAATATCTAACACTCTATAATATCCTAACTTTCCCTAAGTACAAATGTATCAAAAACACTACCTATATAACTTTCTAGATTCTTCTTAATATCTATTATTTTTGTTCTTTCAAAAATTCATTTTATATATTTTTCACACTCCCCATAGAGTGATTTTTTGAAAACTACCCTAAGTTTGTCATGGAAGAGCTCAAACAAAGTTTTGAACACTGCCTTAGTGAAAATTTCAGTGGCTTTTTCCTTACTCCTCTTGCTTCATTAAATGATGAAGATTCTTTTGTCATCGATTGGCTCTACAAAGAAAGAATATGTACCAAAAAACTTTTTAGCTCTGTAACATACCTACTTTATAATTTTTCCTTTCAGTATTTGCAAATCAAGAAAGTCATCTCCTTGTCAAGTTTCATGTTATTGAGTTTTCAATCTCCCCCTTTCTATTAACTCCTCAACAACTACATTATTTGGAGAAGGATTTTTGATGTACAAGCTTAAAACTCTAGGTTTTAATATTTTAGAACTCTCTCCTTTTGATGCAACAATACCAACCTCTTTATCTAAGTCTATAATGATATGACCATCAATTTCTTTCCAAAACTCAAAACCAGCATAAGATTCATCACCAGCTTCTTTTTCTAACTCCTCAATAAACTATTTGGAAGCTTCAGGGCTTCCAAAAATATTACCATATGTCTCTCCATCTGAAGTTGAGTCTTGATGGTCAACTTCTTTATCTATTTAATCCTTAGCTTCTTCATCTTTTTCCACTATTTTCTCTAAACTATAAATTTTCTTTGATGTAGTAGATGATAGATCATAGAATTCAACTTCCACAGATCTCCCTCAATGCTTCCTTCAAATTGATCACCATTGATATATATAGTTATATACATTGCCTGAAAAGGAACTACTTCAACATCTTTCACGTTTGGACTTTTGTTGCTTGTTTCATGATCTCTTTTTTTATTCCCTTGATAGCAACTACTAAGTTACCAATAAGAACGTCTTTGGAATTTTTTTTTCTTCTTCTTGATGACACCAGTGCCTTGATCCATGTGATAGACAATATTATATCCTAAATCCATGATCCACTCTCTATCAAAATTAATAGAAGCAAAGGCATCTATTTCTCGAGTATCATCTAGGAAGCACCTTCCCCAGTCTTCTTCATCTTCAACTGCTTTCTCAATTTGATCCATATTACTCTTTTTGTCTTGGAAATATCTTTTTATATATCATAGTTTTCCATACTGATAACATTTAAGAAGCTTCTTACTATAATTAAAAGAAGATTCTTCTTTATTTTAGGTGAGATTGAACAACCTGAAGATCCAGAGTGTGTCGTATCTCTCATTTTTCTTTTAAAAATCCTTTTGTCAGCTACAAGAGTAATTTCTTCCCATTCTTTTACAAAGACACCAGCCAACTGTTTGTCTAATAACTCCTATGATGATAACAAATTTTCAAATTTCTCCAAGAATGGTTGTTGAGCCCATCCTTGAATCAATGTGACAAAGGGAATATATTTTTTTATCCGACCATGAATAATAATTCTTCTCATTCATGATTCAAAGATATCCTCATCCACATATAATAATGAGATCTCAGAACGTAAGTTCTTAATCTTCAAAAAAAATACTTGGTGATAGAAAAAGTACCTTAAGTGGTATTCTCCAATTCATTCTCCTATATCTACAACCGAGTTTTTTTATTCTTGTTGAAAAACATATTGAGATCCCTCCATATTTCATTATCTATTTTACACGTTATGGTATGATGAAATAAACTAGAGGAGATGGACCTCTTCAGAATGAACTCCACTTTTGCATTAACCTTCTTCCACTTCTTGTATGTGCTACAATTTTCTTGTCCTTCGGCGGGAAGACTTGTGTTACTTCCGTTAACAACTTCCCATAAATCCTCACCCACAAGATATGATTCCTTAAATGTCTTTCATATCTTGTATTTGGACTGATTCAATAGCTCCATTACCAATCCATTAACCCAAAGCTTAAATCCATCCGGACAAACTAGTAGAATTGACCACTAACCCAACAGTGAAATAAAATTACAATGCCAAACTTTGACTATGACTCTGATACCATGTAGAGAAATAGCAGAAAAAGGTATAATTGGGGATACCTTCTGCTAACCTAAGATTGTTAACTCGGATTGTAAAATTCAACTAAAGTAGATGAAGCTATGAAAATTAAAGAAAGATACTGGAAATGAACTTTCTTATAGAAGAGGACTACTTGAGTTGGATTCAATTGGGTTATTTTGGTTGATTACAAATGTACAATACTTCTCATATTTATAGTTACATGTGGAAATTTCTAGATCTAGTTCTAGATACAACATATCTAGGTAATTTGACCATCTTCTAAAAATATCTTCCTAAATATGGAATACTCTAGAATATCTTACCTTTTTTAAGTACAGATATATCAAAGACACTACCTATTGAACTTTCTAGATCTTCCTAATATCTATTATTTTTGTTCTTCAAAAAATCACTTTAGATATTTTCATAGATTATATTGTTATTATAGGAGATGATTGTGTAAAAGAAGTTTTTACACACTAAGTTTCATATCAAAGACTTAGGGCAAATGAAATACTTTTTGGGATTAGAAGTAGCAAGAACCAATAAAGGGATTTTCTTGTCCCAAAGAACATATGTACTTGACCTACTTGCAAAAACTAGAAAGTTAGAGCCAAGCCCGTGGAACACCAATAGTTCCTAATGTGAATCATACCAAGGATGATGTTCATCTAATTGATGATCCAAAAAAATATAAAAGTTTAATTGGTAAATTGAACTACCTCACTATTACCAACCCAAATATTGCCTATACAATAAGTTTTCAGTCAATTCATGTATCCAGCAATAGTCAAACACTAGGTAGCCTTTGAACAAATCTTGTGCTATTTGAAGAAAGCTCCCACTTTGGCATAATGTATAGTGATTATGGACATTCTTGTGTCGAGTGTTTTACAGATGTTGATTGGGATGGATTAAGAATAGATAGAAGATCTACTATTGGCTACTGTATATTTATTAGTGGAAATATGGTATCTTGGAGAAGTAAGAAACAAAATATTGTGTCTCAATGTAGTGCAGAATCCAAGTATAGAGACATGGCTCAATCCACACGTGAAATATCATGGATACATCACCTTTTAGCTGAGGTTGGTTTGAAGCCATTTTCTCCAATAAAACTTTGGTATTATAATCAAACTGCCTTGTGTATTACCTCAAATCCATTGTACCATCAATAGACTAAACATATTGATGTTGACCTTCACTTTATCCATGGGAAGATTCAAGATAACATGATTTAAACTGGCTATGTGAAGACAAGTGAGCAATTGGGTGATATATTTACAAAGGTTGATCTGTTAAAAATATACAAAATCGGTAGGATTGCAACTTAAACTGCATAATGATCATAAACTATTAAAGATACACACCTAATGAAGCATCATGTATTAAGATTCTTCTATTATTTTTCACTACAACTTCAGTAGCACAGTTTGTCCACATGATTATCATGTTTTACCAGAATTTTATTACATTAGATCAAGCTCACATTAGCAATCACAAACCCAGGTAGAGGAGAAGGGTAACGCCATTGTGGTCAACTAATATAAGATAATTCATGATGAATCCTCACAATATGGATATCTTCAAGCGTGATCACCTATGCAAACATTACACTGGAACCCTGATGTAATAAATAATAGGATAGGGCTTCCACCATATCACTGCCTGGATGTGAAGGAGTATGAGCTAGGTTTCTTTATAGATAAAGAAGTTAATCATGCCACATCAACATCCAGATGTGGTGCAAATGGGAAAAGGTCCCATGTCATGGAGAATGTGTGTAAACAAGCCACTCAGGCCAACTTCATGAAAAACAAAGAAGTTAGTCTCGCCACTTCAGTGCCTAGATATAGCGCAAAATAATAAAGTGGTCCCTCACAAAAGACGGACAAAGGTAAAAAAAATATCCAAAAGAGTATGATCTGGAAAGGTAGATGAAATAAAGGCTCTCAAGCAATAAAGACAATTGAATTAGTGGATACCATTAAAAGAAAGTTAATATTTCATACGACAACATACCCAATATAATATCAGGAAGTAGGAGAGTTAATATTGCGTTCCTTGAGGAAACTAAACAGACATGCAAAAGGTTAAGAGAGATAGGCGTTGAAGGTCACAAATTATGACATTATGAGGTGGATAAAAATTAGGTCAGGTTTGAGACTTAAGAATAAGGTTTTAGACGTATAGCAAGTTAGAGATAGGATTATATTTTTTCTAATTTAGTAACTATTATTGATGTTAGAAAAAACTATAAGTAAAAAAGTATTAGGTTACATCCAGAAGTGCATAAAATAAGACAAAAAATAATACAAGACCACCTATCAAGACTTCTTTAGGAAGAAAATATTGACAACATGATAAAGAATTAAAGAGGTATGGAATAACAACTTCAATAATTTTTGAAGTGCACGTCTGGAAAAATAGTCAACCAACAAATATTTTTGATACTTCTCCAACAGTTTATTCTACTCCTAAATTTTTAATTGTAGGATCATATCCTACAATGAGTTATATTACTATGTAATTAGGAATAATTATCTGGGTAGGTAATTCAAATTCTTGAGGGTGTTGGCATCTCCACACGGAGAACTTTATCAGGGTAATTGTGCTTAGGATTCTTGCATAAATTATTACCAATAAACTAACCGCTACTGTCATATTTATTTTATTCTCTAGTTCTAGTTACTGTTATTTTTAGTATTAGAGAAAAATTATCAGAAATAGTTAACACCAGATCTTTTAATTCCCAAGATGATAATCCTTATGGCGAATCTATTTCCAGGCAATTATCAGCTATATCAACAAAAGTTGACACGATATTCAAAAGGAATAGAAGTTGTTGGATTGAAAGAACAGACTAGCCACTCCCCAAAAGAGGAAACCAGTGGTTGAACCTGTAATGGCAGAAAATCTACAAGATATTAATATTGACAATCCATGGTGGTCCAGAGTCTACATAAAAAGATGGAATTTTCCAATTTGAAGGTGATCTTAGAGGATGGATTTTCAAGGTAGAAAAATAACTTATTTACTATCGAACTACGGATGATCAAAAAGTTAGTTATCACATGTCGAAGAAGACATTCTCAACATCCTCTTGTAAGTGAGAGAGAATGGGATGAACCTTTTAAGGAGTTGCAATAAAATTGTGCAACAGAAAGCTCAAAATCCAAATGAACATCTTTATGACAAACAAGTTTTTTTCATGAGTACCATCATGAATAAGCAAAGCATTCATCAAGTCACAAATTTGTCAAACCGCTATCCATTATCATGTTTTTAATTAGGTTAGAGATGAATTAAAATTGATGTAATAATTCACAAACCAAGGAAGGTTATATGAGGCCAGGATTTAGCCCTTGAATTTGACAAAAAATAAGGCCTATATTTAGAACCAAAGGGTCCAACTGCACCACCATTAGCAAGCCCGACCCATAAACACCTTCTTCTGCTAAAAATATATAAGGAACCACCCTCTTTCCTCCATAAATCAATATGTTGAAAGAATTTTAACAACCAGCAGAAAGCTAAAATCACATGACCATGGGACTCTGTTATCTTGTATATGAATATCTGCTCCAGGACAAATGCAAATCCATAAATATTTCACTAATGGAGTACAATGATGTTATACAAATAGAAGATAATGTTGAGACTAATGTTAACAATGTCAACCCACCAAAAATAACTTTTTTCAAATTTTATTTCATGCAATTTTTTGTAACTACCATGAAACTTCAAGGGTCAACCAACCAATGATAGGCTTTGACCTTATGGATAGTACGACATATAATTTTATAGCTGAATCTATTGTGGAGGAGCTTAAAATTAAAATAGAAATCATTCCATCCTTTGGTGTACATATTAAACGAATATATAATTTGACGTAACAAAGTTTCTCAAAATTTTGAAGTTCAATTGCTACACCAATCATTATGCAAAATTACTATCATTTTTCCATCAGAGTGTTGATTTGGTCTTTTTCATAAAATGGTTAGCCTCTGTCAACACTGTGTAAGGAAATGGTAGGACTTGTTCGTGATCTTTAGCTAGCCAAATTAGCAACTTAATTTAAAAAATAAAAGAATACTACTGCTAGTTTCTAATGCTGATTTTAATGAATAATTCATCAATGATGAATAAAAATAGTTCTATGCAATTCTTATTGGGAAAAAATCCACCGGATAGAATCATTTGATTATATTGAAAATTTTAAAAACTTTATCATACTATGATCATAGTATAATGGCCACTGGTCAAGCAGGCCCGTTCAAGTTGAAAGATATTAGGTCAGCCAACTTAGCAACAACTTTACTTCAAACTATCAATAAAGTTTTTAGATATACCAAGTAGCATCGATTATACACCTTTGCACAATTCCAGTCTATGCTTAATGACTCAAAACCCTCTACCACCATTTAAAATACATCTTCACACATTACTCTGTCACCGAATTCCAAGCCTCTAAACATTATTGTTACTCGTAAGCTCAAAAGACTGATATTGAGAAACAAGTTGTTGCGTTACTGGAATCTAGTTTGATTCATCCAAGTACAAGCCCTTTTGTAACCCCAGTTCTACTAGTAAAAGAGAATTGTTCACCGAGGTTCTATATTGATTAGTATAGCCTTGATAGAGAAACTATACCGGAATATTTCTTATATCTAATATCTATAGGTTACATAGGGCTACTATATTTTCAAATATTGATCTCTGTTCAGGGTTCTACCATATCTCAAAAAAATTATGTTGCCTTTCTTTGACAAGATTTTAATCTTAGCCCAAACCTCAAGAAACATGAACAACACCTCTCGGTTGTTTCTCACCTCCTTTTCATCGACTTTGTTTAGGATGGTAATATTACTCTAGATATTTACAAATATACCACATCTAAAATATGCAGTTCCCGTTTAAAAAGTATAACAGATTAACATATTATCCTCTATCATCACTATATCTTAAAAATAATCTAAACCATCAAAGATATCTTTCTCTTAAAACCTAATATATTTTGTTTTCACAAAAATAAAATAAATCTATACAATCCATCTTGAAATTTTGAAGTCCATTCTGCTTGTCTTCAAACACCTCTGATTTCTCTCTATCCATATTGTCCACCATGCATATGTTGGAATAATCTTCAATTTCTCCTCATTCATTACTGTATTACCATCATCATTCCAGTTGTTTAGAACATCCTTTGATGCTTCCTGGATTTACCCAATTTATCTTTCTCAAGCAGATAAACATTCTCCAAAGTTGTTCTGCCCATTTGCAGTGCAAGAAAAATGGCTAAGAGTCTGCACTTTCTCCATACAGAAGAAGAATCTTAAACATAGGTGTAAATTCCTTTTTTTTTTTCAGAACATAACTTATGGCCTTTCCTCACATCTCACCTTTGGAAACAAGGCAAGCTCCTTTCACAATACTACGTACAACTAGGGGAATTCGAAGTAAATCAAAAAACCAATAATCTTAGTCAAACTGAAAGAAAAAATCCAACTTGAAGTTTGATTTGGTACTGGGTATAAAACACATAATTTATTGGTTTAGTACTAACTAAGAAAATTCAAAACAAAATTAAATCGAATAGACACTATATGCATTCAATATTAATAGTATTCTATACATAAAAATAATCATAGTAGTATAACTGATAAATACTTTTTAAACATTTTCATAGTTTTTGTCTTTAACGTATTATTTCTTATTTGAGCTTAAAATTTTTTAATGATCCAGTAAGTTTTATAGCACATATTTTTCAATAACTTGAATAAAGCCCAAGCCAAAACCAAATCAACACTAAACAAAATAAATTTAATTCAGCACGGGAAAAGTCAATAGTATTTGATAACACTTTTAGGTTTTGCATTTGTTGGGACAGTGGAAATACACAACTTAGCTTAGTTTATTTTTAACATCTAGTCATGCAATTAAATTTTTTTTTTGGAGATAAGTCATGTAATTAATATTTATTTGTAGTATTTATCTTAGAATGGTTTAGTATTTTTTATACTCTGTTCATATTCATTATGGCTTATTAGCAATACTAGTGTAATGGGATTTCATTATCTTTATTGTTAGTGACACTATATTTTACCACATTTTCATGTCTCATCTCATATTTTGTGTTTATTTTCTTGGAGACAACTTTTAAATTGTTACATATTAACAAGACCAAAAAGATAATTGGAACACTAGTTACATGTTTTGTGAGAAACCCGATTTTTGTTGATTTGATTTGGTTGATAAATAAAAAAAATGACACAATTGATTTCATTTGGTAAATAAAAACCCAAATCAAATCCGCACCCCTATATACATCATTACAGTTAAGTTAAGTTCGTGATATGTCAATATCTAAGTAGAGCCTCTCTTGTATAACATTTTTTTTATCAAATCCACTAGGCATGCTTCCTAGGTTATTTTATAAAAATAACAAATAAAAGTCTTGACATAAGTAACCAAAACTAGCCAACTTTGCAAGTCTAACCTAGTGACCAAACTAGGACTTATAGCATGTCCTTGTTTAGTAGTACAAAGTGATAAATTAAGTACTATGTAACAACCTAAGCTGTGAACATAATATGCTGAATTGATGTCCCTTCTTCTGAACTGGTAATGTGACTCCTTCATGAACCAAATTTTCAGTGTTGTTGATGTCTTGGTTCCTAGATAATGAATGTATATTGTTCCCATTTTGTGATCAACTCTAGGATTGTGATACTTGGTCAATTTGTGATCTTCAGTGTATCTACATTTATGTTTAAATGTAGTC
>JBDJHY010000001.1:5490976-5506936 GCA_039654485.1 Withania somnifera | reverse complement strand
AAATTTTTTTTTGAAAGTCATGAAAACCATATGCTAATACTAGTATGTCAAATGTTTAAAATTACTTTGAATTGTCGAATAAAATTAACCAAAATCCAAGGCATCACTGTGAACTACAACTAATTTCTAGGTAATGTATATCTTTCTACCAAAATAAATTTTGTTTTTTACTAAATCGATCGTAATGATTCGTTCGTTGTTATTACGTTATTCATAGAAGAAATTCGAAAAAAAATTAGCATCGATTCGAATTAACACCGAAAAATTTAAAAAAAGAACGTGCAAAAATCTACCAGGGGACCGCAACAACGATACCTTGACCACTATAGCGATGTTGTTGTAGCAGCGTGAGGACTGTTGCAGCGGTGGCGGCAGATTTTTCTGCGTCTTTTTATCTTATTCGCCTAATTTTACTTCTAAAAGAAGAATTTTTGCCAAGCCCCGAGTCTACACCTGGACGGAATACGCTACTTAGAAATCATAAGTGACCCTGAGCTAACCTTTCGTTCATGCATGTTATGATAATCATGAGACATGACTATGCGGAAACATAATAATAAACATATCATAACGAATGAAAGGAAATATTGAGATCATACACTGTCATATTAATGGACTCAAAGTACATTAGTCAAATACTAAATCATATGTTTGAAAATCTCTAACAATATTTAGCGAGTAGCTAGGACAACCCCCAACTAATTCTAAAAAAATATAACTAAAAACAAGGCAAAACAGTATGAAAAATAACATCATAATCAATGTCTTCAGGACTCACAACTCTGCTAGCAACTAGAAGCTATCAAACGCCTGATAGCTATGACTGCCCAAGAATACCTGGATCTACATCATGAAAGAATATAATGCAAAATACAATTAATATTTGGTATATAATGGTAACGCAAAATAAGTACACAAATAGTATATATGTAAGACTTTAAACTACTAAATATGAATATAAGAGTTTGAGTTGATGTGAAATATCATGAAATCGGAGTTCATTCTAAAAGTATATTTAATATGTGAAAGTCATTCTTCAAATCATAAGTGCAATAAAACAATTTAAAATCAAAAACACTATGGATGTTTCTTTTAACTGATAAATGTTATATGAGCGCATGACATAACGTAATAATTCTCATGTTGAGAGAGTTTTTTTTATATATTTTGCCAAGGTATAGAGATTACATTAAACATGAAGATTGATCATAAAAGCCTCATAGGCTAACTAACTGGGTGTAGGCCATTTGGGTTCATGAAATACCTACGCGGGCAATGTAATTTGAAAAATAAATAATCAGAATCGACATTCTTTTTGTGCTAGATAATTCTTTCAAAAACTAGCATAATATATATAATATATGCTCATACTTAACTTGCAAAATTCCTTCATGCCCTGTTGTTTCATATCATATTCATGTAAATTTTAACCCTTTTCATGAAATCATTTAAAGATGAACATAATTTTGTTAAGTCTATAATTCAAAACGTTGTTCAGAACAACTTAAATAAAAATCAAGAATTTGTCGTGAAAGCATGATTTTTCATAATAATACTGTATGATAATCAAAATTCCTAAAATAGAACCTAAAATTCTAACCCTAAATAATAATTTAAATTTTCATGAAAATACTTGAACGTAGGGATAAAATGAATCTACTACTGAATAGCCTTGCGTACCTCACAGGGAGTAGTTTCTTGAAGAAGATGATGAAACTTGGATTTGATTGGAAAACAATAGCCTACACTTGAAGGGCTTGAAACGTTTCTTGTTCTTACTTGGGAAAGTGAATATCGATGTATGAATTTTCTAAATGTAAAACATATTTATTATGGCCTCAGTAAAGACTCAAATGACATAGTATAAGTTAGAAGTACTTAAAAACTAACGAGAATATCCTTTAAAAATGAATTAAAATCCTGAAATTTGAATTTTCACGAACGAGTCCACGATCCGTCATCCCATTCCATGAGTTTGTGAAATGGGTCGTGGACCTAAAAGCTTGATTTTTAAATTCTGGACTCTCATTTCATGAGTCAAACGACGATCCATGAAATTCATTCCATGACTCATTTTGTTCAATCATGAAATGAGTTGGCTAAACATGAAAGTTGTGTCTTCCACTCTATGAGTCAGTTAACGAGCCATGGAATAGGTTCCACAACTCCTCCTATCATTCGTGAAATGATTGATAGAACTTGAATTTTTGGCTTACGATTTCGCGACTCAGTTGACTGATCGTGGAATCATTCCATAATCCGTGAACTGGTCCCTAGAAATATAAAATTTCGCTTCACTAAGCGATATATATTGCTTGTGGAATGCATTCCACGATCCATGTACCAGTCTGTATAACATGAAAAATAAAAAAATAAAAAAATAAAAATATTTGGTATTTTTTAAATTGAGTCTGAGCATGAACTTGGGACTTGTACGGGGTGTTTCAGTCTCTCCCTAAAAACGTTTCTAGGATTATTTTCAAGTCTTGTCAATAAAAAAGAAAGAGTTCATGCGAACAAAAATTTCTTCATCCGCTTTCCGGATTTCTTGCCTTCAACTCGCGCTCCAAAGCAAGGAGCATAATTGTATGAAATTCACTACAGCCATTTGGCGTTGAGGTAGTCTGTGGTTTAATAAGCATTGGATTATAGTTTTTTAACATAAACATAGTGTAGAATTAATGAGAGAAACATTCTTAAGTCTGCAAGCATGAAGTATTGGATGGATAAAATATGAAACTGACAAAAAAATCTTAAAAATAAATAAACCATGTGATATATGAATTTTCTACTTGTAATATTATTTTATAATTTCTGTAACACAATATAATAATGATAAGCTGAATGAGCATGATTATGAATGAGTCATGTGGTCATGAAATCTGAAATCTAGAGAAAATAAATTATAATTAGGAAAAAATAAAAATTAAATTTATGTGCGTTAAATGGTGTGATTCTTTTTGGTGTAATTTTTATGAATTGAGTCTCCCAAAAGATATTGAATGGAACTACATATCCCTAGGAAGAGCATGATTTGACTGTAGTGATTAGTGTACCGGGAGATGACTATTAAAAAGGGATGAAATCATTAATTAAACGTGCACGGAGGGTCTAAAGGATAGATAACTAAGAAATAATGTGAGGACAATGATTATGAATAAGAATGATAATGATGATTAAATTTGTTAATAAAATAAATGATAGGTAATCATGCAAGAACCTACAAGTGTTGTCTTGGAGTGAATAATGATAGTTTAGTGATTGATGAAAGGAAGAAGATTTGAATGGTAGTTAAAGACTCTTCTTGGTGGCTAGAATGTCTTGATTATATAACTTGTGATTGATCTTCGATATTCTTGTGGTTGTTTAATTGTATTGATATTGATTGAACTGATACTATAGTAAAAAATGTTAAGTCGTCTTGATATGAATATGACACTTGTGATAAAACTTATATTAGGTGAATAGAGCGTTGTAGTCACCCCTTACTTAGGGAAGTAATCTAATAAGCTTTATTATTATCTCTTACAACATCTATAGTCAGATATCGATGATTATACACCTTTATACATACATTGCATCGCCTCTTTCTAGAGTAATGCAGGCTAGTTGTATAGCTTATGCATATAAGGGTTCTTGTCCACACTATCTAGGCTTAGAAAATGTTAAGTGTGTAGCCGATGAGAGTAGTAACTGAAATAAGAGTATTCTAAAAGCGCGTTAGCTTCTAAGTAATGATTAATGAAGAACGATAATAGTCGGAGAAATTAAGAAATTATCACATCCTGAAATTCAGGCGTGATAGAACCTATTTTCCCAATTGGTAGGTCAGCCTAACTCAGGATAAATAAAAGAAAAGCTAATTTTTTTAAAAGCAAAAACTAATATTTGAGTAAAGACTTTAAATACACCCAAAACTCGGTAGCCACTGTGCAAAGCCATTAAAAAAATATTATATAGGAGTTTGGTCTAAATCTCAAAGTCTTTCAAGAAAATAAAAAATTTAAGATAATGAAAGAGACTTTGGAGACTACAATTAAACGGCAGATAGCTCTAGAAGTCCCGAGATAAGCGATTAAGTCTGAGAAGAGAGAGAGATACCTTAAGACTGGTCCGCTGCAGGATCTGCACGAAAATGCAGAAAAAATTAGGGTGAGTACAATACAACGATACTCATCAGCATCCTCGGCTGGTCTAATAAAAAACTAATTACTACTTCTAACATCCAATTACCTTACGATACTACAAACAGTTCATAAACAGCAACCCAAACAACAAAACAAAATCAGACAATACATATAAACCTAAGTAATCTTCACAAGGTATGACTATCACCAACCCCACCACAACAATAATCACCCCAAGATGGTTTACAATATCAAGTTCAATCAAGTATCAATGAAAATATCAACTAGTAACAATGAATAACCATCAAGTAACAATAACAAGTACAGTTTATGATTCACATATCAAGTAATCTCAAGTCAAAATCAAGTATCAAGTAGTCTAGAATCATCAACAAGTATTAAATTAGTCAATCATTTCACTTAAAACTCTTTATCACATCTAATCACCCAAAATCACCATGAAATTGATAAATCACCATGAAAAATCACCCAAAAACAGGAACCGAAGGTGTTACTAGGCCAAAGTCGACATTCTAGAGCTTATGGAACTGACAGATTCCCATTTTGAGGTTCCAAACTCCAGTGACCCTTATAATTCCTTATTTCACCCCTCTAAGACTCAAAAACTCAAAATCTCCAAACACCAACTCAAATGTCATCCCATACTCGAACCAACCACAAAATCAAACTTTGTATTAGCATAATAAAACTACGAGAAGGGTAAAATATTCAAAATGAGCAGAAGTCGAAAATAATGACCTTGAGGGTCATTACAGTAATAGATGTAGATAGTCTTTATGAACTGATTAACGAAGGTGTTTAGGACTTGTGAGTCTATCAAGAAAACATGAGATCGTGTATTGGGTTTACTTTTAATTTATGTGCAGATGTGATGATTGATCTTGTTGGATTATGTATTTATGTTGAGTGAACAAACACTGATCAACCGATGATGCTATCAGTACGTGTGTTTGTAATGATGCTACTTTTGCTACATCCTTCGAGATGTAGATGTGTCGCATGTTAACTTGAAGTTACTAGATAAAATAACAAGTACTCTGCATCGACTTCTGCACCTCATTCATGATGGAAGTTGCGTCTTTATTTTGCCTATCTTACTCTGTTTTTAGGAGTTCTTATACATGTTAAAACTAGATCTTGTGAAGATAATTGTTGGCCAATTAAAGACTTGCAAAAAATTTTTATAAGTAATTATTATTTTATTTAAGTTGATTAAGTTCCACTATTTACTTTGTTTCATTAAAAAAAAATTCCACATGGTAATTGATTAGGTGATAATATTTCTACTACCAGTTAGAATAAAGTAGATGGCTGCATGATCCGTAATTTAAATCATAACAATTAGAAAAGATCATGTATTTCGTTAGTGAATAAGGACAAACTGTATTTAGATAGATCAATATTTAACATACTACAAACTTAAGACCCTCCCCTAGCAAAAATATATAATAGATAGCAAACAACAAATCCTATCGTATTAATTAGAGAACCTTTTAACAATTACTTGGTTCATTTCCTCGCCAACACAAAACAAGGAAGCAACAATAGCTTGACATTTGGTAAACCGCGTGGACGTAACACTAAGATACTAAGAACAGTATACAAAATGTTTCCTTTAAACTAATCCAATGACAATTTTTTAGGATATTTATAAAGTACGTATGACTCGTAGAATGTTTTGGGGGAATTCTTTTTTTAATCTATATAAGATATAAAAACAATAAAGACTTATAAATTATATTGTCTTAAGTTAAAAATATGTAAAATATATTATAATATTTTAATTTTTTGATCTTACATGTGTCATATAAAGGTTTAACATTAAAAAGTTATAAAGAAAAAAATATTTTTCTTAAATAAACTAATACATGTGTCATATAAAGGTTTAACATTAAAAAGTTATAAAGAAAAAATATTTTTCTTAAATAAACTAATGAAAGAAGATAAACAAAATAAAACAGAAATCGTGTAATTTGTTGAAGTGTGTTTTCTTTTTTGGGGTTGACATATTCCATCAATGAAAAAAAAACTGGTACGGCAAGGGGGCAGGGATTAGATAAGCTTTTAAATTATTAATCTTGAGTACGATGTGTGGGTTTTAACTTTATACATTTCTTTTGACTATCTTAGCATCGATTGCCTAGGAAGCACATGAAACAATTAGGTTGATTTGGTAATTCATTTGAAACAACAAGAAGAGGAATAACATGTTATTTCTGTTGGAAATCCGTATTCAACAAATATGAACAGCAAACCAAGCACAAGCTATTTTAGAAAAAATAATAACTAAGAAATTAGAAAGAATTAAATTGGGCCCACTAAATTTATAGTGTGTTTTAAGAAATTATTATCTTCAAGTATCCATGATCGTAAAATATATCCTCCCATGATAGAACAATTACTTCTTCAGAATAACAGTACCTCAAATTCTGAAGAACAACGAACCACTCAATGATAATAAAACATACAAGAATATTAGAGTAAAGAAATGTAGAAGATAGAGAATTTTTTGTATTCAATATCCGAGGAAGAATCATATATGTATATTCAACAAGAACTTTTTCAAAAGAGAAGCAATGGTTATGAAAAGTTGCATGGGTTCAGGTGAAAAGTCGCATTGATTCTGAGGCAACGAACACCTGTGCGGCCACACGTGGACAAGGGTCGTTTACGCACTGCCATAGGCAGTCACACTTCAAACAACTATAAAGTAGTTTTTTGGAAGGGCCTGTGTTGTGGCATATGTGGTCCGCACATAGCCATGTACAGTCACACTTCCCCCCACAGATTCAAAATAGTACGTTAAAGAGTTGTGGCTCTTCAGTATGCATTCATTTGCAGAAGGTATACTATCCGTACAATGCCAAGTCCGACTGTATACGAAGAAAACTTTTGAATTCGTATTTTGAATTAAATAATTATTAAATAATTTAATTTAAATAAATTTTAATCAAAAATACTTTCTCGATCGATCATTTGACAAATTCAAATCCAAAACAAAACTCAAATCCAAATTCAAAGTCGAGTCAAGCCAAGCAAGCAATGACAACGATGACGCGAGGGTTGTTTCTTCTCAATTCACTAACAACGTGAAAGAGTGCTTCTTAGTATAAGCATAGAAAAGTCCCTTTCTCCCACCAATATGGGAGAAATATTTCATCTACAAAGTAAAAAAGAAAAACATTCCACTTGAATTTTTTTTTTCTCCATTTATCTGCCCATCATTTTTCGTTCACTTTTCTTCACTAGAGCCGAACAATCCCCCACATTAATGACAAATGACTATAGGATAAGAAAACTAAACAAATAAGTATATGATTTACAAGAAAAGATTAATTGCATTTTGATAATAAGATTTTGGTTTGAGCTTTCGTCGTGAATTTATATCAAATGCACTCATCGGTAGATGCAATATATTTGAACTGCTGAACTTTGTTGTACTCATAATATAAGCCACACAACTAATCTTTAATTGTTTATGATTCTCGTGATTTTGTTTTTTAAGCCATGAGCATTACCTGGTTTCATAAGTGCATAGAGAATCAGCCTTTACTTTTATTCTCATTGAAGCGGCTTACCCTCCATACTCACATAATTGATTTCTAAATGTTTGTCCTTATAGATAGACTATTTTGTCATAAATGCCAAACTTAAAAATAATTTAAAATCTTTTAAAATATTAAATCTTTATCCTTATTTTTGAACATTGTCTTCGTCATAAGAGTAGATTAAGTTATTTAACAATGTTGAACTGTAATACATATTTTGTTTGATCTCCTTGAATTCAACTCTTGAGATCTCCAGTCTATTAGGTAGAGTTTTCGTTATGATGATGTGTCTTAGGCTTTAAACTCATTTTCCTTGATGATCTATCAATTTTTTCTCTAGTTAGGCCTTTTTGTAAGTGAAATCGACACATCATCCATTAACTTTAGAAAGTCAAATGTGATGATATTTTTGCTATACATCGTGCTCCCTACCCTACCTATTTTCGCTTGACTATCATAGTGTATGACGACAAGAGCCAAAGGTTTGGTCCAAAAAGGAAAACATTCAAAAAAAAATATCAAAGTCATTCAGCTTCTTCGCTGACTTTAAAGCTATAAATTCATATTTCATTGTAGATCGTGCTATACATGTTTGGATGATTTTCATGCCATAACTCCTCCAACAAAATAAATACATACCACTCTTGTATTTAAGTTCAGATGATCCAGTGATTGAATTTGCATCACTATATCCTTTAAGTGTTGTAAAATACTTGGTCATAATGCAAAACATATTTTTGAATTTTTTTTAGATACCTCAAAACTCATTTTATTTCCATGTAGAGATTTTGATTAGGATTACTTGTGATCTAGCTCAGTTTACTAATGGAACATGTAATATGTGATCTCATGCAATTCATTATATACATTTAACTTTTTAATACTTGTTCATATTCCAATTGTGAATCACTTTTACCTTCATTATTTTGAAATGCAAAACTCGCATCCATTGATTTCTTGGAAATATTGAAATTCAAATTTGAACTTGTCAAGTACATTTTCAATATGGTGAGATTGTAGCAATGTTAAACCTTGAGGAGTTAGTTGTGTGAATTCTAATTTTTAAAATTACATCAGCAACTTTTAAGTATTTCATATCAAATTTACTACTGAGCATACATTTAGTAACATTTATATCATAAATATATCTTTTTATGATCAACATGTGATCAATATATATACAAACAATGACTTGATGATTCATATTATTTTTAATATAAACACATATATCACACTCTTTGATCTTGAATTTATTTGTCAATATCATTCAATCGAATTACGTATGTTATTGTTTAGGTGCTTGTTTTCGTCCATAAAGCGACTTAACAAGTTCTTCCACTTATCTTTCTTTACCTGGAACTGTAAAACCCTTCAGGTTTGTTTTATATAAATTTCCTCCTTCATTCAAGAAAGTTGTCTTCACATTCATTTGATAGATTTCAAGATCATATACTGATGTCAGTGTTACGAACACCCTAATTAGTGTTATTCTTTCTACCAGCAAGTATGTGCCAAAATAATCAAAATCATTTTTTATCTATAACCTTTAACAACAAGTCTTGTTTATATTTGTCATAGTTCTATCGATTTGCATTTTTATTATAAAGAGTCATTTTAAACCTAAAGATTTATTTTCAAAAGGAAGATTTATCAATTCCCAAGTATGATTTTTTAAGATTGATACGATCTCACTATTGAAAAAAAAAACAATCCCAACAAAAAAATACCTAGTATATTCCTACAGTGTGAGGTCTGAGAAGCGTAGAACGTACACAATCCATACCACTACCTAAAAATCAGGTAGAGAGCTTGTTTCCGGAAGGCCCTTGGCTCAAGACAATACAATCTAAAAATGACATAATATAATGAAAATGGATAATGCGAAGTAAAAACAATTTCTAAGATTCCTCCTCAAAATTCTGAGAGCCAAACACTACAAGAGGTATTAAGATTCCTACGACAAATGAAGCAAACCTACCTACTAATCAAAATTGACCTAACCTGTAAAGGTTCTACCCTAATACTCATCTTCCACACCTTCTTTTCTAGGTCCATGTCATTGGTAAGTTGTAAATTTTTCAAGTTTTGCATAATCACCTCTCTTTAATATTTTCTTGGTCTATCTCTAGAATCATCCATCACCAATCTCTCACACCTTCATACTAGGACATTCGTATCCTTCCTAAGAACATATTCAAACTATTTCAGTCTCTCCTCCGCATCTTATCTTCCACCCCAATCATATTACTATGTATATAATAATCTCATTTCGGATCTCATCACATCTAGTAAACTCACACATCCATCGCAACATCCTCATCTCTGTCACCTTCAACTTTTGAATATGGGAGTTCTTAACTGGACAATACTCCTCCCTATACAACATTGCTAGTCTAACTGGCACTCTGTAAAAAAAATTTAGTTTAAAAGGTACTTTTTTTTGCATAAAACCCCATCTGTGAGCCTCTATTTCATCTATGAGGTGTTGATATGGTGGTAACAATCCTCTTCATTTCCACCATTACCCTGGATCATAAATCCCAGATAGTTGAAACTATCCATCTTAATAAAGCCTGGGTATCTGGCTTCATTATCACGCCCTTCTCCTGCTCCACCTCACTGAACTTGCACTCCAAATACTCTGTCTTGGACCTGCTTAATCTAAACCTTTTCGACTCAAGTGTTTCTATCTAATACTCCACTTTAGTATTAAATCCTCTGCAGGTTTCGTCAATCAAAACTACGTCATTCGAGAACAACATGCATCGAATTACCTCTCCTTGAATTCCCCACATCAATGCATCTATCACCATGGCAAACAGAAATGGGCTAAGGTCAATCCCTGATGCGACCCCATCACAACGGGAAAATAATCTGAGTCTTCTCCGATATTTGTTACACTAGTATTGAATCCATCGTACATATTCTTAATCTCCCTAATATACGCCACAGACACACCTCTAGCCTCCAAGAACCCTAAAGAACCTCTCTAGGAACTTTATCATGGGCCTTTTTTAAATCAATTAATACCATAAATAAGTTCTTCTTCCTTTCTCTATACTGTGCCACCAATCTCCTTACCATATGAATTGTCTTTATAGTCGAGCGTTCAATTATAAATTGGAATCGATTCTCAGAAATACTCACAATCTCCCTCATCCTCAACTCTACTACCCTTTCTCACACCTTCATTATGTGACTTAACAATTTGGTACCCCTGTAGTTGTTACAATTTTGAATGCCACCCTTGTTCTTGTAAAAAGGGATCATCGTACTCCATCTCCAAATATTAGGCATCTTTGTTATTCTAAAAATAACATCAAACAATTTGATTAGTCATGCAATATCTGTGTCGCTAGAGCTTTTTTAAAAATCCATCGAAATATCATTTTCCCCAGTCGTTCTACCCTTATGTTTCTTATGAATAGTTCTCTTAACCTCCTCAATCATAATACATCTACAGTAACTATAATGTCGACATCTCTCTGAGTGTTTCAAATCCCCTAACACAATGTTTGAAGTTCCTGCATCGTTCAAGAGCTTATGGAAGTATGATTGTCATCTCTTCTTAATAAGAACTTCCTCTTTCAAAACTTTATCATCCTCTTCTTTGATGCATTTCACTTGGTCTAGGTCACTATTCCACCTATCCCTCGCCTTTGTGAACCTTATAGCTTCTTATCTCCATGTGTATCCTCCAATCCTACATAAATTCTCTCAAAGGTTACTATCTTAGCTGCCATAACCGCTAACTTTGCATCCCTTCTTTCCTTTCTATACTCCTTCCTATTACATAAATATTCCTCCTGGGTCTTACTCTTCATAAACTCTGCGTAAGCTCCCTTCTTAGCCTTTCTTTCCCTTAAACTTCTTTATTCCACCACCAATCCTCTCGACATCTACCAGAACAACCTCTTGAGACACCTAACACCATTTTAGTTGGTGTTCCTATTCACAACTGGTAATCTTATTCCACATACTATCTTCATCCCCACTACTCTCCCAAGCTCCCACATCCATAAACTCTCTCATATCTCTAGGGCACTAGCCATTGTCAAGCTCCCCCTGTCAGATCCTAAGTCGATCATCAACAACCCTCTTCTTCCTTAACTTTCTTATCTCCTAATCCATCACCAAAGGATTATGCTGTCAAGCTCGCCCATCGGATCCTAGTCGATCATCAACAACCCTCCTCTTTCTTAACTTCTTTATCTCCTAATCCATCACCAAAGGCTTATACTGAGTTGAAAGGTTTTCACTTGGTATGACCTTAAAATCTCTACAATAGCTTTTATCCCCCTTCTTAAGGATAGAAAAGTCTATCTAAGTCTTGCCACCAAGCTACGAAGATAACTAAATGATCCTCCTTCTTCAAAAAGCTCGAATTTGCAATCACTAACCCAAAAGCTCTAGAAAAATCCAAAACCAACACTCCTCCTTTGTTTCTTTCCCCTAACCCAAAGACTGCATGAACCTCGACATAACCCCTGACAGACGATCCAATGTGCTCATTAAAATCCCCTCTTATGAAACCCATTTCAGTGATGGACACACCTCTTACCATCTCATCCAAACTCTTTAAATCACTTCTTCTCCTTCTCATCCAAGTCTACTTGCGGAGTGTAGGAACTAATAATATTCCACATAGGTTCTTTAACCACCAACTTAATCGCCATCATTCTATCATTAACCCTTCTAATTTCTATCACCTTGTGAGTAACACAACTTATATTTGACCAGATTCCGCACCTTATAACCTACCCATTTGGTCTCCTGGACATAAGTTATGTTAATCTTTCGTTTCCTAAGAATCTACACCAGCTCTATGGACTTACATTATAAAGTACCTATATTCCAAGACCCACCGCTCTTAACCTAGTGGTTTCCTTACCCCATCCACCCCTTCTATCTCTCTTCCCCACCCCCGCTCTCAACCCCGATCTCGCTCCGAACCTCGACTCAAAATCTCAATCCAATCGAAGACATGACGATATTCTACCATCATAAACCAAAGTCACTAAAGAAAAAAATTAAGCTCAAGAACTACTAAAATATCAAGCACTTAACCACGAACAAAGTAAGTAAACTACACCATCCTAACACAACAAGACACAAGCAGTAGAACTTTCAGTCTAACCAATTCGTATACCAAAAACAGGAATACTACTAAAGGTAGATAAATAAAAGAAAAAAAATAGAAATAGAATAACATATGAATATGATAGATACACCTATGAGCAGAAAAACACAGGATTATAATTCACCGGGTTCATCTGAAAGAATAAAAGGAAATTTTCTTATTTAATTTCAGGAAGTTAATGTCGAAATTGGTTGCCGTAAATTATCTCCTAAGTTTGTTGCACAAAATTTACACCCGATGGATCTTAATTCAAGGAGATCGAAAAATTTATCCTTTGAAGTAGAGATTGGAGAAGTTACTGACCTTTTTATTATTATAACCGAAGTGATATAGTTCTCAAATATCAACACAATAGCAATGCTTCCAGAAGAGATAAAAGATTTAAACTCCTTTAACTAATATATTAGGATTAAACGCACTAGTTGTGAAACTTGTGGTGTAGATCTGGGAAGAGCTTGCAAAAGCAAAATACATGGAGTGGGAGCATGAATCTACAAGTTGCTCCTAGGAGATTCAGACCTTGAAGTAAAGGATATTCATACCTGCAAAAGATACCAAAGAAAAAAAGAACGATAAGAAAGGAACAAAATCATTCTCCATAGGTACAACAAAAAGACGTCGAAGAAAGCATTTATTTCTGGTGGTGAACAACATTAGTGCACGTTTTTTTCATCGAAAAAGACAGGACTTCGCCGAAAAGATCTAGATCAGCCGAAACAACTTAAAGTAGCAACGAGTAGTTGCAGTGATGGGTTCTCCAGACTGGAGTTGTAGCAGAGCAGTTTTGATCAATTGTCAACAGTCGCGTTGACTATGAGTTCGCCGACATTAATAAAGGGCAGCGACGAATTCCTCTTGAAAGGAAGAAGAAAGTTATACTATTCTTTAACACTTTGACAACCAGGGAATCAAGAATAAGAAATTAGCTCTCACTATGGACTACCTTTTTTCAAATTGAAGAGTCTCTAGAAGGCATCTCTTTTTTAACTTTTTAAGGCTCATTCTCTAGTAGAAAATTCACAAAATATGATTCAAGAAAGTAGTTGTACCTTAATTTTTTACTACATCTTGAATTATCTTCATTAAGTATATTTTTCTTTGATTCTTCTCGAGATCGCATAATTTTTTTACTAAATAACTCACACTTAATTTTATACGAATAAATATGTTTAAAGAATTTATCATTATATGATTCAATTATCTCATACTATGAATCTTATGATATTATAATTTGTGAATAAAAAATTATAATGTTTTACTGTTTGTAGTATATTTAATGGGAAAAACATAGATTTCTTCCTAATATATACCCAAAAAACTATTACTACACTTAAACTACTAGGACGAGCTCTTACACACCTGTATTATTTGAAAGTGAATTTAATATCACCCTATAAGCTGATGTGACACAAAAAATAAAAATAATTTTGAAAGAGGCACGTTTATGATGCAAAAAAACATTTTTTGGGTTATCTCAACCCCCAACCACCTTTCTAAATCCCCCATCTTTATTTTTCTTAGTCGTTTTTCTCTTATCACGATTTTTTCCTTTGAGCCAACTCCACTAAGAACCAAAGTGAAAATTTTGGTATAATTTAGGGCTTCTCGTGTTGAAGTTTAAAGTCAAACTAAAAAAATATAAGAATATTAAATTCAGGAAACATAGGTAGGGTGAAATTTACTTCAAATTGAAGAAACCCCTTAAGTTTAAGGATTAATGGGGAGGTTATAAGGTCAAATTAACCATACTGATGAACCCTCTGATACAAATTACTATGTAGTGAATAGAAAATGTAGTTATAATAATCACACTTTGCTTAAGCTAAAAGGAGTAAATATTGAATTTGTTTAGCGGTGTAATAGAGAGAGTGTACTTTTAAGAGAAACATAAGGAGAAACAAATTGAATGTGTGTGTTTAGTGTAAGTGGGGAATGAGAAAGGGCTAACTTATTTTTGTTAGAAGCAAAAAAATGACTGTAATTTTTTTTAGATCTATCATTTTATAATTTTGATGTGCGTTTTTTGATAGGTGTCTTTGTGGTGGTTTGATGTTCAATTTTTTGGTGAGTTTTTGTGGTGATAATATGATTTTTAAAGTTATTTTAATTATAGGTGGTGAGATTTGTCTTAATTATTTAATTTTTATGGTGAAATATAGGAATTTGGTGATGGTATAGTGGCAACAATTGAGTTTTTACAGTAGGTGTAGTGGATGTGGTGAAGGTGAAGAGAAAACAATTAGGTGACATGTTTTTTTTCAACATCTGACATAGCATCTGATGTGGCAGTGACATGACCATGACGTGGAGCGAGTATAATGCACTTTTCATCATATGACTGGTTGTGTATGTGCTAGGGTGGAAATAAATTCGCTTTCATATAGTATAGGGTGTGTAATAGGTTTGCCTAATAATTTAAGTGTGACAATGACTTTTCGGGTATAGTTTAGGGTGAAATCTGTGTCTATTTTCCTATTTAATAAAAACACAACCACTGTCTTGGGTCCCTATTTTAATTCTTTTGGGTTTAGGAACTTGAACTTTGGCTAGCATCCCCACACTTTGAAATATTTCAAGTTATGTATTCTTCTTTTTCACTTCTCATATGAAGTACATCATTTCTTGATGTGGGATACTCTATTAAGTATTCCATTAGCTGTAAGGATAACTTTCTCCCATAAATTTTGTAGTGAATCAAAACTTATTAATAAGACATTTATTATTTTCATCAATATTAAATTTTTATTTGCCACAATCTTATTGGATTAAGGTGTTTTGGGAGCAACAGTTTGATGGAGAATTTCATTTTACAAATATATCTATTCAAAAGAAGATTAGTACTCTCCACCCCTATCACTTCTTATTTCACATATCTTCTTATCAACTAATTTCAATTTCAGTTTTGTATTACTTAAATATTTTAATTGTTTCATCCTTTCTATTTAGAAAAATAAACATAGAAATATCGAGTGCTATCCTCAATGAATATTATGAAATATTTTTTTTATCAGAGATGACATTGACTTCATATCATAAATATCTGTGTGAACTAAAGCTAAAAAATTGAAATTATTGTCAACAGATTGATAGGGATGTTTAGCGGACCTAGATTCAACACACACTT
>JBDJHY010000001.1:5475495-5490876 GCA_039654485.1 Withania somnifera | reverse complement strand
ATTGTAGTAGTCCTCCGCTTCGGCTACGGACTACGGGGTTTGGTTCTCCTACTTGTGGTGTAGTAGGTGCCATCATGATCCGAGAAATCGGGTCGTGACAGGTAATCGTGACTAGACTATGAAGTATAGGTCTAACACGTTGGCACTACTCGATATCATATAAAAAAGGCTAAAATTCTAGGTCTGTGGACTTCTTCTCTAGACTGGGCTACAATCAACCAACTCTGCAAGGTCAGAAAATTATTATACACATGAATAATAAACTTTTATTTAAAAACCTACAACTATAGGTACTCAAATTTTTGCAGGGACTTCCTTATGATATAACTCATAACTTTTTATTTGCCTCTAAGTCTATCACTATAAGGTCAATACTCTTTCTAACTTACTAATATGATACATCAAATTCTCTAACCACCCATTTCAAAAGGGTTAAAAAAATCGTAACTTCTCTTAAGGAAATTATAAAGGAATGGACATAGCATTTCTCCATCTTTCATAACTTACTAAAACTAAATTTTAGTGACACCCGGAATCCAAAATCCTAGAATTGCATACAATAACATTCCTCTCTAGGTTCACATCTCCTTATAATACATAGGGTTCTTCCTCATTTATCTAATAACATAGCCTTTATTCAATTATTCATCTAGAGATCATATCTTACACTTACACCTTCACACTTTGAGATGAATCATCAATTTAAATTTTGCACACTCTATATCAAGATAACTAGGTCAAATTATAAAGCTAACCTTATTGCTTATCCCTCATCACTCCATTCCTCTCACTATGGTGATCATATAGAGTACAAGCTTAGTATTCAGTACTAAACATGGATAGCACACAAATTTGTCTTACTACTCAAGCTTACAAATACAAGATCATAATTCAAGGTAAACTAGTCCTTTGAGAGTTAATAACAGAACAACCAATTTGAATCATACACTCTATCTATTCATAACCTACACATTTTTGTCCAACAAACTTACTATATTTAATATCTTCCTAATGCCTCATTTTTCTAATCCGAATTCATAATGTTATGTATATTATAGGGTTTTCTCATCAAAATCGTAAGATATTACATAAATTTGTCAATTCCTGACTGCTTTATCTCTAGCTCACATACTTTACTTGATCTTCCTAACACAGTAACTTGTCATCATAAAATTATTCACTAATTCAAGCATAATCTAATTTCTTTTAACCAACAACTCCTCTTTTACATACCACTATGTAATCTACACCAAACATACTACACATTAGTCAACACTTAAGGACATGTCATCCCATTACATATTTAATAAGCATATGACCCTAGAAATATACCTCAATCAATAATTATGTGCACTTTTGATCTTTACATTTCCGAATTTATATTTTGACTCTAAGATTATTCTACCATATAAGTCTTTGGCTTAGAACATACCAATTAATACCATCCATTTTTTCTCAAGTGACAACCCTACCTTAAAATTCTAAAGCATACTTCCTCTTAATTTCTACACTAATGTTCCAAAAGGGGTAAAGGGCATATCATTATTTGGCTCAAATGCATGAGTTGTGACAACAAGAGTACAGTCTATTGAAACAATAGACTTAAATACACTACTGGTCTCTTTGCAAGACTTGGGAAGTATTTTACTTTGATAGATCTTTTAGAGATCTTTGCATAGGCAACGATTAAAGATTACTATTTCTTACAACACTAAGATGAGGCATAGGAGGAGGAATTTGGAGTAATACATTAATTCATATAAGCTTCTTGAGCAACAACTTTAGTGCATGATCTAGAGCATTAAAGAACAATAATTTTTTCTTAAATGTATATAGTCCCTCATTTATAAGAGTGGGGGCCTCACAACCATAAATAAGATCCTATTGACATAACTTTATAGACTCTTTAGGACACTTGCACTTTATGCTTTGATACTAAGTTTTTCATGCTTGGAATATACACCTTGGATGTGACATGATACTTAGAACCACAAGTGCCCCCCACCTAATTCTCGTGCTAGAGTGAAACATAAACTTACATACTGAGTATTGAGAAAGACAAAATATGATTGAACCATTGCTTAAATTAAAACAAACATGTCTTACTTAGAAATAAGTCACTTGAAAATCGATACAACTACACTTAACTAACTGTCTATGAAGCCTTTACTAAGAATTGATGAATTTTTGGTACAAACCCCCAACTAAGTTTAAAAAACTAAAGTTGAATAACAAAATAAAATATAATATGCTTATGTAATAAACTAGACCTCAGAGGATGAAGATTCACCAATAGCTGACTGGAACCTACTGAGTCTACTAACCATAAAACTGGGAGTGCATACTAGAATGTACATATTATGACAATACAACACAAAAAAAGAATGTGATTAGGTTAAATGTACTGAATATGTGGGATACGCATAATGACTTCTTAAAACATAATGGATACTTAGAAAGTTCAACTAATTTGGGATAGGTTAAAAACAACCTAGAGCTGGTAAAAGTCATATGATGATGTCAGTAGAAAGGAGTTGGAGTTCGAGATCGATCACTGGGTTATCCTAAAGGTGTCACCCATGAAGGGTGTAATGCATTTTGGAAAGAAGGTGAAGATGAATCCCTGTTATGTTGGTCTATTTAAGATTGTAAGAGGAGTAGGCTAGGCCTATAAGTTGGATATTCATGCTAGTTTTGCAGCATTCCATCCAATGTTTCATGTTTTTATCTTTTGAAGAAATGCTTAACTAACCCTTCGTTAGTTGTTGCTATTGAGAGAATACCTATCAAGGATAATCTCACCTATGCGAAGGTGCTAGTTGAGATTCTAGATAGACAGGTCCGTAGAGTTTAGATTAAGGAATCTGCTTCAGTCAAAGTGCTATGTACAAATCAGAAAGTTGAGGATTCTATATGGGCGACATAGGCCGATATGAGGCAGAAATACCCTAATATCTTTACTTACATCTCTAGTTCAGAAAGAGGTAACCCTTTATATTACTAATATTATTCTTTTTTTGTCACCTTCAAATCTGCTGTATTCACCTCTATGTTTGTGCATTTGTTCTAGGTATTTCCATGATCTGTTTTGTTATATATTAAACATTAGAATCATGTTCAAGTCATCCCAAGTTTCATGTCCATGATGTCTATTCAATTAGCTTGTCTATTTAACTATTTTCAGTTTTAAAACTCAACTCTAGCCTTCATTCGAGGATGAATGATACCAAGGGCTAGTTATTGTAAGACCTCATGCTTGTAATAGCCTAGAAATACTAAAAATAATCTTAGAAAATAAAAAATAGAAGAAGAACTTATGCCTAGTTCACTACGAGCTGGACCACGACTTGTGGAATACAACCCCATGAGTTGTGCTACTAAATCATAGAAACTACATAAAATTGTCAAAGGCTTCCCCATAATTCACAAATTGTTCCATCATTCATTGAATTAAAGACCATGAGTGATTTTATGCAAGTCGTGGTCCCCTAGTCCTTTTTCTAGTAAGCAACTTTCACTACACGGATCCACTTCACGATTTGTGAAGAGAAGGACCATGACTCATGAAGCCAGTCATGGGGTGCATATCCCTTTCGATTAGACAACCCATATCCCATAATACAAACCATGACTCGTGTTTTTACACTCCACAAGTGGTGGAAGTGACTCGTGATGTCACTCTGGGTTTTTCCAAGTTTTTAAATTAAATTCCCAAGTGTATTTTAGACTTTTACCATGACCCCATGACTATTATATAGTCATTTCTAGTCCATATTTACCCCTAGTATATAAGTCTAATCCTACACTTAGCTATTTTACTCTACACATAGAAATTATTCAAAAGAGAGATAGAACAGAGAACTTGTTCAAGAGCAAATAACCTAGGGTTCAAGTCAGCACAAGTTCCTAAATATTTCACCAAGAATTTGTGCTTTAATTCAGGTACAAGGTTATTTAGTGAGGATATTTTTTATCCTCATGCTTAAAGTTTTTTTTTTATGAAAAAACTAGTTTTTTTTTTAATTTTAGGGCTGAAGACCCATTTAATGATTTTTGTGAAGTTTGTATTATGCAATATTGAACTGTTTTAAGATTATTAGCATGATTTACACAAACATTTACATAATTTTCCCATACTTTTCATGTTAAATTTACTTTTCACAAACTTAGTTGGATTTTGAGTTTTACTCCATGAAGATCCTTAAAACTAGTATTAAAAGTGCCTGAATATGATTTGCGTTCAGTTTATGACTTATGAAACTCAAGAAAAAAAAATACAAGGAAAAAAAATTAAGGTGCTCTGGCTCAATTATGATATAAGATACGGGCATCCAGATATGTTCCTTTCAGAAACTTTTCAAGAATATGAGCATAGTGTTTTGTGAGGATTATTTAGCACCGAGAGGGTTAGTTCAACTATCATTAAAGTTGTAGTTAGTCAAAAACTGGGTTGCTAGCTTAGTATCTAGTTAAGGATCCTTAGCTTATATTTTACATGCTTAACTCTAGTCATGGAAGGTTTAGGGCAACCTCTTTACCAATGTGGGGTCAAAACACTGGACTTTTTTCGGTGTAGGTTCATGACCCCGGACTCTACGTAGATCATTCATAGTTTATATAAATTATTAGAAACTCCCAAGTTCATCATTAAGAATTAAAGACTAAAATAAATGCATTGACCTAGACTTGAATGATTTATACCTATGATTCAGAACAAGAAACAAGGTTTGTACTTTTCATCTTACAAAACTCTTTAGGTCATTGCATAGATTTTCATTCCATCTTTATGATATTTTTCATGTTTATTGCATACACTCCCTTACCAGTATATTCAATAATACCGACCCGTTTTGGCTGCATGTTATTTTGTAATGCAGATACAGGTTTTCTAGCCTAACAATGAGATCATTAAAAAAGAAATCTACCCTAAAGCTTTGTGAGTCCTCACTAACCAGGAACCAGAGTTGTTCTTCTTATGGTTTTCTTTTTTTCATTATGTTGAAGACAATCTGAGAGTTTGTCTTGGAAGCTCTCCACAACTCTCGATAGTTTTATATAAGGTTTCAGACATAGTGTCTTATGTTTCTAGATGTGTATATGTTTTTCCATTTTGAGGCCAACCGATAAAATTGCTTAGTTTCCCTTTTTATGATATTTTAGTATATTTACTCATTTATTTAGTTAGCTTCCATTGTATGCCTTATGTTTTGGCAGGTTCACATGCAAATGTCTAGCTTAGGGCTCATTTGTGGGTCCTTTGAGCCTTGTATCATCCATAGGTAGCCTCAGGTTTTTATAGTTTGCACCTCCTTTACACCTATGCTAAGCATCATTAATCAACATATAGATCACTTCTTTTGAATCTGAATTGATGACTAAAGGTTGAAGATTATTTTACAGAGCAATCAGATATAATTAGTAGTAAAAGCATGGTATCTATATTCACTTTGTAGAAGTTTCTGTCAGGTAGTTCCTATTTTATGTATCTATGGTTGCATTTGAAAAGTTTAATTGCATAATATTTAAACACATAAGTTTTATCGATACTGATCTCAACCAAAAGTAATATGTTTTGCAGATGAACTAAAGATGTCGAATTATAAAAGGAAATAATTCACTTCATAAGGAAATTTTCAATCATATCTTTCCCGAGGCATTGTTGTCTTAATAAGGAGTATGAATCAGTCAAGACCAGTTTATCTTAATAGAGAGATATGTCTACAAGATACTTGCATTTTTACATCTAAAAGATTTGAAATTTCTTATTCAGTAAAATTTTTCCTTTCACTAAGTAGTTGATCCATAGGCAACCCATTCTGCAACATTTATTGTATTAAAAAGGATAGCCCGGTGCACTAAGATCCCACTTGTGTAGGGTTTAGAGAAGGACCAGATCACACGTGTCTACTCAGTGGATCAACTATCTAATTAAGGCTCCAAATAACTATATCCCTAAATATTTGTTGTTTAATTAAAAGAAAGATTTTCCAGAAATTCATACCATATACATCCTTTATCACAACAGGTATCCAAACCTTCAATAATATATTTCTACATGTATGAGAATTGTTTCCTATACTACTTCCATATTTTTCTCTTAGTAATCCATAACATATATACTTTTTCATACTTAAATCTCCATGAGAAAAATCCATAAAAGATTAAATTTTTTAGTTAGATTTGAAGAGACCAAGGCCTCCTTGGATTTTGTGCCTCTAACAGAGATAGATCCAAAATTTTACATAAGAGCTCGTCCGAATCATTAATTTTAGTTCAAACCATGTATTTGTATTAAGAGATCCACTAAATATGTATGAAAAGTAAATTCACAACTTAGTTACTAACCCTAATATCAGATAAAATATTCATTCTACCCCAAGAATTTTTTTGTTATGTCTTAGCTATTTGATTAAAGGTTGTTATGGGATATAAAGGAATTTTTCAGTAAAAGTTTAAGAGGTAAAAAATTTTTACTTCATGTTTTAGCATTTCAGATAACGTAGACTTAATTAAGTATGTCCAACTACCTTTCCAGCAATTTAATAAGATGAATTCAAAATGGCCTGTCAAATTACAATAACATACCATGTGTAATCCCACAAGTGCTGAGTGTAGGGAATGTAGGATGTACAAATATGTTAAACTTATCTTTGTGGGGTTCTAATAGACTCTTGGCCTAAAAAGAATGTATCCAACAAAGGAAGACAATCTAGTTATTTCCATGCAGGTGGTGAATGAGAGTTCCTTTACGTATAGTTCCAAGCTAGTTCCAGTGTAAGTTGGAGTTTTATATGGAAAAGAAAAACATTCTAAGCTTAAAAAGTTTACATAACTAGGCCTAAGAATGAATCTATCAAGTTTTAGTGCCATATGAGTATATGAAGAATAAGATGCTGGTAAAATGCAGCAACATAAATATGGAATACACAAGAATAGTTACAGTAAAAAATACAGTTGACTGTCACGATAAAGGGTATAAAATGGAAAAGATAACACCAAGAATTTTACATGGAAACCCTTAATAGAAAAACCACATCCCAAGAGGAGCAAAGTGATATCACTAAAGTAAGTAATTTTACATTATCGAGTTACAAGTACACCAATAGAGTGTCCACTACACTGAAAAAGGAATAACACTCTTTAGACTCTCACCTCACTATAATATCACCTAATAGATGAACTTCACTACTCAATCTATATTTCTCTCTCTCTCTCTTTATGCTGTGTATAAATGAACCAAGACAGGAATGAAACCTTCCTCTTGATGTCATCCATGACATCACTATACATGGCAAAGTCAAGACTAGGCGTATGAAATAACTTTATGATGTCTCCTACCACTTTACAAGATATCATTTAAGTGGTTGTTTATCATCACTTTCCAAGATATCATTATAAGTTATTGTATACCACCACTTTCCAAGACATAAAGTGCCAAGGAAGAATTATCTTCCTTTCAAGTGTTCACTCTCTAGTTCAGATTAGAAATAACACCTTTTTCATTTGTCAGAAGAAGGGTCCATGTTTTCCTCAAGACATGGAGCATGGGGCTAGACAGTACCCCAAAAATCTCCCTATCCAATCTCAAGATCTTGAAAGTGGTATCTCTATCTTCTCAAAGAGTGCTCATGCCGACAAGATCTTTACATAAATTGAAGTTGTCTTTTGGTCTTGTTTTGGTCAGCATATCTACAGTATTTTCACTTGCATAAAAATTCTTGGCATGAAATGATCCACTCTCCACTTGTTCACAAATCCAATGATATATAACGTCAATGTGTTTTGTCCTTGCATGGTCCATAGAGTTCTTTCTCAAGTCTATCTCACTCTGAGTGTCACAATAGAAAAATACTCCATCTATTGCAATCTAAGTTATTGAAGGAACCTTTGGAGACATATCATTTCCTTCCCTGCTTTAGTAGCTGTAATATATTCAACTTCTATTGTAGCTAGTGTTACACACTTTTGCAAGTTCGATTGCTATGATCATCTCCCCCTGAAAATATAAACAAATATCTAGAATTAGATTTTCTTCTATCAAGGTCACCATCCATATCATTATCTGTATAACCCTTTAATATTGGATCACATACTACAAAACACAAACAACTACTTTTAGTGCCTATTAGGTACCTCAGGATCGATTTGAATGCTTCCAATGTTCTTTTCCTAGATTTCTAAGGAATCTGCTGACAACACCAACTACATGAGAGATATCAGGTCTAGTGAAAACCATTGGAAACATTAGACTTTCTATAGTGGAGGAATATGCAACTTTGTCCATACTCTTTTCTCCTCCTTTGTTGTGGGGTACATCTTCTTAATTAACTTCATATGAACAGCAAGAGGCATGCTAACAGGCTTAGAATTCTTCATATTAAAGTTTTCTATTACGTATTCAATGTATCTCTCTCGCGACAAATAAATATTCCTTTAATTTATGAGATGAGTAATTCTCATGCCAAAAATTCTTAGCATGACTCAAGTCTTTCATGACAAAAGAATTAAAAAATTATTTCTTTAATTTGTTAATACTGGAAGCATTCCTTCCTATAATCAACATATCATCCACATATAGCAAGAGGATCCTGAAATCTTCATAAGAAAATCTTTGTACAAACGCATAATGATCTGAAGAATTCTTCTTGTAACCTTGCTCCCCCATAATAGATTCAAACTTCTTGTACCACTATCTAGGATATTGTTTCAAGCCATAGAGACTCTTCTTAAGCTTGCACACATGATTTTTTTTACCTTTTACCTTGAAGCCTTTAGGCTGTTCCATATAAATTTCTTCTTATAGGTCACGATGAAGAAAACCCATCTTTACATCCATTTTCTCTATCTCTAATTAACTAGTATCCGACCTTAGAATTGTATGAATGGAGGACATTTTCACAACACGTAAAACTATTTTTTCAAAGTCAATACTCTTTTTTGATCAAATCCCTTAACAACCAATCTATCTTCGTATCAGGGCTTCAAGTTGTGTTCATTAACTTTAACTTTGAATACCCACTTGTTCTTCAGAGCTCTCATGCCCTTAGGAAGCTTTAACAACTCATAAGTGTGATTTTGATGCAAAGTTTTCATCTTATTTTGCATGGATTTAATCCATTGATCCTTGTATTAATGTTCCATGGCCTTCTCATAACATTCTGGTTCTCCCCCATCATTGGTAACACATACTCATCAGGAGAACAATGGGAGGAAGGAGTATGTTCTATTGTGGACCTTCTAAGTGAAACAATTAATTTATCCAAGACTTCATTAGTAGAAGCATCATCAGTGATATCATCATCAACATCAATATGTTGATCCAGAGCACGATCCTGGGAATCTCCATTATCATCAAGCCCACAAACATCAGGAAGTTGATCAAGGCTAACCATGCTATCAAAACTTGAAGATTCTAGCTTCTCAACTTTGTGAATATCTTTAATATTTTTTATTCTCCATGAAGATGACATCACGACCTCTCAAGACTCTGATAAACTAGATTATATAGCCTACAACATAACTTATCAAGTACATAACCAATGAAGATGTACTGCCTTGCCTTTACATCTAACTTTGACCTGTCATCTTTAGGCATATGTACAAAAGCTTTGCATCCAGATACCCTTAAATGGTCATAGGATACATCCCTTAAATACCAAATTTTATTTTAAACTACACTTTGCAAAGAAATCGCAGAAGATAGGTTAATAATATGTGCAACGATCATCAAATCCTCTCCCCCAAAAGAGTTCGAAAACTTTGCTTCTAAAAGTAAACATCTAACCCTTTCCATTAGGGTCCTGCTCATCCTCTCAGTCAAACCATTAAGCTGAGGAGTATTAGAAGAGTCCTTCAGTGTCTGATGCCTTATTTCTTGAAATATTTGTCAAACGGCCCACAATATTCACCACCATTATCAGTACGAATATAATTCAACTTTTTTCCAGTTTCTCTCTCAACAGAAGCCTAAAACTATTTTAAAACATCCAACACATAGTCGCATAGACCTAACGTTTTCTTGAATAGAGTTATCAATAAAAGTGAAAAAGAAAAGTGCATCACCCAAAGTCCTTGTCTTCATAGGACCACCCAATTCCGAATGCATTAACTCCAGCAACTTTGTCTTTCATATGTGAGGGTAGGACTTGAAAGAAGCTCTATTTTATTTTCCAACCATGCAATGCTCATAATTTTCTAATTTAGCACTTTCGAATCACCCAAAAATTTATTTTTTCCTAGAACATTAAGTCTTTTCTCACTAATGTGGCTATGCCTCTTATGTTATAGCGATATTGAAGAGTCATCGCTCTCAAATGCATTCACCATGTTCACATAAATAAAAGTCGTAGTCTAGTATAGACCACTGTGCTTGTTACTTTGATCCACTATTAAGGAACCCTTAACGAGTTTCCATTTTACGACACCATTGATACTTACATATCCTTCAGAAAACCAATAGATATTGGGTGCAAATGAGTATCAAGTGCATATTTTACATTGTTAAAACTTGTTTGGTTTCGATACTAGTTTTCAAACAAATTGTACTAGTACCAAACACCTTAGATATTATCATGTTACCATACTCAAGATTTCAAAATCACCAGAAGTATACTATGAGAAAAAATATATCCTTGATGTCACGTGAGATGTGGCACCACAGTCCACAATCCATCTTGACTCATTCCAAGTGATGTTTATCATATTCATATCAAGGATAGTAATAAGATATTTAATGGTGGCTAAGAGATTTTCATTACCACCTTATTTCTTTCCTCCTTGTCTTTGTTCTCCTGTTTCCA
The DNA here is from genome assembly GCA_039654485.1 of Withania somnifera. Lineage (NCBI taxonomy): Eukaryota > Viridiplantae > Streptophyta > Magnoliopsida > Solanales > Solanaceae > Withania > Withania somnifera. The sequence goes on along the minus strand of JBDJHY010000001.1, from coordinate 5,480,077 downwards.
CTTATGGAAAAACTTCTTTATGTTCCTTTTCATCCCTCAATGGTAGCACTATCCCTCAATGGTAGCACTTAATATATCTAAGTATCCCTTTGTATTAGCTTCTATAATGTTTTCAATTTTGAGAACCCCAACTCTTGCTTCTTCCCCTAGAGCTAGACACTAGGTGCTGCATAGGAGAACCCAAGACAACAAGAACAATCATACAAGTAAGGAAGCAAATAATGATAAAGAAAGAGGTAAGACCAGAGTACAAATCAAAGGCAAATAAAGGGTATGTTAAACTAAAAACCTTCCTTTTACATCCAATATAAGAAATTTAAAGCCGGTAATGAAACACAACTGAGGGTGATTAGAAACCCTATATCCCGACCCAAAATCTAGGTCATGATGGCATCTACAACCCTTCTGTATACAACCCTACCCCTATAGCCTGGAGCTACATGCAATGGGCTATGAACTCTCAAAACATCTAGCAAGGCAGAAAAACATATACAAAGACATAAAAGAATGAAAATAGAAGGAATACATACATAACCTAAATCCTAAAACCTAGTGTCAATGGCATATAGAGCTACTATAAAGAATATCTAAAAAAGATAAAAAATACAATGTAACTCTTACAAAATTAATACAACACAGGTCTGCTATAGAAAGAATAAACCAAGCCGAACACAAGGAAACCATGGTCAGCCGGATGATAAAGCTCACCATAATCTCCGCAATCGATTAAAACTACTCCACATGATCACGGCATCTCCGATAACCCATGCCGGTATCTACACCACAGAAAAGGTACAAAAGTGCAGCATGAGTACCAAAAAAGGTACCTAGTATGCATCATCGATCGAATGGGCTAAAATAAAATACGAGTAATAAAGAAGAGGAAGTAAAACAGGTCAATGTTGGAGGAAGGTGGTAAGACTAATAGATAAGAAAAACAAGTAAGATGCCAGAAATGTAATTACAGAACTACAGGAACTAAACATGGTGAACACAATCCATAGTGACTAGTATCAAAAACCCAAAATCGAAGTAAAGAAATGTACCTGTGCTCCAGCTAAGACAAGCCCCCTCTAACCATAATGTTATATGTGCACGTTTTACGAATAAATGGTCAAACAGAAAAATACAACTAAGTAAGGGATAAAAAGTAAACACACAAAACCTACCTAGCGTCCCATACCACTTGTAAGTACAAAAAGCACAACAAAACCCACCGTGACTCCCCCTTAAGCCTGGTGAACACACAAAATATGAAGGAAATACACAGAGGTGCAGGAAAGTAGAAGTAGAGAAGTATCATGTAATGCTAGAACCATCCTCTCAATAAGTACCAATACTCGGGCCCACCCAAATAGTGCCAATATCGAGGCCTTGCCCCTCATCAGTGCTAATGAATAGGGCCTCTCTGTCATAGTACCAATCTCGAGACCTCACCCCTATCAGAGCCAGTAACAAGGGCCTCGCCCTCATAGTGGAAAACTTAAGGCCTTGCCCCTTATCAATGCCACTAACCAGGGCCTTGCCATCATAGTGCTAAACTAGGGGCCTCGCCCCCTATTAGTGCCAGTAACCAGACAAAAAAGTAGTATACAAGAGTCTCAACATAATACAGCAACAACAAAAAGGATAATAATAAAAATAGAAAGTAACCTGAGTCTAGGATCGTCCAAAGGCCAGAAGCTAAGAACTCATCTCACCACACTCATTGCGCAACTACTAAAATAGTTCCTAAGGTTTATGGCCTCTACATGGTGGGGTCATGACCCGAGAATACAATCATTCACCCTCTATGCCCTTTCATGGGCCCGCAGAATCCAGAAGGATATCAGCTAAAGAAAATACAGCGATCAAACCAAACCCTAATCCATACTACTGGCCATATCACAAAAACAAATAATAACCCAGTCTACAATGCACATAAATAAGCCTAGCCTAATTGGGTACCAACGAAAGTCCCTGAAATGCATTCACCGTCTGCGTGACGCTCCAAAACAGTCGATGTCACCCGAAACCAGGAAGATTTACTCCATGATAACATATGCAACTCCCCACTACTCCCCTTGTCTTAAACCACTCAGGACATAACACCTAGGGCCTAGCTAAGATAGAAAATGAAGGAGAAAAGGCTGGGAAAATGAAGGGGGTGAACCCCTATCTATAAGCTACAAGGGCCGTTGGGACACCCTTTAGGCCGCTGGGGCAACCTTGACAGGGCGGCTCCCTGGGCGCTGGGGTGACCTCACTAAGGCAGTTCCCTAGGTGCTGGAGTGACCTCAGCAGGGAGACGAAGGGGTCATTGGTGTGGTCTATAACCTGCAACTACACTTAGCAAAATAAGAAAACTTTGAGGGGCCTAAAACAAGCATCCCGAGTCCAATTATAGAAAACCAAAAGTGTATTTTGGGTGGAAAACCCACTACGGACTCAAACGAGTCGATAAAACGACCAAAAGCCATTTAAGTAAAATAGAACCCAAACCTAAAAGGATCAAACAGAGCCAATCTTTAGAATTTCCACAAACTGACTCAAAGAGAGATTGAATATCCCGAAAAGGGAACCAATGAATCAACTAGCCCAAAATCGATATCCCAAAGCTGATGGAGTCGTTGAAGTTCCAATCTGATGCTCCGATCACCAAAAGGCTACCCAGGCTCCAAAATGAGCTTCGACTGGGTTGAATTTCCATAAACCAACAAAAACTAAAAACAAAAAGCCCAGGACATGAACTTAAGGTCCATATAGACCAAAGTTTACATTTTGGAGCAAACTAAAATATTGTAATTACGAGCATGTTTACAACAATTTCACTCTTGATAGGGGAATTGAGATAAGGAGGAAATGAGTCACCAGGGCACCGAGCTACTAGTCCCAGCAAGTCATCAATAACTTGGGGAAACTACCAAACATCTCTAAGCATAAAAAATAATGGAAAGAAAAGAATTGACTGAACGGGTCATTGCATCATCCACCACTAAAAAGGACTTTCATCCTCAAAACTCTAGAAAGGAGGAGTACCTGAAGGGTTGAAAAAATATGGATACTGGGCTCGCATTACAACTAAAATCGAAACCCAAAGCATCACAATAAAATGTAAAAGACTAGCCCTTAACTTTTAGAACAAGAACCAGAGTGGTAGATAGTAACTCCTTCTGCCTGAAAAAGCTGGCCTCACACTCAGCTGACCACTGGAAAGGCACATACTTCTATGTCAGTCTAGTCAAGAGGGCTGCAATGGAAGAGAAACATTGAACAAAACAACGATAATACCCTACCAACCCAGGAAGCTACAAATCTTGGTGACGAAATTAGGACGAGGCCAATCACAAACTACTGCAACCTTAGCCGGATCATCACTGACACAGGCACCTGATACTATATGGCCTAGAAAGAAGATGGAATCTAGCCAAAACTCACACTTAAGGAAATTAATGTAGAATCACTCAATTCTTAATGTCTGTAACACAACTCTCAGGTACCCCTCATGCTCGGTTTGACTATGCAAGTAAACTAATATTTCATCTATAAAATCAATCACGAATGAATCCATATAAGGTCAGAACACCCGAGTCATCACATCAATGAAAGCTACAGGGCGTTAGTCAGCCCAAACTACATCACCAGAAACTCAAAGTATCCATACCTCATTCAAAAAGTTGTCTTCAGGATATCCTCAGCTCGAACCCTCAACTGGTGGTAGCCAGAACATAGATCAATCTTAGAGTACATGTGGCTCCCTGAAGCTGATCAAATAAATGATTGATATGGAGCAAAGGATAATTTTTCTTCATAGTAACTTGTTCAGCTACCTATAATACATACACTTCTACAGGGACCAATCCTCCTTCTAAAAAAAACACTGGGGCACCCCACAACGATACACTAGGACGGATAAAAACCCATATCAAGCAAATTCTACAGTTGAATGCTCAACTCACGAAGCTCAGTTGGTGCCATACGATATAGAGGACCAGAAATGGGCCTTGTGCCTAGCTTGACCATGATAGCATAGTATCTATCCTGCTTTGGTGGAAGACCAGGTAAATCAGCAGGGAAAATATCGATAAAATTATGAACAACCGGCACAGTCTCGGGGAAATAGGACCTAACACTGACATCTCTAACGTGGGCCAAATAAGCATAAAATTCGACAATAAAAAATTACTCGAATTAATGAATGACTAGTGGGAACGTGCTATATACAGAGGGCACACCTTACATAGATTAGGTCACGATCTTAGCATAACAATCCAGGACTGCACAATAGGAGGACAACCGGTCTATTCCCAGAATTATATCAAAATCTAAGATAGATAGATCAATCAAGTTAGCCTACGAGTCGTGACCCTAAATAGTCACCAGGCACGACTTATATACCCGATCCACCACTAGGGCCACACCCATCGGGGTAGATACACTGAACGGTACAAACAATTGCTCACTATTAACACCCAATTGCAAAACAAATTAAAAAGATATGTATGATAGTATGGAACCCGGATCAAATAATATCAATGCAAAAAACTTGAGAACAATCAACATACCGGTGATAACTGCATCAGAGACCTCAGGCTTGGCCCTG
>JBDJHY010000001.1:5457830-5475395 GCA_039654485.1 Withania somnifera | reverse complement strand
TAAAAGTTGGTTAAATAAAGATGTGGAAATGGATGTGTGGGCACACCAGAAGAGATAAGATTCGGATAGAAGATATTCGAGATTATGTGTAAATGATTTTTGTGGTGGATAGGATAATAGAGGCGATGTTAAGATGGTTCGTAGTTCGTACATATGAAAAGAGATGCACGAACACTCTAGTGGGGGGGGTACGAGAGTTTGGCTATAGTGGGTACGAGGAGAGGTAGAGTAGGCTAAAGAAGTATTTAAGAGAAGTAGTTAGATGGAACATGACACACTAACAACTAACGGAGGATATAACCCGAGATAGGAAGATTTGGAGGTTGAGGATTAGGATAGAAGGTTAATTAGTAGTTGAATGATATCTAATTTCCTTATGATGATTGTTTTTATTAATCTCCTATTTTCTTATTCTTAATTTTGAGAAAAGTTTTGGAAAAAAAGAAATCTCGGTTATCATAGTATCTTTGTTGTTATTGTTCCCTTTTCCATTGTTTTTTGTATAGATTCTTCATTACTATATTTGATTTACTTGCCTAGTTTTGGATATGCTTTACTTTGAGCCGAGGATCTACTGGAAACAACCTCTCGATCTTCTCAAGGTAGGGTAAGGCTGCATACATACCATCCTCCCCAGGCAGTACTTGTGGGATTATACGGAGTATGTTGCTGTTGATTTGTTGTACATCTACATCCAACCATGCCATTCTCTTGGTGCAAACCTAAAGTTTATAAGGATGATAATTGATTCAACTTTGCACCAAAAGTTTATAAGGATGATAATTGATTCAACTTCACTTGTTAGGGAAGGAACATGTCAAAGGACAGATGCTAGTTTTTAGCACAATTGTATAGGAAATACATGACAATGAAACCTTAGTCGAGGGAGCAAAGATTAATCAAATACGAAGGAGATGAAGGGATGGATAGAAAGGGAATTCTCAAGGGAAGAAGTTGGGAACGAGTTAAGATTATGCTGGAGGTAAAGCTCTAAGATTGGATGACTTCACCTTGGTGTACTTTTGAAAATGTTGGCACAAGGTTATGGGTGACATTTTGAGGAAAATATGACCTCATGAAATTGGGAGGTTTATTAAAGGTTTTAAAGCTTCGTTGTCCTTAATCATATTAAAGGACCAATATCAAATATAAAAAACAACTTACCCATTTGTCTAAGAAAAAGTATCTCCAAGATAATTGCTAGGATGCTCTGCACTAGACTAAAGAAGGTTGGACAAGACTCTATCGACATTCCATATGCATTCATGGAAGGTCTTAAGAACAATTGTAAATAGTTTTATATACTTTAGTGAGATTATGGATAAGTGGATGTGATGAACATTAATTAGAGTTAATTAGAATCAATCAGAGATATTTAGGATCAGTAGGACTATGCATTTCCTATTTTATGACGTACAAAATATTAAACCTTTAATGGTTGAGGGAATAATCAAAATAAAACATTCTTGAAACCTGTCCTTTTTTCCACATCATTTTTTTCTCTTCCTTTTTGCAAAAGGATGCAAAAATCTATAAAGAGCACTCGTAGCTAGTAAAATGCTGGAGAAAAAATGAACTCATTGAGTACTATGCAAACTGCACCTAGAGAAGGCGTACAATCATACTAGGGCTTTGGATGTTGTGATGGAGAGGATGGGCTTCACAATAGAAGGATCAAAAGTTTCATCATCACTTTTAGACCCTTCAATGGGAGTCAGCCTCGTGGGGTGTTCTTTTTTAGAGTTTAGAGGACTCAGGCAACAACTATTATCTCCAATATTTTTATAAGAGAAATCAGAACTACCCTAAACTATGTACGAAAAGTTGAATACACAGTTAAACTATTTAAACGACTTAACACACACGTGTACTACTTAAAAGTGCATTTATTTACACCCTAAAATGATGTGGAAAAAAATAATTCAAAAAATAAATAGGCGCATCTGAATAAAAAGAAAAAAAAAAATCAAAATCTTTTTCACCCCCAACTCGCACACTTCTTCTTCACACCCACCCACCCACCCGCCTCTTCTTCTTCACACCCACCCACTGCCCTCTTCTTACTCCATTATTACAAAAATCTAGAATTCAATTTCTTCACCTTCTTCGCTTTCTTCGTTACTCTAACTTAGCTCAAAAACCTAGCTTAAGTTGACGGTGGGCTGGGGCATTGAATGGTTGTAACGCCAAAAATTTCAGCCATCTTCTCCGGCCAAAACCAATGGCAAGGTGGGCACATCCTCAATATGCTTCTAACCATGTTACAGGTGTGAAGAATTGCTTATTGATTCTTGTTCCTTCATCTATGCATTGGTGTTTATATACACCTTACATCCCACACAAGGTAAGTCTAAACTAAGAAAAAGATATATATACAATCAATCCTAATTAATACCTAAATATTCACTTCCTAAATTATTATGATTCTGTAACAATCATCTTACTGGAAAATCAATCAAGGATGAGAGTAGAGGGGTTGAAGATGGATAATAGAAAGGGGTGAGAAGAAATTGGTGATGATGGAAGTTCTGTTGGTAGATGGTAAAGTTGATGGTGATGATGAATTGATGATTGGGTTTGGCAATGGTGATGCCATTAGTAGGAATGGAGGTTTTGTGATGGCTAACTGGAAATAGAAGAAAGAGAAAAAAAAAAGTTTATATTAAAAAGAAAAAGAAAAAATAGTGAAAAAATATTTGTTTGTATTTTTGCGCGGTGTTGACGTGACACTGACGTGGTGTGCGCCTGTGGAACACTTCACTTTGTGAAAGTGGTATAAGACTTTATAATATGGAAATAAATTCACTTTTAAGTAGTACGGGTGTGCATTAGGTCATCGTAGTAGTTTAAGTGTATATTCGACATTTCGGATATAGTTTAGTGGGGTTTTGATGTCTTTTCTCTATTTATAATGGAAGTGTTGCAAGGTAATCTTTTGAGCAGTCACAAGGGTGCTGCTATTTTTTTTTTTTTTTGGTAATCTGTAACTTTCATTTGTAAACCAGCAAAAGAGGATGTTGGAGGCAGTTACAACCAAGAAAGATTACCATTACAAGCTATGCGATGTGCTAATAAAATCTACAATAACCGAGCTATCATTTACAACAACTGTGGCCTTGTACTATCAGAATCTAAGCACAACATCCAGTTTTTCTTGAGCTAGTGTAGATTCTTCTTTATTCTCAAAAAATATGTTATTTTATGTTGCTCGGACTCAAGTGTGGGTATCTAATATGGGTGCGAATCTAGACGTCAGATTATTTTCAATAAATGTTAGGATTCGAGGGTATGAAACCGAGGGCGAATATGGGTGCTATGATATGAATAATAAGTGTGTATTGCAAGATGAAAAAAATGTATAGTACGATATATATAAGTAATATCTCAATACAACATACCCAGTATATTTTCACAAGGTGGGGCCGGAGAAGGGTAGAGTGTATGCAGTCTGTACTACTACTCAAAGGTGAGGTGGGGAGGCTGTTTCTGATAGACCTCCATCTCAAAAAAAAAAAAAAACAAATACGGAAAAGCCATAATACCAGAAAAAGGAACAATAGGTAGTAACAAAATAACATCTAGTAAAAAAACAAGACTACCACAAGACAATCAAGCTATTCAAAACAACAAACTTTATCAAAACTCCAAGAACATGACACTATAGGCGTAGCCTATGACTCCTAGCACGATTAATCAAAGCAAAACACTCCTACCAACTAACAAGGATGCACTCCTACGTACTATCCTTCTACCTAATACGCGTCTTTCATAGCTTCTTATTTAGGGCTATGTCCTCGGTAAGCGTGAGCAGACACACTTCTACCTCACACTTCCGCACTGGGCATTATTGCCTCTCCTGATCATATGCTCAATCATCTCAACCTCGCATCCTGAATCTTAACGTCTACTGAAGTCACCCACCTTATCTCGAATAACCTTATTTCTAATCCTATCACCCAATAGACCACACATCTATCGCATCATCCTTATATCCGTTACCTTCATCTTTTAGATGTAAGAGTTCTTAACTAGCCGACACTCTGTCCCATATAACATAGCTAGTCTAACTGCCACTGTGTAGAATTTTACTTTTAATTTAGGAGGTACTTTATCACACAAGACTTTAGATTTGAGCCTCCATTTCATCAACACTGCACCAATACGATGAGCGACATCCTTGTCAATCTCTCTATTTTTCTGAATCATAAACCTAAGATACTTGAAACTATCTTTATTTGAATATCAAGCTTTACTATCACGTTATCCTCATGCGCTACCCCACTGAACTTGCACTCTAAATACTTTGTCTTGGTCTTGCTCAACTAAACCCTTTAGACTAGAGGCTTTGTTTCCAAACCTCCAACTTAGCATTAATCCCTTCGCGGGTCTCGTCAATCAAAACTACGTCATTCGCAAATAACATATACTATGACACCTCTCCTTGAATTTACCGCATCAATACATCCATCACTAAGGCAATTAGAAAAGGCTAAGGATCGAATCCTGGTGCAACCCCTTTAATATGGGAAAGTCTTTGAGTTTCCTCTTACAGTTTGTACACGAGTCTTAGCTCCTCTGTACATGTTCTTAATTGATCTATTGTACGACACAGATACACCTCTAACCTCTAAGCACCTCCAAAGAACCTTCTTGTGGACATTGTCATAAGCCTTTTTTGGGTCAATGAATACTCTGTGTAAGTCCTTTCTATTTCTATATTGCTCCATCAGTCTCCTTATAAGATAAATGACTTTTGTAGTCCAACAATCGAGCATGTATCCAAACTGATTCTCCGAAATAGTCATGATGATCCTCATCCTTAATTCCACCACCCTTTTCCAAACCTTCATTGTGTGATATAACCATATATCTCAATTAATTAAATTTATTTAACTTACACTTAAAATTTAAACAACAAACAAACAACAACATACCTAATGTATTCCTACAAAAGTGGGGTTTGGGGAGGATAGAACATATGCAATCCGTACCATTACCTTAGAGGTGAGATATAAAGGTTGTTTTCGATAGACCCTCAACTCAAGACCAAAACAATTTAGAAAAGGACATGATATAAGAACATGGAACTATAGGTATTAACTTAACAACATATAGTAGCAGAAACAAGACTACTACAAAATAATACTACAATTGATCTATCCGAGACAACAAAGCTCATTAAAACTCCAAGAACAAGACACTACAAGAAAAACTTACGACTTCTAGCACGAATAACAAAAAGAGAAACCTACCTACTAATTGTCTATCCTAATACGCATCCTCCACACCTTCATATTTAGGGCTATGTCCTCAGAAAGTTGTAACTTTTTCATTTCATGTTTAATCACCTTCCTCCAATATTTCTTCGATGTACCTCTACTTCGCCTGAAATCATCCATAGCCAACCTCTCGCACCTCCGCACTGGAATAATCGTGGCCTTCCTATCACATGTCCGAACTATCTCGACCTCGCTTCTTGCATCTTGGCTTCTACTGAAGTCACTCCCACCTTATATCGAATAACCTTATATCGAATAACCTTATATCTAATCCTATCCTTTCTAGTAGATTCACTAATCCATCGCAACATCTGCTGTTTTAGCCGTCGTAACCGCTAACTTAAAATGTAATTATTTATAAATACCTAATATTTTATTCATAAAATGTCTTAATGGTAAAATGGTCCATGCTTTATATAACTTTATAAATATGAGGACGAATGAAACGATGACAACAACAACATATCTAGTCTAATCCACAAGTGGAGTCCGGAGAGGGTAGAGTATGTAAACCTTACCCCTATCTCGTAGAGATAAAAAGATTGTATTCTATAGACCCTTGACTTAAAATAAAGCATATTCAAGCAGTTTAAAAAAGGGAATACATAAATAAAAGCAGTAACAACGAATTAATGTGAAATGAAGTGCACTACACAACCAGATATAGGATTTAACAGTATGACTACAAAGCAATGTGATATTTTTTTTTGATAACTGTGGTGTTCAAGCCAGCTTTCGCGCACATTGACTAATTCTAGGGGATACTTGCTGCCTCCACCAGCAATAGGTATCAGGTTGCTCTGTCCACGAATGCTAGAACAGATGGAAAGAAATCACCTAATGTTTTTGTCTCTGTTGGGAATTGAACTTGAAACCGCATGGTGCTCAACTCACATCATTGACTATTAGGCCGCACCACTGGTGCAAGTAATGTCATATTCGAAGCCCAATAATCACAAATGATACGTTAAGACTATAAATATGACATGAACCTAAAACTCAAACCAATTATCTAACCAATTATTCTTCTTGGTTGTAGATGTAGTCAAAACATCCCAGGTAAGCTAAAATCCAGTGCGGATACCACACCCAGACCGAAATCGTGTCTGACTATACAGGTGAAAGAGTGATTTGAAGGGCCAAGTAAAATAGCTTCCAATTGCTCTCCGAATTGCTGTTGGGATTTTTTCAAGTGAGAAAAAGAGGCCTTCTAGATACCCTTCCTATTGGAGGAACCAGAGAGTATCACAAGGCACTACTTTACTGGCATCGTAGCTAGGATAAGGAAGTAGGACAATGTATGGGTTCATCATCTACTATTCGCGAATGACACATAATACATTGAATAATGTATGAACTTTTGTAACTATCAAGGCCTATCTTTAGTCATCCCACACAAAAATTACATACTGTAAAATACAATAATCGAATGAGTAGGGCAAAAGATTATGAGGCTGAAAGTGGTAAACAGATGCTCATAAGAAGACATTTTCAAGTATACCATACTTTTTCATTTCTAGCATGCAAATGCATAATGAGTAATTGGAGATTATCCAAAAAATTTCGTGTTAGACACAATGAGAAGGTGTAAGAATTTCACTTTGTAAATTCCAACAAGAGTTGGAGGCTTTGTTATGGACTTGAGGGTTTTAATCAAGTTCTTGTGGGCATATGGATTTGAAGATTTGAAAAAAAGAATCATGCACTTTTGAAGATAGTGGTTGTTAGCATGTAAGGGAGTATTGAGAATGGAAAACATCACAATCCTCGAGGTCTATGGAGGAGCATAACAGAGGGAAGGATGTTCATGGGAAACATCCACTTTAAGGCGAGTAGGGACGGAGTTAACTCTGGAAACATAGATGGAGTGGTGTGACTTTCCAAACAAATCTGTTCCAGTCTTCTATTTTTTTTTTTTTGAGAAATGTCACAATTTGTATAAATAATTTGCACAAAGATTGAGAGCCCTATTTATAATGTTAAAGCCAAAAAGCAAATTATGTCTTTGTTGTTCTTACAAGGATTCTAAACGTCAAGAAAAGATTTTGTATCACCTACGACAACCTCTTTCCAGCCGTCCTCCATATTAAGCCAAAAAGACAATTCAATTGCACTAGTGGAGCTCTTTGAGATTTAAGGTTGATGAAGAACTTGCTGGATTGGGAGATCAGTGAATTTGAAGATCTCTCAGATAGACCAAGATGCTTGGAACGAAAGTGGAAACAGGAATATTTAATTTTGATAACAGTGGTATCGTGTTTCGAGTACTAAGCAGATAGATACAAATCTCCTCTACTCTAAATGAGGTTCTAGGGCTCGGAACATGACTGTTTTTCTACTTGGCTAGCAGAGCAGGAATTTTCTCGCTGTTGAGAAAATGGAGAAGAAGAGGATGCTGATGCTATATGTTCAAGCATCTGAAGATATCGGACCATTCCTGTGCCTCACAATGAGCCAATTATAATGTACTTCATTGAATTTGTTTGTCATGGAACCATTCCCTGTTAAAAGAATTTTTTCCTAAGTTGTGCCTTCAAAGGCAAGAACAGGAAAAACAGGGCATGGGAAGTAGCTCCTTATATCCTATGATTAATATGTTGGGAAGCATAAATTGAAAGAAATGGAGAGGCTTCTGAAGGCATGGAATACTCGTTTTACAAAATGACGACATTATTTTGACTTCTGACCAATAAAAAGAAATGAGATTCTTTTGATTTCTTGAATTTTCACTGTACCTATGAGGTTCGTATTACTATAGATGATTGAGTTCTATTTCGTGAAGTGGATCTTGAGGTTCTCTATTTTTGGATGCCACTTGTAGACAGGGAGAGTAAATTATATCAATGTTATTATTACTTCTCTAAAATGCGAAAGAATCGTATTGGATGAGAAGGTGTCTTCAGACTCTTAGGATTCTTCACTAACCCTGATAGTTTTATACGCATGTGGTGCCGTTATTTAAATAGTATTCATCATAATCCTAAGGGGGGCAAATGAACATGACTTATATGCTTGCTATAGTCTGCAATAGCTGAGTGAGTGAGGCACCACTTGTGATCATAGGTTTCCTTGCAATGTACTTTTTGGCTTTTGAGTTCATGATTGCTCTAATGAGGTAAATTTTAATCCTTTTAGAATGTCAGGAGATCCTTATCCGGCAGAGAATTCTCTGTGTTATGTGTGGATTCATGGGAACTCAATAGCTTTTTCCGAAATCCTATATATGTATTTAATGTTCACTAGATATCTATAAATGTTTGACTATGAACCCAATTATTTTTGTATATTTAACTGAAGGTCACCGTAGGAACCCATAAACTTCAAATCATGGGTCCTCCTATTTTTATCTTGATGTGTTTATTAAAGATGAGAGTCAGCTGTATTCCTGGAAATTGTCCATTAGCTTGTGTTTCTTTCTGAAGTGGTTTTCAAACGGAAAACTTCAAGCTGAAGTAAGGCTAGTAATTCACCAGCTTGCGAAAACTCAAATCTGCTCTTCTACGTGTTACCTTGAATCTTCAAAATATTATCTACTTGGTGGTATAGCTGATTTTGTTCCATGATGGAACCTTCAGAAGCTGAGTTCTAGAGACTCAAAAATAATGATGAAGCTACAACCATCTATACATTAGCGTGATTTAATTTTTTTTTTTTTTTTTTGCATAGTTTTGTTATCTAGTAAATTGAAGAGATAATTTATCTAGTTTATCCTCTGTTATTTAACTCAGGTGTATAATCTAGTTGGATATGTTGATTTGGTTTACTGAGTAGTTTGATTTTAATTGACCAGGTGGAATGGAGATTTCAATGTTAAAGGTGCTTCTCAACAATATCTCCTGTTTTTCCCATTTATCATCAAGTGATCACATGAGTGGTGAACTGGTTCGTAGATATTACTGTAAGATTGAGGATATACTGAAGCTTGTAAAGCCGATTCTCCACTCCATTGTTGATGTTGAAGCAGCTTCTAGCGAGCTGCTTCTGAAAGCGTTTGCTGAGCTTGCTCAGCATGTTGATGAACTGAGGGAGCTATTTGAAACCTGGGAACCATTATGCAGTAAAGTTAATTTTGTACGTTTGGATTTCTATCTCTTGTCATAACTTTCATGTCTTGAATAAGCAGATTATCTTATTAAGGTCTGCACATATACTAATTAAAAGTTTTAAATTAAAGAGAAACTGTTGCTTCCTTGCGCTCATCTAAACTTCACGACTAACATGTAACAGATTTTCAGTACTTTCAGCTATTTTATATCTTTTGCTGATATTTTAATTTTTGATGACCCATAGGTCCTGCAAGCTGAACCATTGATTGGGAAAATTCGAACCTGTAGCCTGGAAATACTTGAGCTACTTAAATCTTCGCATAAATGCCTTCCTACTGATGTAACTTTGACAACTCTTGAGGTGGGTGCTAAGAACGTGTCTTCTGAGTCTGTTCTTTCTACCTTTTAGTTGCATTTATCAAACCCTTCTCTGAAATCTTCCTCCTACGCTCTCTCTCTATGTCAATTTCTCATCATTTCTAAGGTGGATGTCATTTGTTTGGATTGCAGCTCTATATACTGAAAATTAAGTATGTAGATTATGAATTGATATCAATAACCATTACAAAGGTTATTAAAGCTCAAGTGGAAGGCTTGGGAGCCAGCTCTGATAGCTTTGCCAAAATTGCAGATTGCCTAAGCTTGAACTCAAACGAAGAACTTTTGCTTGAGCTCGTGGCCCTTGAAAAATTGAAAGAGAATGCTGAACAAGCTGAAAAGACTGAGGACGTCGAATATATTGATCAGATGATAACTCTTGTTTCTCATATGCACGACTGCTTTGTCACTGTGAAACAGTCCCAGAGCTGTACCTCTGTGCCAATACCTCCCGACTTTTGCTGCCCTCTTTCACTTGAGTTGATGACTGACCCTGTAATTGTTGCTTCTGGTCAAACCTATGAGAGAGCTTTTATAAGGAGATGGATTGACTTGGGTCTTACTGTTTGCCCCAAGACACGGCAAACTCTGGGGCATACAAATCTCATTCCCAATTACACTGTTAAGGCACTTATTGCAAACTGGTGTGAGATAAATAATGTAAAGTTGCCTGATCCCATGAAGTCTTTGAGCTTGAACCAGCCATCTTCCCTAGTAACACATGCAGACTCTGGTGCATCTAGGAATGCCCATGTCTTTCCCCTTACAAGGGACAGACACTCTCTATCACCAGACTCCATGCAATCTATCGGTTGTCCAAGAAAGAGTTTGATTTCATCTAGTGTAAGCCAAAGAGAGGAATCATCTCCATCTCATCTGTGTTCCTCTTCGGAGGATTCTTTACCTGGAGTTGCTGGTAATTTACTTGCTTTTGATGTTGAAAGGATAAATATTAAGAGTGATGAACGGATGATCCACTCTGGAGAGATAAGTTCACATGGCCATAGTACACTAGCAGCTGATGAACAGTTACCTCTGGGTCATAATAGAACAACCTCGGCACCCACCACTCTTGCTAATTCAAACTTCTCCCCTGGAATTCCTGGTGATGAAAGTAAGTTATCCTCAGAGTCAGAAGCTGCTGCTGTCTCTTCAGGGGATGTTGTAGTGGATTCCAAGCCTGCTGCTTCTGTCCGTAGAAGGGAGCCAGAATTTCCATCTACACTAGAGACAAGACCTCGTAATCAATCAATCTGGCGTAGACCATTGGATAGGTTTCCAAGAATAATTTCTTCCTCTACAGGTGAAAAAAGGGCTGATCTTTCAGAGCTTGAGGAGCAAGTTAGAAAGCTGGTTGAGGACTTGAAGAGCACTTCCATTGATATGCAGAGAACTGCTACAGCTGAACTCCGGTTACTTGCCAAGCATAACATGGATAACCGTATGGTGATTGCGAATTGTGGTGCTATTAGCTTGTTGGTTAACCTACTTCATTCAGAAGACATGAAAGTACAGGAAGATGCTGTGACTGCGCTTCTCAACTTGTCAATTAATGACAACAACAAGTGTGCCATTGCAAATGCTGATGCAATCGAACCTCTGATTCATGTCCTCCAGACAGGGAGTGACGAGGCTAAAGAAAATTCTGCTGCAACTCTTTTCAGCCTTTCTGTGATGGAGGATAACAAGATGAAGATTGGGAGGTCTGGAGCAATCAAACCTCTTGTTGATTTATTGGGAAATGGAACTCCAAGGGGCAAGAAAGATGCAGCGACAGCTTTGTTTAACTTGTCAATACTTCATGAGAACAAGGCTCGTATTATCCAGGCTGGTGCAGTGAAGTATCTCGTAGATTTGATGGACCCTGCTACCGGGATGGTTGATAAGGCCGTTGCTGTTTTGTCCAATCTTGCAACCATTCCCGAGGGAAGAGCAGCTATTGGTGAGGAAAGAGGGATTCGTCTTCTTGTTGAGGTTGTTGAGCTGGGCTCTGCAAGGGGTAAGGAGAATGCAGCAGCTGCTCTCTTGCAGCTATGCACTAACAGTAACAGGTCCTGTAACATGGTTCTCCAGGAAGGAGCTGTACCTCCATTAGTGGCATTGTCACAATCTGGCACCCCAAGAGCAAAGGAAAAGGTCTGGTACCAGAAACTTCATCCATTTTCTTTCTACAAATTTTGTGCACATAATATTTTTATACACCAGGTTAACTTACCAGCAATAACAGGTAACTGTTTATAACAAACATAATATCATAATTTATAAGTAGAGTAACCTGCTATAACAGGTAAATTACACTGGCAGTATAAGAATTCTTTGCACCATCACTGCTTGTAACTTTAGCCATTTCAGTTTTGGGTATGTCTAAATTATTTCTTGGTGATAACATGCAGGCTCAGGCACTTCTTAGCTTCTTCAGAAATCAACGGCATGGTAATGCAGGAAGGGGCTAATATTTATACGTTTGGGCATATACTTTCCTTTTAATTAACAGATAAATGATGTGTGTAAATTTTATATTGTAAGTACTGTATGTGAAGATCGTGGTTTCCAAGAATGTTCCCCAGATTTGTGATATCTGAAAAAGTAAGTTGGAGGCTCAGATGAGTCCATCTGAATAGCTTTCTATGTAAATGTGGAGAAAAATTTAGATGACCAAGAAATTGCTGATTGCAGCTTTTGTAATTTTACTGTGGTGAGATTGATAGACGACAACTATTCTTTCTTTACTTAGAAATGCAAGTACACCTTTTGGTCTCTCTTTAGATTTCAAAGATTTGGATAAACAGTGTTAGCTGCTCACAGGACTGTTTTTTCCCCAGATTAGATATATGAAGGTGGTATATGATAACAGATGTTATCAGACAATCTTTTTGGTAATGTTTGAGTATTGGAGTCTTATCATGTCATTTGACAAGGTGTAATTTTGTAGTTTCTGTTGAACTTGTTTGTTGAAATGTTGTCATGTCAGAGCATAATTGCGTTGGAGTAGCAGGGGTTTGTTCCCGGGGACGGTGGGCACATGATTGCAAATTGTTTCGCCTTAGCAAAACAAATATGTAATCACCGAAATTGTTATTTAATCTCGCCTTAGCAAAAGAAATATGTAGTTACTAAGTTGGTATTTAGTCTAAATGCAGCCCTTTCAAATAGTATTAAGGTTTTAAACCAGCTAATTTTGAGAAGTGTTCTCTTATAAGGGAAATCAGAAAAATATGCAGCAGTAAAATAATATATTTATACAGCTCCCACCAGAACTTATATATTACTTATACAAAACACACACATAAATAAATTAAACTCTCATTTTCATTCTCATTCCTACCTACACTTTCATTACTATACTTATCCGCCGTCAATGCACCATTTAAATCACTACTTTTCTTCTCACTCTCATTCTCATTCCTATTTACTTCCCTCATCAATTTTACATCCCTCTCAGCTGACTTATTTTTTCATAGCAACTAATCAAAATCCATGGAGACAAATGCTGCCGGAGCTCTGAACATAATCAACCATCCAAACAGGCAACAACCACCAACAAATACCATTGGAAAATCCATCTTCAACGACCCAGCTTTTTCTCCAACCAAATCGCTGTCACCAACACTTATCGAAAAATCCATCTTCAATCAAACCGTCAAGAGCTCCAAGCTGTGTGACGTGGCAAAGACAGTGGACAGAGGAGCCACCGAAAAAATAGGCTATGATGCATAATGTTGAAAACTTTGGTCAAAACGGGCATATGTTATTTTTATAATTAGTGTTTGACTAAATTTCTTAAAAGCACTTCCTAAGTATTTTTCCTGAAGTGTTTTTAGTAAGCAAATTGGAGCATGTTTTATATCTATGGCTTGTAAGTCATAAATTAAGGGTTTTAACTTATAATTTTTGCTTATTTTTTGTTATTTTAACTTGAAAACAATTAATTTAAGGATTTTTCTTTTAAATTTTATCCAATCACTATAAATTTGCTTTAAAATTATTTTTATTTAAAAGTACTTAAAATAGGTCAATTCAGATAGATCGTATTAGCTATTATTTTTAAATGCGTATGAGTGTTAAATTAACAAAAAAAACAAATTTCAATGCACGTTTATTATCAAAGTTGTTTATAAAGAGATTTTTTTAAGTATCTATAATGAAAGAATATAATTAAAGTTTGTATTTCTATTTAATTAACATGAGTATTTAAATATATTAAATTGTATGAGATGCATGATCAAAGAATCAAAGGAAAATGGGTTCCTGTAGGTAGTAATCAAACGGGTTGTTTTATAATTAAAAATTATTAAATTCATAAGGGATATACTTGGTAAATAAACATAGGTGAAATTTTTGTTTTGAAAAAGATAATTTCTGTTTCTCCTACATTTTAAGAAGCAACTTTTTTTTTCTTTCCAATAGCTGAAAAACTGTTTTGTTATTCCTCAATAGCACTTGTTTCTATTTATCAAATACGTTAATAAATAAAATGATTTGTCAAACAAGCTCTAGGTACTCCACTCTTGCATAATGTGTCATGTTTCTGAGCTCATTATAAAATTATAAATTTCATTCATATTTTATATATCTCAATTTTTCACCTTTTAAAGTATTTTTCTATCACATAAAAATCATGTAGGCTCAAATCAATCATAAAAATTCATATAGTTGTGCCTTCATATGTAGATAAATAACTTATTTGAGGTCAAGCTTTATGTGGATCAGACAAATATCCATCGTATGCATAATCGATCATTTTGGACTTGGATTCTTTAGAATAATATAATTCCAAGTCCATGATTCCCTAAGATATATGAATATATGCTTGATACTATTCTAATGTCTTCTAGTTAGGAAAGAGATGGATCTTGCCAATACACTTACCGCAAAATAAATATCTGATTGAGTATTATTTAACAAGATACATTAGTGTCCCGATTACACTAAGATATGAAGTTTCATCACTAAGAATCTCTTCATCATTTTCTTGAGCTCGAAATAAATTTTTATTTATATTAAGCAATCACACAATCATCAAACACTCAACAGATGTGACTTATTCATGTAAAATCGCCTTAAAACATTTTAAGTGTATATTGATTGATGGAAAATAATTTCATTTGTCAAATATTCAGTCTGTAGGCCAAGATAAAATTTTGTCCTACCAAGATCTTTCATTTGTTCTTTCTTCAAGCACTTAATAGCTTTTGAGAACTCTTTAGGAGTGTCAATGATGTTCAAGACATCAACATGCATAATTATCATAAAAAAGTCAGATCCAGACCTTCTTATAAAAATATAAAGGCAAATAGGGTTATTTTTGTACCCTTTATTTAGAAAATATTTTCTAAAACGATTGTACCACATATGCCTTGATTGTTTCAATACTGTTAGACCTGTAGCTATTAAGGTCTATAATCGTAGGAAAAGGGTAAAAATAAGACTTATATGTAACTGCTATATTTATTAATTATTATGCGTATGTATTTATAGCAGTTACCTATCAATCTTTAGTCAGTTATCTAGGATATATTGTACTAGGAAGAAAGAAAAAAATGAGTTTTTTATGTTTGAAGGTTATGGTTCTTCGAAGTACTTTGATTTTTAGAAATATTAATGTCCTTTATCTATCTGCAAAACTTACTCTACTTGTTGGTGGAAGTAAAATAATAATTGCAATGTTGTTCTTATTTTTGTGTTGTGCCTTTTATTGATTAATGTTAGAATTTTTTTGGGGTTCCTAACAATTTGATATCAGAACCTTCATGGTCTCAACCAGAATGGAGAGGAGAATTGAAATGTTATAAAAGACGATGAATGAAGTACCTGGAATAATTACGAGACTGTATGCAAAAAAAAAATGAATGTGATGCTGAAATTCTTCAACATATGAAAGAAAAGTCAGTGGTTTAGGAAGATTTAATCAAAGATGTAGATGTGATAGCAGAGAATAGCAAAAATTGTAGAGGTGGTGGATTTTGCGAGGAGGATGTGGCAAAAATAGCTTTATATACGCATAAAGGTCACTATGAATTTTTGATCATGCCTGCGTTGTCTAACACTCTTTCCACTTTTCAAGACTTGGTGGAGATATTCGGCATTACTTACGTAAGCTTGTATGATTTTTTCGATGACATATTAGTTTATAGTGCAATTTTTCTACACACCTGGATCATTTGCGAGGGGTGCTGTAAATTTTAAAACATCATAACTTGATTGTTAATCGAAAGAATGTCATTTTGGACAACAACAACTAGAGTATCTGGTCATGTTATTTCTGTAAATGGAGTCTCAGTGGATCCTGTAAAATATCTAGCATGGTTAATTGGCCAAGTACAAAAGAAGTTAAAGGTTTGCGAGGTTTTTTAGCCTCACTAGATATTATAGAATGTTTTTTCATGACTACAAAAAGTAAATAGATCGCTTATATAACTGTTTAAAAAGATGCTTTTTATTGGAATAAAGAAGCTTAGTTAGCATTTGATTCTCTTACAGAGGAGGCTATGGTCACATTGTCACTGTTGGCAATTTCAAATTTTAATAAAGTGTTTGTGGTTGAGACGAATGCTTCGGGATTAGGAATTGGAGCTATCCTAATGCAAGAAGGGCATCCTATCACTTTTCTTAGCCAAGGAATTTCTGTTCGACCTCAACCTAAATCAGTAAACGAGAGGAAGTTGATGGCTATAGTTTTTACTGTCCCAAAGTGGCATGATTACTTAATGACTCGACATTTCATCCACAAACAAATCAATAAAGTCTCCAATTTATCATAGAGCATGTTATGGCAGAAGAAAAACAAAAATGAATCACCAAGTTGATGGAATTTGATTTTGAGATTCAATACCGCCAAGTTGTGAAAACAAGCCAGTCGATGCCTCGTCTCGCCAATTTCATTTCATGGCATTTCTTGTTTTAGGCAACAACACCTTGAATGATCTTTACATAGAAACTTAGAACGATGATAAAATCCGCCAGTTGACACAAGATTTGCTTCAAGATCTGGCTTTACCATCGAATTATGATCTAAGAAATGACTACCTATTTTTCAAAAGTCAATTGGTGATTCCTCATTCGTTATTACAGTTTCCTATACTCCTAAGGGAATTTCATTCCTCACCTACAGGTGGTTACTCAGGTTTTTCTCGAACATACAAACGCATTTAACTAATGTTGTACTGAAGGGGAATCAAAAGGGATGTACAAAATTTTGTAGCTAGTTGTGAAGTTTGTAAGAAGAACAAGTATGAATCCCTTAGTCCTACTGGCTTACTGCATCCATTATCTATTCTTACTCAAGTTTGGGATGATATTGTTATGAATTTTAGAGGACTGCCAAAAGAAATGGGACATGATACTGTACTTGTTTTGGTGGACCATTTTACTAAATATAGTCATTTTCTTCTCTTATCTCATCCATATAAAATAAAGAGTATAACTGAATTATCTGTTCCTATGGTTGTACGTTTGCATGGATTTTTCAAATCTATTATTTCTGATCTAGTTCATGTTTTTATCCTCCATTTTTGGCAAGAATTATTCAATTTTACCGGTACTAGCATCAAATTGAGCTCAAGATATCACCCTCAAACAGATTGACATACTGAGGTTCTCAACCTCTCCTTGTAGACTTATTTACATAGTTTTGCAATAACACATTAAAAATAATGGTCAAGATGGATTCTTTGGGCTGAATTTTGGTTCAATATCGCTTACAATGGTTCCACTAAGATGACCCATTTTAGAGCATTATATGGGTGAGATCCTCCCTTCTTATTGCAATTTATTGATAAAATTTCTGCAGTTGAAGAGGTCAAATGACACCTTATGGCTCACAAAACTATTTTGGATAAACTCAAAGATAATATGAACTATGC
>JBDJHY010000001.1:5425222-5436444 GCA_039654485.1 Withania somnifera | reverse complement strand
CCAGTGAAATCTATGATCTATCCTGAACCAGGATTCGAGGCACACAAGAGGCAGGGCGACACTAAATATGCCCAAATGTATGCTGATGTTGGCGTTTACTATGCTCCTGGAGCTGTCTTAAGGGGTGAGCCCTATGATGGAGCAAAGAAATGCCATGACGTGGAGCTTTTTCTAATCGAAAACCATGGATTCCAGCCTCAATACGCTGTGACTGAGTTGTCAGAGAAGAATTTCTGGAGGATGTTTGATGCAACCTTATACCAGCAGTGTAGAAAAAAATATAAAGCCATTGGAACATTCATGAATGTGTACTATAAATGCAAGAAAGGGAAGAAGACGGAGAAGGAAGTGCAAGAAGCTGAGCAAGAGAAAGCTGAACTTGACACTGCCGAGGTCGATGAGCCTGCGGATTGATTTTAGCATCTCTTTCTCAGTTTCCTGCACCTCCTTCTCTGTCTATCTGCTAGTAAGGTACATAGAAGTTCAGATAAAATATTGTTCCAAAAGATCATGGCAAGAAGCGCTTTCCATTTCGTGTACAATAACCTTTGCAGTTCGAGAACTTTAGTGCAAACGGACGATTTTTATTTCTTTTTACCTTTCAAGAAGGAATCTGGTGTAATATTATCATTTTCGCCGCATAATCAACATTTTGGTTTGGAAAGATAACATGACATCTGAATTTTAATTTTTGCAATGTCTTCATTTGTTTCTTGAATAATCATACTGGAGTCTCTCAAATCTCCACGTATAGAAGTGAATTAACACCAGCGTCTTTATTCGAAATTTTCAAATACAAAATCAAATCAATTGCGTCCTATCCATAAATCTGTAAATCAAACGAGATTAATAAAATTTGGGGTTTTCAACCACGATTTCCTTTATTACACAAAACATATAACTTGTGCTCCAAATATTCTTAATTCTTTACTAATCATTATTAATAGTGATTGAACATCTCACCTATATTAGCCACTATTTTGATGCAACCCTCTCAAGACTAAAATCATAAACAGACTAATTGCCACTGTTTGTAGTTAAATTGTTCAAATTGAATATGTCCATTAGATAGATATCGCCTTATTAGTATATGTTAGGTTTATGATTATTTTAGCCTTTTCCATTTTTATCTTGTAACTTAGTTTTATAAACTACTTTTGTGTATTTGTCTTTTTCATTCATTCTAATAAGTGTTAAAATAGCTATTATGCTTTGTGAGGGTAGTATAGTCTTTTCCTTATTTAGTTTAGTCTAATCTATATAAATGCTCTTTGTATTGTTTTAGGGTTTAAGACTTCCATTTTACCATTAGCCTCCATTCCTTTGTATCCCTTTCTTCTTCTATTTCTCTTTTTCAATCAATGGTATATTGCATTCTTCTATTAATATTATCATGGTATTAGAGCCCAGGTTCTTGCTCTTGCTATTGATTTGGCGATTTCTTTTGATTGCGCAGCTGTTGCAATTGGTGATTGTTCGGTATTTTTTGTTAATTTTCTCTGTTTGTTCGTCAGTTTGGCTGATCGCCTTCTCTGCTCGTCCTTTTGGTTTGTTCTCTCTAATTAGTTGATTTAATTTATTATTACTTTTAATATGGCTGAAACTAGAGATGATTCGCTTCAAGTAGTTAGTGTTCAATTAGATGGTAAAAATTATGCATATTGGAGTTATGTGATGAAAATTTTTCTGAAAGGTAAATAAAAATGGGGCTATGTTTCAGGTGTTGTTGTTAAGCCTGAAGATGGTACAATTGCTGATTATATGACTTTATTAGATAAATGGGAGGTAGAATTTGGCTTGAAGCCCCTTTCCTTGATTGAATTTGGCTTCTCGGTCAATTTTCATACATTTAATCATAAATGTGAAATACTTATACAAATAAAAATGCGGCCTCAAACAAGCATCGCAAAATTGGTTTCTCATATTTTCAGAAGTTATTCATAAAATTGGTCTTCAACGATCAAAGGTTGGTTATTTCTTTTAACCAAGTCAAAAGGTACATCATTCACAGTGATCCTTATCTATGTTGACGAAGTACTTCTCATATAAAATGATCCTCAAGAAATTGAATGCATCAAAAGTTTTTTCTCAAACACTTCGGTATTAAAGATCTTGGAGATTTGAAATGTTTTTTAGGCATTGAGTTTTTTCGTTCAAAAAAAGTCATTTATATATCTCAGAGAAAATAATAGATATTCTGCAAGACTCGCGAATTCTAGGAGCTAGGCCCCAAAAGTTTCCAATAGAACAAAGTTTGAAGCTAACGTTTACAGATGAAATTCTAATGAATGATCCAACTAAATACAGAAGATTAGTTGGCAGATTGATTTATCTAACCGTCACAAGGCTTGAAATTGTCTATTATGTTCAAATTCTTAGTCAATTCATGCACAAACCTCGAAAACCTCATTGACATGTTGTTGTGCGAATTCTCAAATATATCAAGGGTACTTTAGGTCAATGTTTGTTATTTCCTTCCTCAAAACAATCGTATTTTAAAGATTTTATGTGATTCAGATTGGGGTAGTTGTCGAGCCACAAGGAGGTCTATCACAGGATATTGCATTTTTCTTGAAAAATCACTTATCTAATGAAAATCAAAAAAACAATTAGTTGTTTCAACATTATCAGAAAAGGAAAAGTATCGAGCTATGACAAACACTTGTTTGGAACTCACATGGTTATGCTATATATTTCAAGGCTTACGAGTCTCACATGTAACTCTTGCTAAGTTATTTTGTGACAATCAAGCTACCTTACATATTTCAGCAAACCCAATTTTTCATGAATGAAGAAAATATATTGAAATAGACTCTCACATAGTTAGAGAGAAGCTGCACGCAAAGATGATAAGCCCTTCACATCTTTACAAAGGCTTTTTGAAAAGATCAATTTGTGACATTAATCATCAAGTTTGGACTTCATGATATTCATTCTCTAACTTGTGGGGTGTTGAGAAATACATATCTTGTAAATTTATTCTTGTATATTAATTTTTCATATTTATATATCACATCCCATTAATTGAGGATCATGATTTCTCACTTAAAAGATAGGCAAGATTAATTTATATCATCTTGTATATATGCAATCAGCTTATGATTAAAAAAAAAAAAAATCAATCAAAATATATCATTTTCTCTCCTTTTTCTAAGATACGACATAAACGATTTGCCACAAACCTTTGCCAACCTTAATGAGCAATGTAAGATTATAACTCAATAACCTAAAAAACTAAACTCTAGTACCTTAACCTTCAACAATCAACAAAACTCCAAGAAACATTTTCAAAGACAATAAAATCTAGAACCTTAACCTTCAACAATGAAACATTTTCAAAGACAATAAAATCTAGTGTAGAAAGCAGAATAATACAATTTTCCGATTCATAGCTACTCAAAATACCCAAGTGGATTACAACCTGAGGACAAATTAAAGAATCAATGTCAAACATTTAAAACTAGACTGGAAACTCATCTAACCAGATTCTTTATTATTTCAGTAGCTTTTATTAATTCACTAGAACACCTCTTCGCCGTACTAGAGTAAATCTCGATATTTGTGAGCAATAGTGTCTTCAAAGATGACCAAGAGATGCTTTATATAGAAGCGAAGTCAGTCGAGTCTTTGTCCAACTACCGCTTATAAATCGGGGCGGGGCCAGGTAGGATCCAAGGGGCCGGGAATTGCACTATTTATTTATTAATAAAATTCTTTTATATATATATATATATATATATATATAATAAAAATTGAACCTTTTCGGTTACTATTTTATGTCTTAAACCCTCTTACTGTACAATCCTAACTCTACTAAACAATAGCCTAATATAATGAGGATAAAAATATATATATTCCATTATTTTTGGTTTATATGACCACTATTTTCTTATTAATTTGTTCACACTTTTATATTTTGAAATAATTAACTATACAATTTCATTTATAATATAAAGCTTTTATAGTCACACACACATATATATATATATATATATATTTAATCCCACAAACCCACTGCTTCTAAAGTTTTATTATAGCCCACAAAGTCTTCATTTCCTTTAGAAATTTGTTGTCGATTCAAACTATTTCACATAAATCGATTTGGAGAAGGTATTGATAGTGTGTAAAATAAATTTTACACCGTGACTTATTATAGGTACTGTATATTAGGATATAAAAATTAGAACACATAGAAAGTAAATAAACTAATATCCCCATAAAAGGTTATACAAGTAGTACTCCAGTCTTCCAGAACATCAGTGATCACATGCTGTACTAGCAAATTAACCTACACACATACAGTGAGATGATATCTACTGCTCCATAAGAAAGCATTTCATCATTTTTTCTAAGGTATGTAGTATTTATTTTCTTTCTCCATCTTCATTTTTGGAGCTGGACACACAAATTAAACAAATAATAATGTCTGGCGTATGGATATTTGACGAAAAAGGTGTTGCTCATTTGATTAAAAATCCTACTCGTGAGTCCTTCGAGCTAAAACAACCAACATATCCAGGTACTTATATAAGTTTTAACCCATTAGATTCATGATTAATATTATATCTCTTTGTTTTTTTTTAACACTTCCTTGAGAGTTTTCATCTTTTTGCTCGTTTGTTGATTCGAATTCAAAATTTTAGGACTGAAGGTGGAGGGTACTTATCATGTCAATTGAATCTCTATGTATATTATGTGTTTTATGTTTTTTTATATTTTTGATGGGGTTGAGGTTCTCTCTATAAGTAGATTAGGTAGTCTGAGTGCTGGTTAAAAAATTCAAGTAAAGAGAAAGCAAGCACTATGACAAATCAAGATAATTCAACATTTATTATATATGAATTAAAGTAGTTTTAATCTCATTTATTTAATGTAATTTTTCATCATGAGGGAGGTTCGAATGGCTTCTCTACCTCACCTCTGAGTTACCGGTACATACTGTGTTGCTCTAGCTTCCCAGAACCCACTTTGTTGAAATATATTAGGTTTAATATTATTATTGTTGTTGAGGGAAGGTTCAAATGAAGGCACGATTGCAGCATTTAATTTTGGATCATGAAAAATATGATACTACTAGAACATATCTTGTTTGTTTTAACAAGAATTTGACAATATAAGCTAATTAATTCAAGGCAAATTGCTTAATTCCTTGGTCATGTTATAGGTTATTCCATTGTTATCTCTGTTATCTTTGGTACACTTTATTGACTCTAAATTTTTGTATTCGTTTCTCTATAGGCACGGGCACAGCCACCGCACCCGGGGCACGCCCTAGGGTATTAGTGTATTTACCGGAGAACGAGATGATAAGTTCCTATGAAGAACTAGAGAAGAGACTCATTGAGCTCGGATGGACCCGATTCAACAACCCAATGAGATCGGATCTCCTGCAGTTCCATAAATCACATGATTCCGCACATCTCATTTCACTTCCTAATAGCTTTACAAACTTCAAATCTCTACATATGTATGACATCGTTGTCAAGAATCCATCTTTTTTTGAAGTTCGTGATATTAAAATGTATGATCATCTTATTTAAAAAAAAAATTAAATAATTTATTGAAGAAAGCATACTCAAGAAAATGAGTTAAAAGGACCTTTAAGATAAAGGATTGGAGACTTAAACTTTAGTCAAAAAGTAATTAAGTGAATCTAAAACTAAGTTATAATTTTAAAACTTTTGGGACTTTAAAGGTTATTCATTCTCTTACATATTTCATATTTCAAACTTATTATTCCCTCCTTTCCCCTTTTGTTTATCGGTTTCTTTCTTCTTTTCTTCTACCTTCTTCCCCCTTCTTCGTATTCTTCTTCTTTATTTTGTTCTTTTTTTTTTTTTTTTAGTTTCTTTTTTCTCGTCTTCTCTAATTTTCCTTCCTTCTCTTCATCTAGTATTCTATCTTTTTTATTCTTATCATTTTTTTTCATTATTTCAAATTTGATTGTGAAAATATGTTTTGAAAAAAAAAATTAAAATACTAAAGAAATTTTGAAGTTCATTGAAAAATAACAAAGAGTTGTTTAAGCAAGCGAGAAATGTTATTTAAATAATTGAGAGTTGTTTAATTCAAACAATTAGAAAATGTTTAAACATTAGTCGGTTGTTTGAAGATGTATGAAAATATTTGTTAATTCGTTTGAAGAGATGTGGAAAAAAAAAAATTCTAGTTGTATAAAAAAAATTATAAATAGGTGATGATAACATGAAGGGGGAGGAGGTAGTTGTAGCGGTGGAATGGAGGTGGAGGATGGGGCTAGGGGATGGAGAAAAGGAAGGAAAAAGAAGAGTGAATAATTTGTATAAATAAATAAATTTATGAGCATTTAAAATATATGGCGTTATTAAAAATATCTTATTTGTTACATACTTAAATTTGTGTTATTTTTTTTATTTACACTCTCAAATGTCTTTTTTAATTCCATCCCCCGGAATACTCTTAGTTAATTAACTACTTAAGACATCCAAGTTCGGACATCTAAGCCAGTTCTGGTCCTTCCATCTGTCTCTATCTCAATAGCTTTCAAAATCGAGTGATTTGATTAGCTTACATCTACGGATGGTCTAAAGCTGGCCCTTGCTATCAGTCCAACCAAAGGCCTAGCAAGAAGCATAATTCTGTTCCAAAGCTTCGTCTCATTCCAGCAACAGTAGTCTATGGTTAGAAGCGCCGTGTTCCATCCGGCGCGAGGACTCCCCATTCATTAGATAGAGAAGATCGCCAAGATTTCGCGATCCGCTGCCGAATTTTTTCCAATTCCAAAACTATATTTTATCTCCATACATGTCCTTTCAAACATGTAAAAAAACATTATTTTTCTGGTGACACCATAGTGGATCTATCGTCGGGTTTAAATTCTGATAATATATTAAAATGTCTAATTCATTCAAAAACTTAAAGTTAAACAAAGAACATTTTTAATAAATTAATTAATTAATTAATTATACTATGTCTTAGACACACATCTTATATGTGTGGGCCGTTTGATTATTCTTTTTTATTGTGCAAGTATGTATAGTATTTCTTTGCACTTCAAATGAAAAATTTAAATTCAAAATCTCTTATTATTTTCATAATATATTGGAATGTGTAATTACTTTATCTAAAGAATTATATTTTCAAAGATAATATCTTCACTTTTATTACTTATCTAATTTTGGATACGTGTGTCGCACGTATATATCACATCAACAATAAAAAATGTATTGTTCCGTTTCACTTATCACAGATTTTTGAACTTAAATAAAACATAAAATATTTCTCTTTCCTTTGACAATATTATGAGTTGCATATTTATAATCAAATATAAAAGCATAAATAAATAAATACATGCAGGAACAAAATCAATCAAAAATTAGACTCATAAATCATAACAAATGAGAATAAAAGATACAAAATAAATAAAATAAAATATATAAAATTAAAAATTCGGTCTTTACTAACCTGATCAGTAATCATGAACAAATACTTAGTATCGAAATTATTTGATCAGAGGCCATCAACTTTAACTTGTTGTAACCTATACATATACTCAATGAGTACATTAATTATCTTAAATTACGTAAATTATTTGAATTATAAAATAGAATTAAATGAAAATGTGTAAGGTCTTACAGAAAAGGAAAGAAGAACAATCAAATTAAAAAAAAGGCCTCATTAAATAATGATTTATTTTTACACCTTATATTTGTATTATTGAAGAAAGATAAATAATTATAATTATTTGTATTATTCGAGTTAGTAAATTATATAAAGAAGATAAATATTGTATCAATTTTAAAGTAATAAATATTAGGAGTTTTTATCTCTTACAAATAGTAAAGATTTAATAGTTATAATTTTAATTGATTGTGAAGTCATAAATATTATGATAATAATTAAATGGGAGTAAATTAACATAAAATGACTTGTAAAGCGAAGTATTGTTGCAAGATTAAATAATATTCAAGATAGAGCGATACTCTTATAAAAGAAATACTCGTAAAATAATAAAAAAAAATTAGAATTGAAATAACTTAACGTCATGCTGAAACTTACCATTGCTTATCTTAGAGACAATTAATCAGATGACTAAAAAATTATACTAAAGAATCTTACTATTAAATATGATTTGGTCATGTGGCTTGCATATTTTAAAAACTTAATATTGCTAATTAAAATTTATAGAGAGAATAATCTTCTCCAAATAAAATTGTATTACAACTACACATTATGGATGTTATTCTATTATGTATGTTAAAAAATTAACAATTTATACACGTTTAAAATTTTCTATTCAAAAAAGGATTAATCGAATATGAAAAAAAAAAAGACTTTTCAATCAAAAAACTCTTTCCACCGAAAAAAGATTAATCTAATTTTAGTAAAAAATATCATGACGTGATTACAAATACCAATTACTCACTTATGTAAAAATAAATTAGAAAGCTTAAGCCGCTCATTAGAATTTGGGAAAAAAATAAAAAATAGACCACTTACGTAAAATAATTTCATTTTCATAGTGCCTCCCAAAAAATAATTACACCCTCATAGCCAATTTTACCTAGGTATACACGTTTATACCACTCTATACAACTTTATATATCGTTGTATATTAATTTTATACAAATTTATAAACTTGTATAAACGTGTATAATAATGTAAAATAAAAAGTATTGATACGCCCTTCTAACCTATTATATAAAATTATTTGAACTTATAGAAAATACTTTATAATTGAGGAAAACCAATAAAGTACAACCAAAAACTATAAAAACTTAATGTCTGAATCACCCACCATATATCGGTAAATTATGTGAAGTTTATTGATATAAATGATCAAAAGTAGAGGAAGATATTAAAGCTGGAAAAAATATAAACCTTAATATTCAAATCATCTACCATAAACTCACAAAAAAATATTAAATTTACTTACTTTTGGTTCAAAATTAAAAAGGATTTATATATGGTTCAAGATATTAAATATTAGTTCAAAATTTAAAAGGATTTATATATGGTAAATATTTAGTCTATTTCGAAATTCAAAATATTAAGAGAGTTCATGTTGATTGAGGCAGAGAGAATCCGCATATTTGCTTATGGGTTGAGGGACAAGTTCCGCAAAGCGGTAGCATTACTGGGTTCTGACGTTCGTACATTCCAGACCATAGTTAATCATGCTAACTCTATGAAAGTCCTCTATCGTGAATCACGTCAGCGTAACGAAAATAGGCTAAGATTTCACGAAGGTTATATAAGTTAGGAAGATTTAGTAAGCACAATTTTAAAGTCTTAAAATTTAAAAAAAAAAAATAATAAATAATAATTTTATTATTATAATGTACAAAAAATTTAATTAATATTAAATTTTTTTAATATATATTTTTAATATAATATAACATGTATTGACTCTTTGTTTGGCTGGCCTCTTCCAGCATCAACCATAATTAAGTCGATAACATGGCGACACCTTCTACATGCGTAACATGCATGCTTTCACCTAATTAGAAGGCATGAAATTAATCAAGCTACACATTTATTTTATTAATAATCTTTTAAATGTATACTAATACGACGATTGCCTTTTTTACTTTATCGATAGAGTGAGTGCGAGCTTGATGGGCGATCATCGGAACAATGTCAGATTCAGAAATTTAGTAGGCGTTTGGCTATAAAAAGATTTTATTTTTTTTAAAAAAAAAATATTTTATTTTTAGTGTTTGATTATGAAATTTTTTTAAAAAAAAATTGATTTTTTTTAAAAAGTAAAAACAAGTTGAAACATGTTTTATTTTTTTCAGTTTTTGTTCAAAAAAAAATAATTTTTTTATATATTTTAAAATTTTAAATCTTTTCATATAGCCGAATACAATTTCAACTTAAAAAAATTATAGTTTTCATGGTAAAACAAGCCCTTAGAGTTACATATGAATTTAGTTAATGTTTGGCATAGATTTCTAAATATTTTTGATGAGTCATTTTTGAATAAAATCTTGGGTGAAATTTTATTATATGTTTAGCCATAATTTTCAGGAAATATATTTTTAAGTTTGTAGCTATAAAATTTTTCGAAAACTAACCCTAATTTTTTAGTTTTTGAAATCTTGAAACTTTTTTAAAAATTTTATATCAAAAAGTATGATTAAATAATTTTTTTTAATTCCTTTTTAAAACAATTAATTTATTTTTTTATGATTAATCGGTACCTTATATATATATATATATGTCTGTCTTTCTCATACATATAATTGGAGTTTGACTCAATTGGTTCTACGGAATCCGCTGCCTCTAGTCTATATCTAGGTGTGCCACTATAGTGAAGGTAATAAGAGTAAACCTATGATTTATTTGGTAGCTCGATAGGAAAAAAGTTCGTCTCATATTAAATTATATATAATTTATATAAAGTTTGGTAGACGGATAAAAAATAAATTTTTTTATGTATAAAATTTATATTATGTTTGATTTGTAATTTAGAAACTCACATCACAATAAAAAAAAATGAAAAAAGTTACACATGAATAAATTAATCTTGCTTGACTAATTCATAAATTAATTAATAATAATATATGTATATCTCTAATCAATTACCAAACTATCCATGTTGTGTATCTATTGTGTGGTATTGCCAACTTATATATACAAATAATTTATAAGCCTAGCTTGATATGGAGAACACCAATTGATGCTAAGAAAGATCACTATGGTACGCAAATATTAGTGTTTGCTCGTAAAATTTGAATTAATATTAAGAAATTTTATTTAAATACATACCATTTTGGTCATTAATTTTGGTTTAGATTTTAAAATTTATATTCAAAAAAAGAATTCGGCTGATTCAATTCAATTTTGGAGAGAAATATCTATTTTAATCACAAAATTTTATATTTTTTTAAAAAATAAAATACATATTCAAATACAACTTCAAATTTCAAAAAACACAATTTTAAAAACTTAAATTATCAAATTTCAAATTTTAATATCAAAATCTATAAGCAAAAGAAAGTTTAAGTAGTGGAGGGTCCCCAAAAAACCATGCATTTTTGTTGTTCAGCTTTAAATTTGATCCATTCTGTTAGTTTCATTTCAATACTATGTATTGTCGTCTCATATTACTATTGCACATGTTGAGAGTCGCATGCATCATGCATATGTCTTTTTCAAGTTCAGCAACATAAAAGGGATAATATAAATGTACTTTTTAATTTAGTTTTAGATTATATTTATATTTTTTTAATTTTACA
>JBDJHY010000001.1:5403695-5418929 GCA_039654485.1 Withania somnifera | reverse complement strand
TCAAGACATAGAGCTAAATCCTTTTATAACTTAATCGAGAGAAGCAATAAATTAGAAGTCCCTGTGGGCTCGATATCCGGCTCGCAAGAGCCACTATATTACTTGTACGAATGTGTACACTTGCGTGTGCATTTGGACGCAACACTTATTATTGTTATATGCCTAGTGGACCCTCAAATTCTACTGGGTACGAGTTTCTTTGACAACTTTTTCTTATACAACACTTGCCATGTGCGGATCCTAGTACAGGTTCCCGACATTGATTTATAGATCATTGTTCATTCAGATTCTATTGATTATTAGAGATTCAGGATGAGCTTAACGTCTAGGTTTTCCTGCTTCACTTCAGCATTGGATTTGATCTCTGTGTTTTCGGAGATACATTTGTATGAGACATTTGATTCCTTGTTCAATATTTAGAGTTTTTATATTACATTGATACCAGGTTTTGGGCATTGCGGATTCTTTATATTTTTGTTTTATTTACATCTTATCTATTACACTTGTGCTTTTCGCTTTTGATGTAGTAATCCTCTGCTTCGGCTTCGGACTACAGGGTTGGTTCTCCTACTGGTGGTATAGTAGGTGCCATCAGGATTTGAGAAATAGGGTTGTGACAAATTGGTATCAGAGCCCTAGGTTCGTTGGTGTCAGTGTAAAGAACTAATGTCTAGTAGAGTCTTGCGGATCGGTACGGAGACATCGATTTTTTATTTTTGGGAGGATATAGTGACATTTAGGAAAATAACTCTTCCTCTTGAATCATGTATCATGCGTACATCTTTGATGGTTTCTTAAAAGTTCTCACTCATTGTCATTAACTTTCGCAGATGTCTTGTACACATTCATCGGCAGCAAGAAAGACATCTAGAGTACCTACTCCTTCTACTACTTCTGAGGTTCTATCAGTGCTTATTGCATCACCTTTTCCTAATATTCACAATATCTTGTGGCAGTTGCTTAGTGCCTATGGTGGTCCCCCTACCGATGGGACACAGATAGCAGTTCTGGCACCGCATCCTACAGGTGCAGTTCCTACAGTACAACCATTTCTACCTATTGTTCCAGCAGATATTACTACACCCACTCAGGTTCTCCTAGTACTGGTTGTTTCTCCTATAGTTGAGAAGCAAGTAGTTATGACATATTAGAAGCAAAAGCTTTTGACTAGATTTCTGAGGTTGGATCCCTCTCGGTTTACTAGAGTTCTAGGAGAAGATGTACATGCGTTTATTATTGAGTGTGAAGAGAGGTTGATGAACATGGGGATGTTGAAGACCCATGGTGTAGATTTTACCACCTATCAGATGTGTGGTGCATCTAAACAATGGTGGAGAGCTTTTATGTTATGCAAACCAGCAGGTTGGCCCCAGACGACTTAGATTGAGCTCTATGAGGTCTTTATGAGGAAGTTTGTATCCAGGGCCGACCAAGAGCGCGTGAGAGAGGAGTTTAGGAAGTGGAGTGGGGAATAATAACGTGGCGGAGTATGAGGCTCGGTTCCACCAGCTGTTAGTTTATGGTGTGGAGTTTATGCCTACTTAGGCAAAGAGAGTTCGCAGATTTGTATATTGGTTAAGAGACAGACTCTGTGAGGTTGTAGCATTGCTAGTATCTTATGGTTGTCCATTTCAAGTGGTGATAGATCATGCTAACTCTATGGAAGCCCTTTACCATGAGTCGCGTCAGTGAAACGAGAAGAGGAAGATACATCAAGGAGGTTATAGTGGATCCCATTCTGGGGGTCGTGCTCAGTTTTACTATGCACAGGGCCAAACCAGCAGGCTGGTGCAGATATCATTACAGGTTTCATCTCCTTCTCGAGCACGTTATTTGCGAGGATTTGGATCTTCAGAGCATGATAGTCAGATGGGTTCCGGCAGAGTCAGCAATCAGAGTCGTGTTTTGAGTGAGTCCTTGTGGGCCATTATGCTACAGATTGTCCTCAGTAAGGCACTTTTCAGCCTGTTCCTCAGTATGCACAGCCTTTGAGATCATTGCCTTCGTCGGGTAGAGGTAGGGTACAGGGTGGTTATCATGGTGATGGCCAGCGTAGTAGCGGTAGTGGTTGCGGTAGTGGTTGTCGGGGTGGTGATCATCATTTAGATATTGTTTCTTCTAGACCTGAGCTTGTGGCCTAGGATATTGTTATTACAGGTTTGATTTATGTGTGTTCTATACCTACGCCAGCCCTATTTGATCCTGGATCTACCTATTTGTATGTGTCATCCTATTCTGTACCCAGTTTGGGGTTACTCAGTGATGTGTTATCTATATCTATGTGTGTTACTACCCCTATAGAGATTCTTTAGTAGTGGATCGGGTGATCTGCTTGTGTATGATTTCTGTTAGTGGACTAGAAACTTGGGATAACTTGATGCTTTTAGATATGGTTTATTTTGATGTCATACTAGGCATGGATTGGTTGTCCCCTCATCGTGCGGTTTTGGATTGTTATGCCAAGACTGTTACCTTAGCAGTATTTGGTTCATCTCCAATTGTATGGTAGGGTTCTAGTAGTCACGCACCGACAGGGTTTATTTTTGCCTTCAGGCTAGGAGGTTAGTAGGGAGAGGGTGTTTGGCATATTTACCATATATTCATGATATTCAGGCCGACATTCCTACTCTTGAGCCAATCCTGTTATTTGTAATTTTCTTGATGTATTTTAGACCGACCTATCAGGCCTACCACCAGAAAGAGGTTTTGACTTTGCTATCAATTTAGAGTCGAGCACTAAACTCATTTCTATTGCCCCTTATCTTATGGCTCCTGCATAATTGAGAGAGCTGAAGGTTCAGCACCAAGATTTGCTAGATAAGGGTTTTGTTTATTCCAGTGTGTCACCTTGGGGTGCCCCAATTCTGTTTGTGAAAAAGAAAGATGATACTATGAAAATCTGTATTGATTATCGATTGTAGAACAAAGTCATAATGAAGAACAGATGTCCTACGTCGAGAATTGATGACTTATTTGATCAGCTTCAGGGAGCCGCAGTGTTCTCTAAGATTGATTTGAGATTCGATTAACATCAGTTGTGAATTTTGACAGAGGATATACCTAAGACAGTATTAAGGACTCGTTATGGTTACTATGAATTTTTGATTATGTCTTTTGGTCTGACTAATGCTCCAGCAGCTTTCATGGATTTGATGCATAGAGTGCTTAAGCCCTACCTGAACTCTTTTGTGGTTGTTTTTATTAATGACATCTTGATGTATTCGTGAAGTAAGTCCGATCATGAGTAGTATTTGAGTTTTTTTCTTCAGACACTGAGAGAACACAGGCTTTATGCCAAGTTCTCAAAGTGCGAGTTCTGGTCAGAGTTCATTGTATTTTTGGGACATGTAGTGTCCAAGGCTAGAATTAAAGTGGATTCAACAAAGTTCAGCCTATGCGTGATTAGACGAGGTCAACATCCATTTAATAGATCCTGAGTTTTATTGATTTAGCAATGTATTATCGGTGTTTTGTTGAGGGGTTCTCATTGATTGCAGTGCCTTTGACTAAGTTGACTAGGAAGAATGTTTCATTCTGTGGTCATGCAAGTACCATTATTCGATACCACCTGAGAAGCAAAAGAATCGTCAGTCCCAAGGGACAGTTGAACTAGCAATTCATGAAAGGTCGAAGGACCATTCAAACCTCAAGGGTTTGTTGACTTCAACACCAGTATTGACCTTGCCATTGAAGGGTCAGGGACTTTTTGTTCATTGTGATGCTTCTGGGGTTAGCTTGGGTTGTGTTCTGATGAAGTAGGGTCAAGTGATTGTGTAGGCTTTGAGGCAGCTGAAGGTTCATCAGCGTAACTACCACACTCATGACTTGGAGTTGGCGGCGTTAGTATTTGCACTTAAGATTTGGAGGCATTATTTGTGCGGGGTCCAATGTGAGAATTTTATTGACCATCGTAGTCTTCAGTACATTATGAGCTAGAGGGAGTTAATTCCAGGCACCGAATGGATTGAGCTACTAAAAGACTATGACATTTCCATTCTCCATCATCCAGGAAAGACAAATGTTATGGCGGATTCCTTGAGCCAGAAAGCGGTCACTATGGGTAGCCTAGCAGCCTTGTCAGTTTTAAAGAGGCCATTGGCGGTGGAGGTTCATTCATTATCTATTCAGTTGGTTAGACTCGATCTGTCATACCCCAGGATAGTGTTGTCTTTTGTTGAGGCCTGATCTTTCTTTTTAGATCAGATTCGGTAGCAGTAGTTCGAGGATGAGAGTTTAGGTTCTCTTTATGATCAGGTGTCAGTTGGCGAGGTCGGAAGGGATTCTATTGATTCAAATGGGATTCTTCGGTATGATGGCATATTTGTGTACCACAGGTTGATAATTTGGTGCAGTTGATCTTGCGTGAGGCTCACAACTCCAGGTATTCTATTCATCCTAGTGCAACCAAAATGTATCGTGATTTCTGACAGTGTATTGGTAGAGTGGGATGAAGAGGCACATTGCTGAGTATATGTCTAAGTGTTTGAACTGTCAGCAAGTTAAGTATGAGCATCAGTGACCAGGTGATTTGATGCACAGTCTACCTATTCTGGCTTGGAAATGGGAGCGAGTGCCAATGGATTTTGTTCTTGTTTGCCTAGGACTAGCAGAGGGAATGATACTATTTGGGTCATTTTTGATAGGCTGACCAAGTCAACGCATTTCATTCCTACTCACTCCTCCTGTAATGCTGAGCGTTTAGCTCAAATCTACATTCACGAGGTGGTTAGATTTCACAGTGTTCCTTTATCTATCATTTTGGATAGAGGCACCCAGTTTACTTTGCAGTTTTGGAGATCTGTTCAGTGGGACTTGGGTACTGAGGTGCAGTTGAGTACTACATTTCACCCGCAGACCGACGGTCGGTCTGAGCGTACCATTCAGTTGTTAGAGAATATGTTGAGGGCTTGTGTGATAGACTTTGGTGGTGCTTGCAATCAGCACCTACCATTGGAAGAGTTTGCTTATAATAATAGCTATCACTCAAGCATTGAGATGGAACCATTTGAGGCATTGTACGGTAGACGGGACTCAGACGAAGAGGCAAAGTACCTCCAAAATTAGGGGGGTTCCATCAAGGGACCCAAGGTGGGATTCACAATCGTGAATACTTTAATGACAGAAAAACCTACCGAGATAAAGAACAGAGCGGTTGGAAGGAAAGGAAAGCGTTCAACAAAAATCGAAGAGGAGTTTATGTGCCTCCGGGACAGCATGAGTGGAAGACGAACACTTCCAAAATTGAGGAAATGTTGGGAAAGGTGCAAACCAATGTTGATTCATACTGTGAGAGCCTTCAATCCATCAGCTCTAAAGTTTCAAATATTAATCAAAGGGTGGATTCTCATTCGGCTTCGATCTGGCACTTGGAGTTTCAGATGGGGCCATTATCCACATTGCTGAATCAGTATAGATTTGGAACACTTCCCAGTAACACGGTGTAAAGTCCCAAAAAGGAAAAAGTTTGATGACCTCGAGAAAACCATCGTGCCACAAAGTTAAAGCAAGCGCTAATGGAGGCAACCCAAAATCTCTATCCCTTATTCGCTTATTTTGAATTATTGTTGGCTTTAGTAAATTGGTAGTACATTTTTAAATGTTTTGAGAGTACATTTTATGATCACACATGTTATAGGGGTTTCATTCATTAAAAGAAAGCATTGATAGCAAAGCTACCCAGTAGGATGGAACCCTAGGCGATTCACCCAAGGCCTATTTGCCCTTAGCCTATCTGCCGATCATCCTCCGCCTTCATTACTTGACTTCACCCCAGTACATTTTGCATGATTAGTCAAATGGTAAAGCACAATGAAACTCGGTTGGAGGTATTTTTAGTGAAGGTCGAGCAGCTGATGGACCGAAAGATAAAGACATCTTTAGAGTCGTATGATACTATGCAGGCCTGAATTGATAGCATGGAGAATCGTATGAATGAGCGCCTTCAGATTATGAGCCCATTTGAATGGGCTAGCTTTCAGGTCGAGTTGGAGCGGTTGCGAGCCGATGTGACTACCTTACAGCAGGACAATCATCCCATGGCCTCTGCACCAGTGGACCCGATGAGTTCGGAGGATGAGGATCGGATACTGAGCTTGGCTGAGATGTAGTAAAAAGGGAAGGCAGTTATGGCCCGTGGTGATGATGAGGAGGAGTTCGGGAAAAAAAAGAGAAAGAAGAAGAAGCGGGGTAGCCTCCATATAGAAGAGGATTTGGAGGAGGTGCTGCGAACGTCTAAGGAGAGTTTTGTGCTCGATGAAGATTAAAGATGTGCACAAGAGGTGGGTACTTTTTCTAGCTCCAGGCTCACTGAGACCGAGCATCTCAGCAGTACACCTCCTGCTACAGCGGAGCCACAGGGAGCTACCTCGAAAGATGCAACCTAGGACGTAATGTGATGGTACACTTTCTCTTTTTTTCTCATATTTTTATCTATTGTGCATTGGAGATAATGCACCTTCTTAATGTGGGAGGGGGTGTACCTATTTTACTTATGGTTTCGTCTGAGGGTTTTGTTTGCTAGAGTATTTTCCCTCAGGCACGATATTTAGTAGAACTGGCATGTTTAGGTTTATTTTGATGTATTTTTTTTGTTTATTTTTATGTATTTTTTTTTCATGTACTTCATTAAAGATCAATATTAAGCAGTTTCAGTATTCAGTGATTTTATTGGTTTCAATCAAGTGTTGAATAATGTTATTCTACAATTATGGTACATTAAGGTGTTACGTTTGATTGAATTTGTATTTCTCTGTACCTTGTATTTAACAAGTTTGAATTTAGAAAAGTATATACTTGCAAGGGTGAGAAGGAATTGTATGTAATCTGTTGTGTATATAATATCTAAAACTTGTCCAGTTCATATTGTAACTAAGTTGAGAGTAAATGATCCTAGGCCTTCGTTTATAAGTCACTAAAGCCTTGAAAGCGTCACCAAAAAATTTAATGAATTCCTAAGTTAAACCCTTGATGCCCATTAAAAACGAATTGTTTAAGCACCTTCAAAAAATAGAAGAGGAATGAAAGGAAAAGAATGTTATATGGCCCTAATTCCTTATTGAATATTGTAAACCTAGACGTGGACGTAGTAACCCAATTCTGGGGTGGCTAGGTAGAAAACACCACCAATTAACAAGTGGTATTCAGTCTATCTTGGCCATGATTCGGTAGTGAGTAATATGTCTTCAACCTAACTAAATATTTAGGCTGAGGGTGGCTACCATGAACTTGCCCCTTACAAAAGAAAGACATTAAGCAGTGTAATAAAAAAAAGGTAATCAAAAGGAGAAAAAAAAGGGGCAAAATTCAGATTATACAAAGAAAAAAAAAGGGGAACTCAAGGTGAAGTGGTAAAGAAAAGAGGATTATAAAGAGAAAGAAATGACAGAAGATGTAAAAAAGGGTAATGGAACGAATTGAATCAGTCACTAAGTTGCCAAATCATGCCCTACCAGCACTCAACTGACATAATAAGCCGAACAAGGTCCTGTGTGATTCATGTCATTTTATTGAATGTTATGTTGTAATTGATAAGGGCAAGCCTATGGCTATTGTGCATGCAAAGTTGATTTCTTTCTGAGTGTGAGAGAATACCTTTCCAGTGCCAATATTTTATAAAGTTTCATTGTGTGTGGGACTTATCTGGGTGAGAGCATGTTATACTTTAATCAGTTTTGAATAAGTTAATGTAGTGGTTTAGGATATATGGTCTTTCAATGTGTCATTCGGAAAGAATCACAGTGTGTGAATAATTACAGTTAGCCGATGTGATTTAACATCTAATGAATGACTATGCTGAGATGAATTCTGTACTAGGATTGTTTTAAGTGTTTGATATGTATTGGTTCTGTTGTTTCTCGAAGACAAGCAAGTGTTTTAGGTTGAGGGTGTTAATGTGACAGTATTTTACGTCACATTGTACACTTAAAACCCCAAAAATAGAGCATGTTCCTGAGTAATACCAGTATGTTTTTAATGCCTTTTTTTAGTATTTACAGGATTAAGTCAATAGTGGAAGTATGCAACACTTGTACAGTAAATAGCACTTTTAGTTAACAAAGAGACGATTCGCCTGTGCTCAGACAAAAGCTTTGATCTAACCGCCCAACAGGAAGTCCACTAGATGAAGCACGCCAATAGACGGTACAACAGATGAACTGTTTGAGGACAGACGGTTCACCTAACAAGTACAGCCTACTCAGAACTCCACTAGATAAGAAGCAAGAAATAGGTGGCCCAGCAGATAAGACGTCTACTAGGAGACGGTTTGCCCATTATGCGTCTCCTGATGGAAAATACACTAGATAAAGGAGGTGATAGATAGAAGACCAGACAGTCCATCTGTCACCAGGTGGTTCGTCTTCCCTGTCGTCCAAATTGACAAAGGCCCATCCCAAGTTGTTGTATTTGCACTTATTCCTACACTTTATAAATAGCACAATTAACATAGTTAGGTGGAGAACTATTTTTTACAATTATTCTTTACATACTACTTGAGACTTGTGAGTAAGGGTTTGATACCCATATTGTTCAAGAACACAAGTATTGAAGTCTTTTGATCATTACCGTACAATCAACTGAACTTTACTTTTATGGTATGTTATTCTCTAGCTTCAGGATTCATTATTGTAGGATGATATCAATAGTTGGCTAAACCCCAACCCTAGGATTGTGGGAGCCATGGGTTAAACTAAGTTAGGGTTATAATCTACATATGTTGTTGCATCTATTCCATCGTATGAATGTAATCTCTACATTATGAATGGCTTTTAGTGATTTCAAATACTAGACCATGCCTAGGTTTAACTAGCACTAACCATGTGGATAAAACTACGAGTTAAGATTATACTAAGAAATTCAGGGCGTTAACCCCCGTCTAATGGTTGCCGCTATAACTATAGTAATCGTGTTGAGTTATTATGATAAATACAATGAACTCGTTCACAGCCCTAATCGGTGTGAAAGAGGTTTATTTAGTATCAAAGGTTGAAAAACACTTAAGCAAACAACTTTGTATTTGAACGTAACTCTACGTAAGGAAAGATTATGCAACTGTGTAGTGATTACAATCCAAAGCTTGGTTGAACCCTGGTGAACATGAACTTAGGTTAACAATATAATTTATTCAATCGACAGTTATCGATCACAATAACGAACATTGCAAGAATACAAATCCCTCTTTTACTTTATGTTTATTTCTAGAAACAAGCACTGACTATTAGATACTATTATTGGGTGTATATCCAACACCCTACTCCTTGTGGGATCGACCCCAACCTAGTTGGGTTCTATATTTGACAATCGACCGCTTACACTTCAAAAGAAAGTGTAGTTTAGGCATTATCAGCATCCAGCTTTTCATGCTTCTCTTCAGAATTGATTTTGATCTCCATGTATTTTTGGAGATACACTTGTATTAGAGATTTAATTCCTTGTTTTGTACCTAGAGGTTTTGTATTACACTAATACCGGATTTTGTGATTTTTTATACTTTCGCTTTATTTATATATTACCTATTATACTTGTGTTTTTCTCTTTTGATTTAGTAGCCCTCCATTTCGGCTTTAGACTACAGGGTTGGTTCTTCTATTGGTGGTATAATAGGTGCCATCATGATCCGAGAAATCAGGTTGCACAACTCTAGTATCATCTCATCAATTTCAGAATCTTGAATGATATTGAGATTGAATACCTTACGAAGTTTCATTATTGCTTCCAACTCAATCGAGACTTCATCCTCCATAGATAACAACCCATCGTTAATACTTCCATCCTTTGGTGAAATGTCATATGTTTCAATAGGTAACCTCAAGTCATCCTCCAAAGTGAAAGTATCAAATTCAAGTTGCATTATCCTTTGGCATATTTCCAAATGCTTAGTCAAGAATTCTTCCATAATTCGTGATGAGTACTCACGAACATGGATAAATGACTTAAACGTTTGAAATCATGCCATTGGCCAATCTTGGTTCTCATTTTTTCCCAAATCAAGCACTCCCTAAACCATTGCTTCTTGTGACATAGGTAATGCCACGAGTCTAGAATGGTTTGGACAAGGAAATTTGCAACCACCAAACACACTTTTGAGTAAAGATGACATAAGAACCAAATCAAAAATAAAAATCTAACACAAAGATAATAGACAAAAACTATAAATAAATATTAACAAGTTCAAATTAAAACAACTATGCTTTAATTTCCAAACTAACTCAATATGCTAATTTTTTTCCCGGCAACAATGCCATTTTTTATAACACTCAATTAAACTCTGAAATCAATCAAAAAGTGTCGGGGTCGAATCCACGAGGAACAATTATATGGGAGGCAATAGAGTAAGAGAGGAAACTAAAATGTAACCACTAAAACTTGAACGGATAGACAAGGTTGGGGGGTTAAAGTAAGATAAAAAGGTGTCAAATGAAAAATACGAACATGGGTTGATCAATGAAATCACTATGCAAAGATAACAAGAAACCAAACTAGTGAATTAAATCATCAACGATCCATGGTAGTTAATTAGATATTCATCAACCAAACATGAAGTTCGAGGTTTAGCCTTGGATTCTAAAGTATTCACTAGTTTCTCTCGAACACTAGCGAATCTTTCTTAACATCATTTTACCGAACTAACTTAAGGACTACGAAAACCAAACCAATTTTAGGCTATACTAGGATTTCACTATCTCTAGTTCAAACCCATAAGATAGAATTCAAGCTCTAAATCGTGCTAAATTATCTTCCGAAGTACAATTTACACTCTCAAGATCAATCAAAGTAAATGGGCAAGTCCAAGGGTTAGCTACGCCCTTTAGAATTCATTTCAACAAGAAGATAAACTTAGACCCACGAAACTCAACTAATAGTCAACAACTACTAAATTAACACCAAAACATGCAATGATATTAAAACCCAAAAACCAAATCCAACCAATGTATCAATTAAGAATACAGGAATTAAACAAGGATTAAACTCTACACACTAGAAATAAACAATTAAAACTAGGGAAGAAGAGACGGGAAAGGAATTTAACAATACAAATCACCAAATATTCAACCCAAAGTGTTGGCGGATGCTTGCAAGATCTCTTTTTGTTTTGATGTAAGTCAAAAGCATTCCACCCAAGACGAGCTTGGAAGCTTTTTATAGGTTGGGATCCAAAAACATACAAACTTAGCAGAAAAAACCCTTGACAGCAGCTTAAGTAGACCATTGTCGTCCAGGAAGTTGTTCCAACTGCTTTGTGCATTGACCAATGTTTTGGATAGTGTTTCTAATATTGAAGGGGGCAAAATTTCTTAAATAGCCAGGTGGGATGGCAGTCACCTCCCCGAGGGACGATGGTCCGCTGTCTAGAAGATAGGATCACCGTCTCTTCTAGTTGAATTTCTAGACTTCTTGTTATGCATGGC
This sequence comes from Withania somnifera, assembly GCA_039654485.1. Lineage (NCBI taxonomy): Eukaryota > Viridiplantae > Streptophyta > Magnoliopsida > Solanales > Solanaceae > Withania > Withania somnifera. Next base: position 5,407,524 of record JBDJHY010000001.1, on the reverse strand, counting down.
GGTGGTAGCTCAAGACAGCGGTACACCATCTGTGATGGCGGTGAGATGTCTTTCTCCTTCATGTTCACATTTTTGTCCAAAATTGTGAATTTTAGCTCTTTTTGCCTTGGTTTCCTTGAGTTCATCATTTCACCTGAAAATCAACCAAGTTTACATCAGAATTTTAAAAAAAGGACAAGATGACAAGCATTTTTGTAATAAAATTAGGATCAATGAGTGGTATTTTGGCCACTCATTAGTACCCTATCATTCTACTCACATGCTGACAATAACCTTAGATTACGACTGTAAGCACAGCTGCCATTGTATCATATCAAAATAGTGTAACTGACCAAGACATCGTGTTATCCAAAATCCAAATACCCCAAAATTGTGATCATCACACACTGTGGACAGGAATGAACTCCAATTACTAATAACTTTCTAAAGTTAAGTGCCTATAAATCATAACATGAGATCCTCCTGACTTTCATACAAAGAAAATAATCTCCAAACTAAATCACAAACCCAGTATAAACCAATTACTACCAAACCTACAAAATCACAGAAGAAACAAAATCAGTATCCACTCACGAGGATCAAGCCTGCACGATCACATCAAGCGATTAAAACTAAAAATGCAACATATAACCTGATGTATGAAATCCTCAAGAGTACCACAACCTCAATCAACCACTAGAAAAGCACTGCCACCTACCAAAATAGTCACATGCCTGCAAGTACAAAAACTAACCACAAGTAACCACGATCGAGGAAACCCAAGAGGTAATAACCAAAACACCATGTAAACCTGATATGGGTGAAGGATAATGATAACTCCCTAGCAATCAATCCAGAACTAAAGAAAAATAAACAGAAAGAGCGAGTAATTTACTCATAAAACTACCCACTCTGGTTCTCTAGAACCAACCAGTGAAAGTCACGGATAATACGAGCCACAACCTAGAGATACTGAATAGCTCGCAGTTAGGCAAGATCAAGATAAGATAACAAGGCATCTTCCCGTAAGAATGAAGGAACTAGGAACACATAATGCTAATAAGCACTCCCGAGGGACTAACTGACTAACCTAAACGTAAAGCCGATTTTAATCGATAAGGGCCTAAGCACCCTCATCAACCTGCCGAGGTACACCGGTCACAGCTAAGATATAAACACAATATAATAATCTAGTATCTATGGAGAATAGAGTAACATGCCCATGCCGAAAAAACCACTAAGGCCACCTATTAACAGAAGGCATAACTCCTCTATCTCAAAACTTCTACAGTCTAAACAAGTCAAGAAACTCAAATACCTCACTAAGATCCCCCACTAAAAGTTCCCTCCTCACTACGGGAAACAAAAGGACCCTACGAACAATATCCACCACTCTGGGTAGGACAAGACAAGGGCGCTCAAATATCAGCTAGGATATAGTAAGGACTGCCTAAACAAAGGAACTTAGCCCCTGAATCACAGGACCACAACATAATAATGACTCACAAGCACCCCTAGGATAAAAGACAAGACTCAACTCGTCAATAAGAATCACAATCTATATGCTATATGGGAACCACCTGAAAGAGGCCACGAACCTCAAAAGGGCTAAAAGCAAGGCCTAAACCTAGTATATGACACAACATCAGCAAGGGTAAAACCACTCAAGCTATCACAGATAAAGTAAGAAAGAAATAAGTCAAAGTCATGTCCAAGTCAACATAAGCCAACTAGGCAGGGAGTAAAATAAAATCGTATCATAAATAGAGCTTGAAGGTAGCTCACCCAAAACAGCCTATTCAAGGTCACAAATAGAAGAATGAAAAACCAATGGGAAACTCTGCTGACCATCCTAACTAATTCATTCACATCCGGGGAACTCCTTAGAAGATAACCGATCCCTCAATAGGTAAAACACAACTACCCAAACTATCACTCACTCAGGCTAACTACTGACGCGAGGCTGTAACTACTACTAACAGAATGTCCCTATGCCGAGGTTAATCTATAACATTATGGTATGACTCTCCAAACTCGTAATAACCACAGTCTCTTTCTCGATCGGAACAACTAATTGGGCCCCTCTGCCCACCACAGCCTTGAATCCCAATAAATGTGCTCCTAATGGGATGGCTACTCTTACCGACATCCGCTGATGGTGAGGAGTCCTAGATCGATTTACTAGGATTCCCTTGATACTGCGGTGGCGGCGGCGGCGGCGGCGGCAAAGGCCCATCACTATCATGCCTACGCTGTCATCTCCCAGACGATCAATAACCACTAGCAATACCCTAACAGCGCTGACTGCCTGAATACCCTGGCCTTTACTGATTGGCCGAGGTAGATCCTAAACAAACTGACTGGCCTAAACCAGATGAGTCTGCTGGTGGAGCCTCTGTCTATAATACTGTCTACTCACAGGCCAGGTATCACTAGAAACATCTTGCAAACTCGAAGGTGGGGCCTAACAAACTGACTTGAACTCCATCTACTCAACTCAAGTTGTTGTGAAAACACGACCTCGGGAAGGGGATAATCCATGGCTTCATATCCAAACTCCCCACATATGAAGCAACATTCAATGTTCCTCCATTCACTTCCCCTAGATAGAGTACCACGAACCCTCGCTTGCTGACGGGCTCTTTGTTTGCTAATCCCATAGGTGTTGTGAAAATCTTTATCCAAGGCCGACAGCTGCTTAGAAATCTGCCCAAGGATATGTCCCGTGCTACAAACTATTCTGTCACCAAACAGAGTGGCAAGACCAATCCTTCAAAGAAACCTAACATTCTATTATACCTAGTAGGATAAAGCACGATAGTGTACCTAACCTCCTCATAGAACATTAATGCATAGTCCGAGAGAGTCAAAAACCCTGATGAAATCCAACAAACTCATCCACATATGACACTTCCCTCAAAGCACATCCGTCCAAATCATGGTGCTACGAAGGACTGGTCTAATAGTAACTCCTCTTGGGGCCCGAGTGGATCCCAAACCCTGTGTTTGATGGGGTGTTCCTGTGAAGCTCGATCCGTACCTCAAAACTTTGAGAGTACGCGTAGGAACCTTGCTAGTTCCTACTGAGGGCCTCTTCCTGGTCATCTGAAAAGAGTAGAGTCGAATGAGGTGATAAGAAACCTAATGACCATACAACACATGTAAGGGGTCAAGAAGTGAAAGTCTTTCCTGAATGTCATGTACCCTCCCAAATATAGGATACAAACGTCTACATACCGATCTATGGGATTCTATCAAATACTTTCTCCTACATCCAGAGATATCGGTGAACCTAGAGCTCTGATGCCACTCTGTGACAACACAAAAATTGATTTGTGATGGCATCTACATCCCACCAGTAAACGAGACTAACCCGTCCCAGAGCGTAAAGCGATGAATCAATACCAAAAACAAAAAAAGGAAGATAAAATTAAGAAATAAAAGAAGAACATGAAAATACATAACAACAATATCAACATACATAGTTTATTCATACATATTAGGGTCTGGAAAGCGTGAATGTATGTAGTTCATACCACTACCTAAGAGTTAGGTAGAGAGCTTGCTTTCGGAAGACCCTCAGGTCAAGAAAAATAATATATTGACAATTAAAAAATAACATAATATACTGACAAATAAAAATAAGATGATAAAAATCACCAAGATAACAATAAATGCAACGTTATCAACAAATAATAGTACTCTCAAGCTACAAGAAGCAACAACCTTCCCTAAACTTCTGGGAGCTAACCCCTACACATAACGTACTATAAATCCTTTGTACCAAAGCAAATAAAACAAACCTACCTACCTACAAAGACTACCCCCCCCCAAACCTTCTAACCTTCTA
>JBDJHY010000001.1:5375816-5389331 GCA_039654485.1 Withania somnifera | reverse complement strand
TTTATCGATATCAGTTGATATGTATTAATATATAGATTATTTTTTTGCTCGTTGTGTTCGTTAGAGCCCGTTTGTGCATTCTTGAAGTTTTGAAGCTTGTCTTCATAGGAAAGGTACTCTACGATTTATAATCTTAGATTTGACTTATATGATAAATAATTATAGTAATTAGACATATTTGGGATGGGGTTTTTAGCGTGGTCCCCATAACCTCTGTCTGCTGTTTTAGTTCATTTCTTAATTACATATTGGTGTTGCATTTGTTGTTATAGTTACCCTATGATCCCGAATGGTCTTTTCAGACTCTGAAACATAGATGATGCATTTATGATAAAAATCCGTAAGTTTCAAATATTTAACTTGGCTGGTTATGCTTGCTATAGAATTCGCGCCTGTACAGGGCTGGTAGGACTTTTTGTGATATTATATGTGGTTGAGCATATCATCATCATGAAACTGATTTTTATGCATTTTATTTCTACTGTTTAATGTCCAAGAGCCTAATGTCATTGATTTATACCTTATGAGCTCGTTTTCAGTATTGTAAGACAAAAAATGAACATTTTTGAGATGTTTTATCAGTTTTAATGATAAAAAGGCTAAGTAATTAGTTAATAACTGTGCTGAGTTATTACTAAACTTGGTTGAGGCAATGATCTATGTGTTGACTTCATTTCGGATTTAGCTTCGGTTAAGGATGGGTGCGATCATGGATATTAATTCTGATATTGAATCTTCAGATGTTCGAATACAGTTTATGTTATACGAACATAGTTTACGTTATTTGAGTACAATTTATGTTATGTATGTACTGTTTATTTTATGAGTTATTGTATGCAGGTTGCGACCTAGTACCCTGACGATTAGGCTTTTGAGTGACCAGAAAAAGGGTATACGAGGGAGTAGATGTATACGAGTTGCAGCCTTCCATATGGTCCTACTTGGTTGGGTTTGCGGGTCTGAGGTAGGAGCGTACGAATTTACTTAATCTTTATTGCATCATATTTTCTTACATACCTTGTTTGTGAGTGTTGTTTGCTGTTACTCTCCGGTAGGATAGGATGCCAGAGTGTTTGCATTTATTTTTTTGTATTTCTTATTCACATGAGATATTATAGAGGTTATACCTTTACAGTTTTGGTTATGGGATATCATTATTAGATGGCTAAATCTTGCAGGATCCTTTTCATGTTTATTGTCTAGAACTTGCGGGATCCCTTTTATGCTCATTGGTTATACTTGTTGTAATTATGCTTTCTTTCTATTTTTGTTATTCAAGGTTACTGCTACACTGCCACTCCTGTTATTTATTTATATCTCTTATCAGTTGATTATGGATTCAAGTACGTTTTCCCGGATCATCCTTACCATAGATAGTTATCTACATTAATTACCTGTCTTTTATCATGCTAGCTAGTTTTTTTATGTCTGTGATCCTTTCTTGGCTTCTTTGACTTCTTTGTCTTATCTCTCTATTTACTTCTTTTATTCATTATATATTCCCGGTTAGCTTATGATGCCTACTAGGTACTTGTTCGTACTCATACTATACTTCTACATCTTCTGGTGTAAATTCGAGTATAAGTGGTCCACACTGATTTCGTATTCGTGCTGAGATCTTGTTGCTGAGGTAGATGATGAATTCTGATGGTCGGGGCACATCTTTTACCTTTCTTAATATCTTTCACTTCTTTTAAAAATTCGCGTTTGGCCATGAAAATTTCAAATTTAAATTCAATTTGTATTTCAAAATTGAAAAATAGTCAAAATCCTATTTTCACTGTTTTTTCATGTTTAAATGTTTTTCTTTTCCAAAATAATTATAATTCTTTTTTAAACAACCACATCTAAATTATACTTCATGTTTTTAAAATACATTCAAATTATAAATATTTATTGCAAAAATTATTACCAAACTTTGATTTCAACTTTGAAAGTTTTTAATAAAGCGAATTTGTTCTGTTTTTTTCATAACCCAACCACAATTATAACGTCACATTCAATGAAAGCTCTTGTAATTTCTCCTAAGTTATGTTCAAGTTTTCTCTAAAAAATCTTACTTAGGGTTCAAGCAAGAAGTTCACAAATTTTGTGAAGCCCAAGATACTATAATGCACTTTAAGTCTTGAACTAATATTTATTTGATAGAGATTATGTGAGATGATTAAATTTATAAGTTTCAAAACAACATGGATCAACATGTGCATTATTATGGATCAATTGGGGAATTAATTTAGTGGATTGATTAATTAAAGAATTTGGATAATTTACAAATACATATTGAGGATATTTTTTGTTATTGTCCATATGCAATATTAGTTAGTCATGTAATTATAAAATTGGGGAATATATACATGGCATATTATTCATTAATAAGAAGGTGATCTTCATTGATATTATATTAATTAAGTGAATAAGCCAAGAATATTATTTCTAGTAACAACAGCATGGATAAGCATCAAAAGAGATAAAATTAGAAACGTTACATTTTTAGAGAATAGGAAAGGGAAGCCATCAAATTAGGAAGTTATAATTCATAAAGATGAGGGGTTACAAGTGTGTAGAATTTGGTATGACTATCATAGACTTCTACCTATGTTTTACCAAATAAAATGTAAGAAGTGTTATACTTCTTTAATTCCTTAATTCTTCTTCATCTAATAAAAGAACTTGAATTGTTTTCTTGATTTAAGTGGGAAAAGTTTTATTTCTTGGCCTTTTATTAATACAATTTGAACCTCGATTATTATATTGATTGACTTGTTGATTATTATTGGAAAGTATAGTAGTTAACCTAGAAAAATAGGAGAATACTGACGTGAGTTGATACATGTCTTTACTAAAGTTCATTTCTAAAGAAAGTCATGATGTTTAGTGAAATGTTTTTCTATCATAACTTGAGTTAAGACTTGTTTTTACTAAAGTTCTTTTCACAAGAAAGTCATGCCTGCAAAATTTTTAATGAAATATTTTCTAAAGTTCTTTTCTCACAAAACTCATATTCATAAAAGTGTTTGGTTAAAGGTTTTTAATGTTGATGTGAGTTTAATTGAAATGGGTGAGTTCACTTCATTCATATTTTATTAAATTTAGAGTTAAAAGTTATCAATTATGAATTAGGTGTTATTTTAAACTTTCAAAGTCATGTTGTTCATGTTTAATGATGGAATTTTGTAAATTTTATATTTCTTGATAATTGTTATGAAATTTATAAAGGTTTGGTTTTCATGCTAAAAGGTGAAGAATTAAATTATGTAATTTAGGTTCCACAATTGTGTTAAAGTTACAAGCATTAAGATATTAATCAAATATTAGTGAATGGTAGTCGTATAAAGGGTTACGATTAATCAGATAAAAGGTTACTAAGTTTGCCATAATGAAACGCAACATGAAAGTTAACCTGTAATGAAACACACGGTGATTTTTTTTAAAATATTTTCTTGCATCCTAAAGCTTTGTTGTAGCAGTCCTAAGTTATTTATGACTTATCAGGGATGATGGTTTGGGTTCTGGGTCATTCCTTTGGTTGTTATGTCCGATTCTCTATTTTAGAGCCTAATTGTCAAAATTGCTGAGTTTAGTCAACATTCTATAAAAATAAATTGGAAATTAAATTTTGACAGTTTTGTTTATCTATGGAATGTGGATTTTGATCTAAACAGACTCTTGGTTCGTTTTTGGAGCCCTTGGTTGTGATTTTGAGTGTTCTAGGCATTTTGGAGTTCAAAATTTTAACCTCAATTGACTTTTGATGATTGGAGTTTTAGATTGAAAATCTAACTATCCTATCATCTTTGGAATGCCGAGTTGGGTTAAGTGAGTTATTCATTCGTGCCTCAGGCTAACTGGGCTCATTTTAAGTACTTGATTGAAATATTGGTAATTTATACCTAGAGTTGACTTTAGTTAATATTTTTGTCAAAATGATCTAGAATTAAAATTTTATTGAGCCATTGAGTCTAACTTATTGTTTCCATACAATTGGATTATTTAGTTCATGTGCATCCGGATCCGATTAGGCCCGAAATCCCAAATTCCCATTCTCAAAAGTTATAGGTTTCTGCAATTGGTTCACCAGTCATTAGATTTGAGTAAGATTGCTCTAGTATGACGCGATCGCATCAATCCACGTAATTTCCCTTTAGCGCTATCACGTTATGCTAGAACTGATGCCTTTGATCCCTGAGACCTTGACTTAGCACAATCACACTATATCAGTGCTGGCATTGCTGGTCAATTGGCTTCCAAGTCGCACTCGCACTTCATTAGTGCCATCAATGCTGAGTAAAGTCCTCCCTATGTAGCTCTATCATGTTACCCAACACTGATAGCACTTTAGTGCACCAAGGGGTATTTAACGCCCCAAACCTCAAAATTTCAGTTCCAACTTCATATTTCTTCAACTATCTTCACACTTCCAACTTCATATTTCTTCAACTATCTTCACACTCATACTCTAATTTCTTGTGTATTTGATTGATTTTGAATGTACAGAGCTTATTTTTGACCTTCTTCACTATTTTCTCTTATTTTGTAGGTAAGGTTCCTTCTTTACTTCAATCATCCATGGTAAAATCTCTGTTTTTCTCCACTAATGTCATTTTTGTGAATCTTGGTGTAGGTGGTTTCAGTGAATGATCTTGGATTACCATTGGAGATTTTTTCTTATCATCATTTCTTTAATTATTGGTAAATTTTCACTCAGCTTTCATCCATAATTCCTAAATTTCTCCAAGTGTGTGTTCACGTTAATTGATTGATTTTAGACCATTTCTTTCTCATCTTTGCTCCAAAATTTGGGTATTTATTTTCGACAATGTGAATATATATTGTTACCTTTTGTTCAGAGTTTTGGATTCGTTGGCCCGTTTAGACTCAAACTTTGACGCCAGATTTAAGTATAGATTTAAGGGTATTTTTTTAATTATATTAATGTGTAGACTATTATTTTGCTAGTTTCATGGTTGTTCGGGTTTGTTGGTGCATTTTTGGAGTTATTGGAGCTATATGAGTTGCTTTCTTTCGGTGTTTATGAGCTTATCTTTGGACACCAAGTAGGATATGACTTATCGATCTTATACTTGGCTTATATGAAAACAATTATAGTAACTAGCCATCCTAGGGATGGATTCTTAGGTTTGGCACTCTTGACCCTATTGCTTCTTTAGTCATCTTCTTGGCTTATGCTTTAGTGTTGCATTTGTCATTGTAGATTATCCTATAAACTTGCATGGATTTTATTACCTCTGGAACATAGATGGCGAGATTTATGGGAAATATTTATAAGTTATGATTGGCTATGAATGATGCATATCAATCTTGTGCAGTGCCGGTAGGACTTTTTTGTGATTTATTATTTGTAGTTGTGCACAATATTATCATGAAAACTATTTTTTATGAACTCGTTTCTAGTATTTTGTGGCCAAGATCCAAACATCATTGATTTTAAAACCTTGTGGCCCTCTTTCAGTGTTAATAGATTAAATTGAGCATTAAATGATGATTTTACCAGTTTTTAGTAATGAAAGGATAAATGAGGATATAACCACTGTTTTGAGATACTACAAGACTCGGTGAAAGTAGGGTGCTAAACATTGATGATTTATATTGGTTTTAGACTCGGCAATATCCAAGCAATGACATTGAGATTACATAGATTTAGACCCAGTAATAGACAGGAATTTATCCTGACATCATTATTTTAAGTTATTGAGATAGTATGCGGTGATGGAAACCATGAACATTGATGATCCTATCTAGTTTGCAATCAGATGAGGGATATACTGAGGAGTAAAGGTATACGGGGGAAGCCCTTTCTTGGGTTCTACTTGCTGGACCTACGAGTATTAAAGGAGGAGCATACACATTTATTTCTAACATCATATCATATCATTCTGCATATTCTATCCCTGAGTTCTGTTTCTTGGTTGCAATTTTCGATCGTATGGGAGGCCAGAGAGTTTCCATACACTTGTTTTTATTCTTCAATTTTATGGGATGCAATTGGTATTTTTCCCTTGCTTATTATTGCACTATTTACTGTTACTAGATAGATATGCTCGTTAGGATCCTTTCACGCTTTCATTATTTCTATACATGTTGTAGTTATTCGAATTTTCCTATTTTCATTATTCGAGGTTACCAGTATACTGCCTTTCCTGTTATCTTTTTTGTATCTTATTATCTTAGCATGGATTCAGGTATATTCTCACCTTTGTTTTCTTGAATCTTTGGTACTGTTTACTAGCTTCCTAGGCTATTTACTTTCCTATATCCTATTAGTTAGTCTTTCATTTATGCTCTACGTGTTTGACTTTTTTGAACTGCCTTCCTTTATCTGTCTATTTACTACTTTTATTTATTATATGAGCTAAGTTGGCTGATTGTGCCTATTGGGTACCCGATTTCTTTGGCTATTTGGTACTCATACTATAGTTCTGCATCTTCTTGGTGAAGATTTGAGTACAAATAGTCCCTACTGACTCCCCGATTTGTGCACATTATCTTGATCATAGATAGAGGACACCTCCTAGCATTTGCTGTCTACTTTATCTTTTTTATCTTTCTTTACTGCCTTTGTATTTGGGATATATTTTGTACTTTTATTTCAGTAGAATACTCATACTTATTTGAACATGTATCAAATACTAGGTCTTGTATATTATTTTATTGTATTAACTTTTACTTATCCCTTGTCTTTTTATATATTTCTTATTCTTCTAATTACATCATATTTTTATTGCTCATACTTGGCGGGTGGTTTGCCTAAGAAGGGTTGTATGTTACCTTATGACCTAAGAAATTAGGGCGTTACAAATTGGTTTCAGAGCGCTAGGTTCATTGGTATCCTTGATACATGAACCAGTAGTACAATCTTGTAGATAGGGTACAATGACGTCCATATCTTATCTTTAGGATGCTATAGTGAAATCTTTAGGAAATTCGCTCTTCTTCTGTTTCTTTGTGAACCATATATCCTAGTTGATCTTTTAAAATCTCATTAGTTATTGTTCACTCTTTTACAGATGGCGCATTCATGGTCATCGACAATAGAAGGAGATGAAGAGCCTACCATACCAACAACTAGAGCTTGAGCTAGATGCCAAGCTTATGGTAAGTGTATGAGTCGAAGGTGTGCTAGAGTATGTATATCTGTTAGAGCTATTTTTTCTGTCAATGCTTTAGATATTAAGCCTGAGGTGTTCCAGTTCTCATAGGTGTAGAAACCAACTCCGTTTACACCGATGCTATCTTCAATTCCATTTCTTACTCAAAATATTTGGGGTTTTCTACTACAACTTTTTATTATGTTGGGTCAGCCGACAGATGGGTTTCATATGTCAGGCCTGACTTCTTTTGGTTTGGGAGTACCACCATCTATTTCATCTTATTGAGTTCATATGTCGTACCACCATCTATTTCATCTTATTGAGTTCATATGTCTTTAGCACAGACTTATACATTTTCAACACCGATATTTCCATTTTATTCTGTTGTATCCTTGTGCCTTCACACCCACATATGTTTGATTTTGATCAAACAGCTTTAGAGAATCCTATTATGGGAAAAAAACAAAGAGGTAGGTTTCTTAGATTGGACCCTCCCAGGTTCACTGGTACCCCGAGTGAGGATGTCTGAGACTTTATTGATAGATTCCAAGAGAGGTTGCGTAATCTCAACCTAATAGAGTCTCATGGATTTAATTTTACTATTTATCAAATAAACGACCTATCCAAATAGTGGTGGAGGTCTTACTTTGCTACAAGATTAGCCGATCCTATTCCTCTTACTTGGAATTCTATTTCTGATATTTTCTTGGAGCGATACATCTCCCGTACTGAGAAGGATAGGAAGAGGGAGGAATTCATTAGGCTTCTATAGGGTTCTATGAATATGGTGGAGTTTAAGGCCTAGCTTTTTAGGTTTTCTGAGTATGGTCCGGTTTGATAGCGATTGAAGTAGAGAGGATCCATCTCTTTGTATTAGGTTTTGATTCTTATATTCACCGAAAAATAGCGATTCTGGTTCCATTAGGGCATCTTTCTAGGCTATATAGGAGCATGATCGTACAATTGATTGCCTTAGCCATAACGAGTTAGGTAGTAAGGAGAAGAATCCCCATTAGTAGGGTAGTTTTAGTGGTTCTAGATCTGGAGGGAGAGATTCAGGATTTTAGGGTAGGACCTTGCTTCGGTATCAGTATCATAGGTATTCTAGTCATCCTTTTCAAGATTCCTTATAAGCTTCTAGTAGTGGTTTTCATAGCTATGCTTATAAGGGTCAGTGGTCCGGTTAGTCTTTAAGAGGTGATACGTTGGGTACTTCAGGCTATAGTGGCCACTTCGATACAAATGGTTCATCTTATTAGAGTATACTATTGGTCCCATGCTATGAATGTGGAGCTATGGACCACCTTTCTAGATATTACCCCCAAGGGGGTATTTTTAGACTATTATCCAGCGTCCTGTTATACCAACTTCTCTTCCAACATATTCAGGTAGTACCACCTTAGGTAAGAGGTGATGGTGCTCCAGCCAAGGGTGTACTGCAGCATACTAGAGAAATAGGTCATGAGGGTGTTTTTTATGGTGATCACCACCATTTATATGTTTTTCTAGGTATACCTAAGGTAGAGGCCTCTAATGTAGTGGTGACAAGTACTATTTTGTGTGTTATCATCCCGCTTCAGCTTTGTTTGATCTAGATTCTAGGCATTCCTATGTGTCTTCATATTATTTTCCATGTTTGAGTTTGGCTAGTGATTCATTTCCTATGCCTTTAATTTTTCAACCTAGTAGGTGATTCTTTAGTGATGGATCATGTTTTGTATCCTTCTTTATGCCTATTAGGGTTATGAGACCTAGGATACATTGATTTTGTTTAATATGGTTAAATTTGATCTTATACTAGGCATGGAATAGTTATCCCCTAAATGTGTGTGGTCATGTATTGTTATACAAAGACCATGACCTTAGTTGTGCTAATGCATCCTTAGTTGTGTGGCAGGGTTCGATTAGTCATGTACCGTCGGCGACCATTTTTTGACTTCAGGATAATTTTCTAGTATCACTTTTTTGTTTAACCTATCTTGTTATGTTAGAGATGTGTGTGTTGATACTTCATTCCTTGAGTCGTACCTATGGTTATTAAGTTTATTAATATGTTTTTGACCGACCTTCTTGGCCTACCACTTGAACGAGACATTGATTTGGTATTGATTTAGAGATAGGCATCAGGCTTATTTTTGTTTCCCCTTATCATTGGCACCTGCTGAGTTGAGAGAGCTTAAAATAATCTTTAGGACCTTTTAGAAAGGATTCATCAGGCCTAGTGTTTTACATTGGGGTTCTCCTATGGTTTTTGTGAGGAAAAAAGATGGCTCCATACATATGCTTATATACTAAAGGCATCAAATAGAGTCACAATAAATAACAAGTATCCCACGTCCTGTATTGATGATTTGTTTTACTAGCTTTAGGGTTCTGCTATCTTTTCTATGATTTCTTTGAGGTTTAGTTACCATCAATTGATCATTAGGGTGGAAGACATCCCTAAGACAGTATTTAGTACATATTATGACCATTATGAGTTCCTAGTGATGTCTTTTAGGTTGACCAATGCTCCTGTAGCTTTTATGGATTTAATGAACGGTGTGTTCATGCCCTATTTTGACTCCTTTATGATTGTGTTCATTAATGACATCCAGATTTATTTGCAGAGTAGAGAGGATTATGAGAGACACTTGAGGATTATACTTCAGACTTTAAGAGATCATCCACTTTGAGCCAAGTTCACAAAGTGTGAGTTTTGGCTTGAGTCAGTTCCAATTATTGGACATGTGGAATCCAAAGAGGGTATTATGGTGGATCCATCTAAGGTTGCATTTGTTCGTGATTGAGTGAGACCAACCGTTCCTAATGAGGTTTGTACTTTTATTGGTATTGTCGAGTATTACTGTCGATTTGTTGAGTGTTTCTCTTTCATCACAACCCATTGACAAGATTGACTAGAAAAGAGGTTCCTTTCTAGTGGTCTGATGAGTGTGAGGCTTATTTTTAGAGTCTTAACACTATATTGACATCTACTCATGTTTTGACATTGCCAGTAGAGGGTTAGAGTTTCTTAGTATATTATGATGCTTCTAGTGTTGGTCTTGGTTGTGTATTGATGAAGAAAGGTTGTGTTATTTCTTATGAATCGATACAGTTGAAGACTCACAAGTGCAACTATCCCACTCATGACTTAGAGTTGGTGGCGGTAGTTTTTACAGTAGAGATTTGGTGACACTATCTTTATAAGGTTTATTTTGAGATTTTCATCAACCATCATAGCCTTCAGTACATTATGAGTTAGAGGATATGGATTGAGTTGCTAATGGTCTATGATATTACTATTCTATATCATTAGGGCAAGCAAATATGGTAGCATATGCCTTGAGCTGGAAGTCTATGAGTACGGGTAGCTTGGATGCTTTCTCAGTTTCTAAGAGGTCGTTAACCTTAACATCCAATCTTTGGATAACCAATTGGTTAGGATTGATCTTTCAGATTTAGGCCGTGTTATTTCTAGTGTTGAGGCCTGCTCTACATTGTTTGATCAGATTTAGCTGTGACATTTTAAGGACCCATACTTAATTTCCATCTGTGACCAGTTGTTGAGGGGTGATCCCCATAGATCTACTTTGGATTCAGATGATATTATTAGGAATGAGGGTCAGATTTGTGTTCCTCATGTTATAGATTTATTTTAATTGATCCTTTAAGAGACCCATTATTCCTAGATATTCCATCCATTTAGATGTAGTAAAGATGTGTAGGGATTTTAGCTATCTTTACTGTGGGGTTGTATGAAGAGGGATATTTTAAAGTTTATATCTCAGTGGTCGAACTACCAGTAGGTCATGTTTGAGCACGAGAGACCGAGTGGTTTATTATAGTGACTTCTCATTTCTGAGTGGAGATGGGAATGGATCACTATGGACTTAATTTCAGGCTTACCTCGGACTTCTCGCAACAATGATTTTTTTGGGTTGTTGTTGATAAACTGACTAAGTCTTCACACTTTATTTCAATTCATGCATCTTATAGTGCATAAAAGTTAGCCCATATCTATCTTAAGTAGGTGGTTAGATTTCATGGTATTCTATTGTCCGTTATATATGATTGTGGTACTTAGTTTACATATAGTTTTGGAGGAATTCAATATGGTAAGGGTACCAAGGTCAATTGGAGCATAGAATTTCATCCTCAAACATATGGTTAGTCTGAAAAGACCATTCGGGTCTTGGAGGACATGTTACATGCTTATGTTCTTGATTTTGGTGGTTCTTGGGATCAACACTTAGACTTGGTAAAGTTTGCTTATAACAACAACTATCACTCCAATATTCAGGCGATTCTTTTCGAGGCTGTATATGGTAGACGGTGTTGTTTGCCTAGTAGTTGATTTGATGGGTTTGAGTCTAGACTTCAGACTGAAGATCTACTTTGGGATATTTTAGACAAAGGTTTTTTTTATTCGGGATAGACTTTGGTCAGTCCAAAGTAAGCATAAGAGTTATTTAGACCACTTTCATTGTGCTTTGGAGTTCACTGTTGGTGATTGGGTTTTCTTATGGGTATCACCCAGGAAGGGTATGATAAGGTTTGAGAAGAGGGGTAAGCTCAGACCTAGAATGTTGGCCCTTTGAGATACTCAACTATGTTGGTAGTGTTGCATATAAGTTTTCTTTTCCTCCGATGTTTTCAACTGTTCATTTTCTATGTGTCTATGTAGAGATGATACATACCAGATTAGTTGAATATATTTCAATATGATTTCATTCATGTTGATGAGGGATTATCTGTTGTTAAGTAGCTTGTTCTTATTTTTTCCAGGGAGGTGAGAAAATTGAGGCTGCAGAGATTCCAATAGTCAAGGTTTAGTAGAGGGATCATCCCATATAGGAGGCTAATGAGAGATCGAGAGTTAGTTGACATCTCAATATCTATAGCTATTTGTGCCTTTAGGTACTTCCTTCTTCTGATTATTGGGAATGAAAGTCCTTTTTAGTATTAGATGTTGAAATAACTCTTACGGTCATTTTTGTGTATTTGAATTTTCTTGCATCTTAGAGTTATATTATAGCGACCTTAAGTTATTTATGACTTTTGGGGATCGATTGTTCAGGTCCTGAATTGTTCATTTGGTTGTTTGTTTCTTTACTTATTTTAGAGCTTAATTGATGAAATTTTTGACTTCAGTCAACATTTTATGAAAACAATCTCATAATTGAATTCTGATAGTTTTCTTAGTTCCCAAACGTGGATTTTGGTCTACAAGGATTCTTGGTTTGTGTTCGGAGGCCTTGGTTGTCATTTTGTATGGTTTTGTGTGTTTTAGGCATTTTAGAGTTAAAAAGTTTAACCATGGTTGAATTTTGTTGATCAAAGCCTTGGATTGAAAATCCAACTCAGTATGATTACAAAGAACATTAAATGATGATTTTACCAGTTTTCGATGATAAAAGTATAAATGAGGATATAATCACTGTTTTGAGATACTACTAGACTCAGTAAAGGCTGAGCATTAGACATTGAATATTTATATCTGTTTTATACTTAGAGATTCCCAAGCAATGATATTGCAATTATATTTATTTAGACCCGGTGATAGTTGTTCACTCATTTAGACATTAATATTTTGAGTTATTAAGATATTATGAGGTGAAGGCCACCTTGGACCTTGTCTATTCGGTCTAGTATGCGATTGGAGGAGGGGTATACGGGGAAAGACTTTCCATAGTACCTTCCTACTGGACCTAAGTGTACTAGGAGAGGAGTATACATGTTTATTTATAGCATCATATCATATCATTCTGCATATTCTACCCCTTGAGTGCTTTATGCTGGTTGTATTCATCGTTCATATAGGAGGCCAGAGAATTTGGATTCACCTATTTGAATTGCTTGGTTGTAACACCCAAACTTAGGATAAAAAGTCCCACATCACCAAAATACAGGAGAAATGTTGGGTATATAAATAAGCACGCCTTACACACGAGTGACACTTTTAAACCCAAGCGTGCCGAGACCTAGAGCAGACAATATCACTATTGGGTGGGGTAATTACAATTGGTATAGGAGACACTCCTGTGCTAGCCTTGTTGGTTTGGGTTAGAGTTCAAACTAAATTTAGGAATATCCTGATTGGGCCCATTCAGTAGGGCAAGCCTTAACGAGGATACCGAGTCCATAAGGATGGGCGTATGTAACACCCAAACATAAGATAAGAAATCCCATATTTCCAAGACACAACAAAAGATGTTGGATATATAAGTAAGAGGGTATTACACATTAGTGACACGTTTTAAACTATCACGATCCGATTTCTCGAATCATGATGGCACCTACTATACCACCATAGGAGAACCCAACCCTGTAGTTCGAAGCCAAAGTAGAGGACTACTACATTAAATACGGAAGAATATCAAACGTAATGAGAAAATAATAATTTTGCAGAATTATTTAAGAATGG
>JBDJHY010000001.1:5350572-5364442 GCA_039654485.1 Withania somnifera | reverse complement strand
TTGTTGTTGTTGTTAGTGAAAAGCCTAAGGTTGAATAACTTAGGTAGTGGATGTAGGCAAGAGTTGGCCGAACCACTATAAATCTCTTATTTCCATTATTGCATTTTCTATTACCTTCTCAATTTCCGCAAAAAGTGTCAAAATACCACACCTACTATTCAACCCTCCTTCTAGTGTATGTAATCCGATCTTCAGGGTAGACCCCGCTCATCGTACTATCGCCTCGTAAGCAGAGTCTATGATGCCTCATTAGTTCCCACGTCACAAGGCTGATTGTGGTAGGAAGGATACATCCAAGGTAACCGAGAGTCAAACTCGTGAAGTGGATACTAACCAAAATAGGCCAAGGTAATCAAAATAATGATTCTCAGTATAGTGTCCATACCAGTCTCAACTCATAAGTCTAGTCGCAGTAGAAAGGGTATATCCGACGTAACTGATAAACGGGCTTGTGGGATAGGGTTCTGAGATATTAAGACCAATATCAGTAAGTCCTATGCAATGCAATACCCTGCAATGGAATGAAATATAAGTCTGTCTCACAAACCTTAGCAATAACAGGAATCACACATCAGCCTCATTTATTTGGTTCCAAATATCAATTAGGATAATACCTGGAATAACACATCAACCAATTACCTTTTATATCATGTACCTTACTACACCAAAATCACATCTAAACCATAGTTTTCATATCAAATATCATTACCTTACCACGCACGAATCACACCTCAGCCATGGTTTTTATATCTTTGGCCATCCCTCAGAGCGGAGATAATGTATAACTTCTTTAGGATTTTGTAACTTTTATGCTTTCTTTATTTGTCTTATTTTTGTAAGTATTCCAGGCTTTTAAGCCCTTATCAGTAGAATGAACTATTTTGTTTACTTTATGCTTTCTTTTAGTTCTGATAGTTTTTTATTATGTCCTCTCAAGGAATTATCCCTTACACTCTTGAAAAAGTGGAAAGGGTGAACTTTTTCCTTAAGCGGCTTCTCCAAAAAAGAGACAAAGAGTTGCACCTTAAGGATGAGTTCATCAGATATTTCAGGTCTCACCTGTCCCAGAACGCCGAGTTTCAAAGCCTGGTGAACAAAATGAGAGAGTGATACTACGAGAGGAATTATCTCAGAGAGGAGCACGCGGAGTTGACGTAGAAGGTTGAGGTCCTCCGAGGTGATGTTCGTACCCTGATGGGTAATACGAATAAGTTGGTGGCTTTTTTGAAGGCCAAGATAACCCAGCTTAAGTTGGATTTTAATCACCTAGATCAAGTCATAAATTATATGATGAAAATTTTCTTTTTGAAACATGTCTTGTAAATTTTGCTTTTAGCATAGATCACGAAAAAAATTGCTTAAAACATGCATAACTTTAGAGATTCAAAAATAGAGTTTGTAATTCATAATATCATAAACACTCTCAAATCCAGCTTTGAAATATAAACTTCAAGAAATAATTAATAAGATTGTATAAAAATTCATAAAACAACAAAAATAACACGAGGGAAGTGAATTTGCTGAATTTCGATATGAATCCTAACTCAAAAATCATGAAAACTATTTTGAATAAAAAAATTTCTTTGAAAACTAGGCACGAGAGTGAAAAAAACTCACATTAAATAATTGTATACCTGATTACTAAAGATTCTTGAGCTAGAACTTGGAGAAGAATCCTAGACTTGAAACTTGAGGGAGACTTGAGAGCTTTTGGTTTCTAACTTGGAAAAATTTAATGGATGGAATGAAAAGTGATTAGGGGTTTTATTCTGATAAACCCCTTTAAAAGATGCAAAACGACATTGTATAAGAGTTAAAAGAGTAAGAAAACATAAAAAAATCTTTTAAAATAGAAGAAAAAAAGAACATTTTTCGTCTATAACAGGTCGGGCGTGGCACGGTGGAAGCTTGGCACATTGCCAACATGCATGCCCATAGAATTTCAAAAGATGCTTAATAAAATATTCATAATTTTTTATTCCAAACTCAAATGATGAATGATTTATTGCATTGAAAACTAAACTCAAAGACATTAAATTTGATAGGTTAGGATCCATGTAACTCCATTTTAGAGTTATGATCATTACATCATTACAAGTTAACCGAAAAAAGATCATATACTAAAACTCAATTGACAAAAATACTCTCAACTCAATTTTGTGTTAAAAATTTATTATGACCATGATTCGCATCAAAATCACTCACCACACTTAGAAATGAATCATGATACTTATTTATGATTAGAAATTATTATTTGGGGGCCTATACATATATAAAGAACGGTCAAATCTTAAATAATCAGAGTCTGTGGAGTGTTACAGTGTTGACATTGTGTAAAGTTTTTAAGACATAGTGATCATTATTTTCTATAAAAAGAGGGGTCAAGTTGGTTCCGATGCTATTTGGAGTTCATGAAGCAGTGCTCGATGTTGGAAAATAACTACAATATTGATCTCAAATAATAATAATAAAATAGTAAATAACTTGTTACAAACACCATACATGGTAAGTCATAGCCTTAAAAACGATTTTAACCCGATTTCGGTGCAAATCATTGTAGCTGATCGCTTCCCAAGGTTCAACAATTAATTCAAACATGTGTACTCATGGCTGAAAGTTAGGAGGTAGCTAAAAAATTATTCGCTCAAAATTTCAAAAAGAAGAAAGGAGGAAATATTTGTTTATCTTATTGGTCTTTTCTTTTCTTGGTGTGTAGCTTGTTCACCAAAGACACCCTTTATATAGGATTTGGTAAGGTAGTTATTTCAAGAAAAATTTAAAAACAAAAGTGTATATTGATAGAATTAATAGCCATTACAACAAATGTTACAAAATATTTTTTTTTTTGAAGAATAGCCCATCTCCTCTGTAACATAATTGTTTTGTTTTATTTATTCTTTGCATTAAACAAGTGAATAACATATGGTTTATTTATAAAATCCCCCACTAATGCAAGGATAAAGAATAGAAATAAATTCTGGACTAAAGGAAGAAATATGTACCCAAGTGTTAATATCTTTCGATTTGAATTAACGTGTAGTAAAATGAGGCAAATATATACAAAGTGAATTACTCTTGAACTTAATGACAAAAGTTGAGACCCCCACAACACATACCATATCCTTAAATTTAAGAAACCTCCGCGATACTATCAATGCACTTCTATGATCATGCACAAACTTCAATTTCATAAGTACTCTAAAAAGACAACCCAAGTCTTTCATAAAAAATGAGCACACCTTTACACTCACGTTGGTAAATCCATCAAGTTTATCTCAAATAGACCACTTTAAGACTATGAAATCATTAAGACCAAATTAAGATCAACTATATAAAATACTACCTTATGCCACAGGGATAGGAAATGTAGTGTATATTGAGGGCCTATATGGTTTTGTTTGACCACAAATGGGTATCCACCATATTACCTCAATCCATGGGCTTCAACCTCATCTCTCTCAGCATTTTAAGGATCATTTTTCTTGTTAAACCCTTTGTTAAGGTATCTGTCAAATTTCTCTCGAATCTTACGTATTTTAAGAAAATAACACCATTTCTTAATAATTGCTTAATTGCATCATGTGTGATGTGCACATGTCTTTTTTTTCTATTGTACACACTATTCTTAGTAATTTAATTATCGTATATGAGTCACACTGTAACGTGACTGGTGAAGCCTATTTTTCTTATAATGGCATATCTGCTAAAAAATTTCTCAGCCACTCAGCTTCTTGCTCTGCCAGCTCGAGAGCAGCGAATTCAGATTCCATGGTAGAACGTGTTATACAAGTCTGTTTGCAAGACTTCCACTAAATAACATCTTCAACACATAGCCACTGGTGGAGCTAACTTTATCATTGTCAGTTACCCAGTTTGCATAAAAAACCCTTCTAAAATAGTAGAAAATTTATTAAAATGCAAACACCAACTCATCATACCTACAAGCGATGAAGAACATTCCAGTGTTCACTGCTAGGATTATGAGTATATCTACTCAATCTACTAATAGCATAAGCTATACCAGACCGAGTATTGTTCATGAGAAACATTACACTCCCAATTTTTATTCTTTCTCAAGTGTAATCTAGGATCATAAGGAGTCCTTACTAGAACTACATCAGAATAATCAATCTTTTCAACATAATGAGACTAACACAAAGAGAAATCATTAATGCTTAAAATTTTTAAAATCACATCTACTTCTCAAAGGTCTTTCATTTCAAACTTAGAAGAAAAGTACTTTTAGTCTCATTAATAAGTTTTACATTAGTGCCAAAAGTCAACATGTCATCCACATACAAACATATAATTGCACAATCTGATGCTATCAATTTTGAATAAACACAAGTATTAGATGAACTGCCAACAAAGCCATTATCCATTAATGTGACATTTGGCTTTTCATACCACTGTTTAGGTGCCTGCTTTAGTCTATATAAAGACCTTTTCTTTTGGGTACTTATCCTCTTGTCCTGTGACCACAAAACCCTCAGGTTGAGTCATATGGATATCTTCTTATAAATCACCGTTTAAAAATTTTGGTTTGACATTTACTTAGTGTACCACTAAACTATAAATAGTTGCAAAAGCAATAAGAGTCCTAATGGTTGCTATTTTTATCATAGGAAAATAAGTGTCAAAGCAATCAACACCTATTTTTCGTTAAAACCCCTAAACATAAGTCTAGCTTTATATTTATCAATTGTACCATCAGGTCTCAATTTTTTTTTAAAATATTCACTTGTTACTAATGGGTTTACAACCTTTAGGATTTGTAAGGTAAGACTAACCCTCCTTTCTTATACTTATTCACGTTGAGGATTTTATTTTATTATTAAAAAAAATATTTACAACTTTTAGGTAAATCATACTAGTCCCAAGTGTGATTAGAAATTATATAGCTTAATTCACTTTGAATGGCCTCTTTCCAAAATATTACATTTATTGATCTTATTGCTTCATCATAAGTTTTAGGTTTTTATTCTATTAAATAGATACACACTAATTCATCATTTAAAGTATCAATGTCAAAATTCTCAATCAAGAAGGTAGTGATAAAATCAAAATAAAAAATAGTCTCAATTCTACGCCTTTTATTCCTTCTAAATTCATTTTCACTCTCTTTAGAAGTAATATAAAAAGATGACATAACATGAGAGTTAACAGACATAGATGTAGAAGCATTATGTTGCACATCACTAGGCACATTATTTTTTATAGAAAAAATATGCTCAAAAAATTTTGCATCTCTAGATTCATAAATAGAATGATCATTTAAAGACATAAATCTATAAGCAACACTATTTTGAGCATAATCAACGAAGATAGTGTCAAAGTTCTACGAACCTACATTTACCCGCTTAAAATATGAAAATTCAACCTTAGCAAAACACCCCACTCTTTCAGAAATTTGAAGTTAGAAGCAATTTTTTTCACTATTCATATGAGGTCTTATCCAATTTTTTTATAAGGGACTCTATTAAGAATATAACATGCATACAAGATAATTTTTTCTCACTTATTGTCCGATATACCCGAGCTTAAAAGCATAGAATTCATTATTTTCTTAAGGATTTTATTTTTTTGTTCGGTTATACCATTTTGTTGGGGAGTATAGAGAGAGAGCACTAACCTCATGTATAATATTATTTTTTCTCACAAAATTCTTCTATAATTTTGGTACTATATTCACTGCCCCTATCAGATCTAAATCTCCTGATTTTTCTATCTTATTAATTTTTTACTTCTACTTTACATTTTAAAAGCATGTTTTCAGCCTCATTTTTAGACTTAAGAAGATATATCTTAGTGTATCTAGAAAAGTCATCAATAAAAGTAATGTAATATTTCTTTCCACCTTTGCTAACAGTTTTTTTGAAATCCGTTAAGTTTGAATGTACTAGTTCAAGTAATTTAGTCTTTCTACTAGTGACATGTTTAAAAGGTTTCTTGGCATGTTTTGCTTTTACACACACATGACACTTAGAAAATTTATCATTTTTTATCATAGGAATTAATTTCATTTTTCTAAGTTTTATAATAGAAGTAACATTAACATGACCTAGTCTATCATGCCACAAATTAACTGAAGTAGCAATATAAGTAGAATTAGAAATATTTGTATTATTGACTAGTTCTTGAATAATGTTTAGTATAATTAAGCCCCCACTAAGGTATCCCTCTCCAACAAAATTTTCTCCAAGAGAAATAATTATTTTATCAGCTTAAAAAATAAGCTTAAGTCTCACTTTGTGAGAAGTGCTCCAGAAACTAAGTTTTTACGGAGGAAAGGAACATGCAAAATATTGTTCAAGGTTAGAGTTTTTTCAGAAGTTAATTTAACTAAAAGTTTTCCTTTACCCATAACTTCAGAAGTAGTGGAGTTACCCATGTAAACACACTCTCCATCAGCGCACTCTTTAAAATCATGGAATAACTCTTTATTGTCATAGAAATATCTTGAAGTACCTATGTCCAACACCCAGTCCGTATTACTAGCCACCAAGTTCGCCTCAACGACTATAGAAACTATCATTTCATTACCTTCATCAAGATTAGCTTGAACATCTTCTTCCTTCGAGTCTTATCCTTTTCTCATATAGCATTGGACAGCATTGTGACCAAGCTTTTCACAGAAAAAGTAAGGCCCTTTGTAATTTTTAATTTGACTCAGTGGCTTGTTGAAGTGAATTTTCTTCTTCACTTGCTCTTTTTCAGAATCTTCTTTTGCTTGCCTTTGAACTAGCAGAAGATTCCACAAGATTAGCTTTAGAAGAATTTAGAGAAAGAGTTTTTATCTTATCTTTGAGATGTTTTGCCTCCTCGGTTCTCATGTGATTGATCAATTCCTGGAGAGTTAAGTTCTTCTTTTTATGTTTCAAGTGATTTCTATAATCACTCCAAGATGGTGAAAAATTTTCAAGTAAAATATTAGCCTGAAAAATCTCACACATTTTTATGCCCTTATTGAGAACATCGACAGTCAAAATCTCATATTCATGATACTTGTTCCATGACTGATTTGTTTTCAACCATTTGAAAATTAATCCATTGACAACAACATACTTTTTCTTTCCTGCATCATCAGGACCATATTTCTTTTCTAGACTATCCCATATTTCCTTAGCAGATTTGTAAGTAGCAAACAAATCAAATAAAGGATTGATAATATTATGCAATAAATATCCTCTAATATTTTTGTTATCTTTTTAAAGTTTTGTTTTAGTAGTATCACCAACAGCCACAATAATGCTCGAACCAATAGTATAGTTAGAACCATCAGTTGGAGGTTCATTAAACAAAATATGAACTTCTAATTGTTCCAAAAAAACCAAAGGTTTCTGTGACCAACGTATGAAATAGTTTTCGTCCAATGGCTCAAACTTTGATAAATCAAAAACAAAATTTGTTCAAAGAAATAGTCATTTATCAATATTGTATGTAATTGAAGTTGCTTTCAGATTGTTGAAAAAATAACTACAATATTGATACCGGACAATAATAACTAAATAATAAATAACTTGTTAGAAATATTGTGTCATGACAAGACACTGCCTTGAAAGCGATTTCGACCCGACTCCGGTGCAAATCGTTGTAGTCGATCGCTCCCCAAGGTTCCACAGTTAATTCCAAACACATGCACTCGTAGATGAAAGTTTGTAGGTAGCTAAAAAAACTATTTGCTTAAAAACTAGCTCAATGAGAAAAAAGGAGGAACATATTTATTTATCTTTGTTGGTCTTTTCTTTTGTTGGTGTGTATTTTGTTTACCAAAGACACCCTTTATATGGGATTTAGTAAGGTAGTTGTTTCAAGAAAAATTAAGAAACGAAAGTGTATATTGATGGCATTAATAGCCTTTACAACAAATATTACAATTTTTTTTTTGAAAGAATAGTTCATTCCCTTTATAATATAATTATTTGATTTTTCTTTTGCTTTGCATTAAATAAATGAATAACGGATGATTTATTTGTTACACTCGACTATTCGTATCTCACTGTCGATTGAAGATGCAGTAGAAGACTACTCGTGAAACCCAACTTCTTTGTAGTTGTACTACCTCGAATACCACCTCGAAACCGGCCCTACAGTATTTGGTAAGAATGCCCCATTAATGTTTTGTTTAAAGGTGTTGATAGGAGGACGGTGCCATCTTAGCCGAACGGTATGAGGCTGCAACTAGTGTGTTTGTTGGGGGTTTCTCAAGTAGCAGTACAGGCAAAAAAAAAAATTCAATTAAAATGGTCACATGGATCTATAATATATATCGATATTATATAAATACTGTATAACCGATTATATATGATGTGTAACTCTATAGCAGAGATGTATATACATTGCTTATACAATATTTGTACATTGGAGTAGTTCACCTTCATCAACGAACTGATTTTTTCAATCCCTACCAACTCAAATCTCCTCAGAGTAATTTTAATTATGAGCTTCTCTGGATGTTTTGAATCTTTTTACATATTATTCACTCAAAATCATTTTCGCTTGCAGCATATTGAATTTTAAAATTTGAGCTTTAAAACTCTTCAGTTTTTTCATTTTCAAGCTCTTTCTTTCTTCTTGTTCCGTGACTAATTTTCAACTTGTTTTTCTCCCCCACACTATGCTCCTCTCTTCATGCCATTTTGGTCCCTGTGATTTTCTGCATCAAAATACCTACACTCATTGGAATGGTTTGTTTATTCAAGAAAAAGCTAGCTGCTTAATATGTGTTAGAAACATCTTAGGTTCGTGGTTCAAGTTTGATAATAAGCAGGCCTAGGCCCAAACAAAGTTGAAAAATATCAACAACCCAAGTATCAAAAAAGAAAGAAGAAGATAAGGTAGTTTCTCTAATACAAAAACCTCTTCCTTGTTTCTTCTTTGTTCAGTCTTCCAACAGTCCTCAACCATGTTTTCCCTCAATGTAAACTCTCCTAAACCTTTATCTCTCTCCACCCCATTCCTCCCTATTCTCCCCCACCCCCTACCCTCCATAACCCGCAAACCCTGTCTCAATCCAAAAACCCGATTAGAAATCATCATACCTCCTTCTGGCCAAAAATATTCAACTGCAGCACAACAGCAACAACAACTTTATCAGCCTTTTAGACCACCCCCTTCTCCTCTTCCACCTAAATTCCGCAATCTTGACACTAGTGGAAAGCTTGAAGTTCTTGCCAATCGTCTTGGCCTTTGGTTTGAATATGCCCCTTTGATTTCTGCCTTGTTTGGTGAAGGTTTTACACCTTCTACACTGGAGGAGGTTACTGGGATTACTGGGGTGGAACAAAATCGATTGGTGGTTGCTGCTCAAGTACGTGAGTCTCTTATTGAGTGTAATTTGGATCAAGAAACGTTGTCGTTTTTTGAGACAGGGGGTGCTGAGTTGTTATATGAGATTAGGTTGTTGAGTGCTAGACAAAGAGCTGATGCTGCAAGGTTCATTGTGAGGACTAGATTTGATGCAAAGCAAGCTCAGGAAGTGGCTAGAGCAATGAAGGATTATCCGCGTAGACGTGTGGATTATGGTTGGGATAAGTTTAATGGTGATTCGCCTGGTGATTGTTTGGCTTTTTGGCTGTTCCGGTTAGCCAAAGAGCATGCTGCTGCTGGTGCTGAAGATTCGAGGATGGAGGCAATGGAGAAAGCTCTTGAAGTTGTGGAATCTGAAAGTGCTAGAAGTGTGCTTGTTGAGGAGGTAGAAGGAAAAGGGGTTGCTAAGGAGAGTGTGGTTGATGATGGGGTGACAGTTCCTTTGGTGAGGATGAAGTTAGGGGAGGTAGCAGAGTCGACATCAGTAGTGGTCTTGCCTGTTTGCAAGGCGGAACTGAGGGAATTTGAGGTTGAAGCGGCGCCATGGGAATGTGGTGGCGTGGGGGAGTTTGGTGTTGTGGAGTCGGAGAAGGATTGGAGGAGGTGGGTGGTTTTGCCTGGATGGAAACCAATAGCAGGATTAGAAAGAGGTGGAGTTGCGGTATCATTCAAGAGTGGGAAGTTTTTGCCCTGGAGGGAAAAGAAGAGGTACAAGGAAGAGCCAGTTTTGGTAGTGGCGGATAGGGGAAGGAAACAAGTGGCAATGGATGATGGATTTTACTTGGTGCTTGGTGGTGGCAATGGAAGCGCTGACGAGGGATTGAAAGTGGAAAGAGGGTTGAAATTGAAGGAGATGGGAGTTGAAGAGAGCTTGGGAACGGTGCTTTTAGTAGTTAGGCCACCAAGGTGGGAAGTGGAAGATCAACTGATTGATGATGCTTAGGATTGAACTAAAAGAACGCTTGTAAAAATGCAGCCTTTGCTGTATGCTGTCAATTTTGGATATCACAGGAACCAAGACAAGTTCAAGCTTCTCTTTTGAGCGTCACTGCACGTATAATGTGCAAGACAAACCAGCTTGAACATAAACGAATGTTTATCTTAGCATTTCTTACATTACCTAGACTTGTATTTAGAAGAAACAGAATGTATAAGTTCAGAATTCACTTGTAATGTTGAAGAGAAGCTGGATTATATTTGATGAATAAGATCATTTTTTCTTGTCAATCTTGCCTTGTGCATTTGTCTAAATAATTTAAGTCCACCTTGAACGAATGTAAGTACCAGCAAGTCAACTAATGTGGATCATCTCCTCATGTTCATATATATAAAATATTGACAGCACGTGCATTCTGGATCTACCCTTTTATTAAAGCTATATCAAGACTATCATCCCATGTGTAAAAAGTGATTCAGATGAGATAAAGAAGCATATTACAATGTCATTGCGCCAGTTATTTAATAGAAGATCATGACTTCACAAGCCTTTACAAATATTAGCAACTTGTCCAAAAAAAATAAAGCATGCCTATAAGACTTTTGCACAGCCGACATGAAGAAGCCCAGGTACCAATGTTACCATATCATGCTGCTCAATAACATTATCTCCTCACTAGTTCTCCATTATCTCCCCACAATCTTCAATTAAGACGGGGCATGAAGTTTTCCCACCATCTGAACCCACCTTTTCCATTTCCTGAACAACACTATAGCCATCTACAACCTTCCCAAATACGACGTGTTTACCATCAAGCCAAGGTGTAGGTGCAGTGGTGATAAAGAACTGAGATCCATTGGTGTTTGGTCCAGCATTTGCCATTGAAAGAAGACCGGGTGTAGTATGCATCACACTGAAGTTCTCATCAGCAAATTTTGCACCATATATAGATTCTCCTCCAGTTCCATTTCCTCTAGTGAAATCTCCACCCTGGCACATGAACTGTGGAATGATACGATGGAACCCTGAGCCCTTGTAATGTAATGGCTTCCCTGACTGCCCAATCCCATTTTCCCCGGTGCAGAGAGCTCGAAAGTTTTCAGCAGTTTTAGGTGTCTTGTCTTTAAAGAGTTCCATCACAACTCTCCCAGCTTTGGCCTTGCCGATCAATATGTCAAAGAAAACCTTTGGATTTTTTGCCATTGTTACTTCTAAACCTGGATCATAACATGCACACACATTAGTAAATAAAACCTAAAAGATAATTTAGTGTGACAGTTGGAGATTCTCATATAACCTTACATGATAGCAAAAAAGAAGAAAATGATATGGAATCAAGAAGAGGAACTGTCTGAACCTAAGAGAATGGAATTTGCATAACAATTCTTTTCTACAATCTTATCCTGGAATAAGAGCATATTATCTAGACATATACTTGCATCCCTTCAATTTCTTTCCTCAGCATCCCTTCAACTAAAGTTTCTTATATAGTTGAAAAACGAACACTATCTTATTTAATTCATTTGCAAGTAACATAATATATAAAACACAAGCTTTGTTCAAATTCTTTAATAAAGAACACAAATACAAGATCATACACATTCTTAACAAGAAAAAACACAAGACATACAATTTCTATCAGTCATTTTAACTGGATGATAAACTAAATGGCACCCAAGCTCATCATTTCCACAAAATTAACCACTACATCAATTAAAAGACCGTTCCCTATTTCCACTAATAACAAAAATACTAGGCTTAGAAAGTTCTGAAATTTGCCACAAAAACATAGTAAAAAAAGACCATTGTTCTTGGGACAAAAAAATAAGAAATACCACAAATCAGGGGTAGTTATAGTGATCTGGGACGTCTCAAATTCAGAGTTCGGCTCACCCTTTATATATGTATACTATTCATTTTTATAATCACTTTGTTTATTTTGCTATATCTGTTGCTATTGTTTTCTTGGTTGTTCTTTTTTAAAAGAGGATCTATTTGGAAACAACATCTGAAATTTCTGCAAGGAGCTCTGTTCGAGAGGAAGCACTAGCTCTTATCAAAATTGACCTTACTATCGCACAAAGCTAAGGTATATATCCTACCCCTCTCCAGACTCCCACTTGTGGGATTACACTTGGTATGGTATGCTGTTGTTTTCTTGTCTCTCTTGCTTTTGTTACACTTTTGTTGAATCAAACATCTATTGGAAACAACATCTATCTCTATCCCATAACCATTGAATTACAGGTGGTACGTTATTGTTGTGTTAGAGCATCGTTACTCCACAACCATTGAATTAAAATCCCCAATACTTAATACAGTGTCATAACAAAAAGATTTAAGATGTTCATCACATAAACATATCCTCCTGAAAACTTGCAAAAATGCAGATCAAGAGGCCACCCATATAAGGTTTAATTATATGAAAAATTGATATAGCACAAGTTTTGAGCTCCACAGTTGTTACTAAAATTTTGACTGTGAAGCCTTCGATATGTGCATTTCCTAGAAGAATAGATAGTGAAAAAGAGAAGACCAATTACACACCTTTGGATGCAGAGGAAGAATTTGCAGCTTCATACAGGGTTTAGCAGATTTTATAGGGAAGGCAGGTGATTGGGATACTAGGGTTTTAGTTTGGTCTTTTAGCAGTGGCTATCCTATTGAGAGCTTTTACACATTCCCCCCCAATTGTTGTTTTCACTGACATTTTTGCTTTGCCATTTTGTTTGAGTCCTAATACAATAACAACATAAGTTTTTCTTTTGACTACTTTCGTCCTACTGAAATGATAGTCCATCTAAGTCTCTACCTTCTATGTGTAAAAATAGTTTTTTATTTTATTTTATAAATTCTAATACAGTTTGGGAAAAGCTACAAATTAATAACTGCTTCACTAGAATTCACATTTTTATAGTGAAAAAAATGTCTAAAAAATGTTTCATCCTCTAAGTTTAGTAATAGGGTCATTTTTTTCAAAACAGGAGTTTAATATTGACAGTTTCTTATTATCAGTTCTATTCTTTGCAAACGACTTTATACTGTTTCACTAATTGATATATTATGTTTTAAGGTTATTTTAGTTTATTTTATTTTATTTGTAACTTAGTTATGTAAACTACTCTTGTGTAGTTATATGATGCTTCATGCTAATAAGAATTCTCTAAACTTCTTCTTTATGTTAACATGGTATCAAGAGCCAGGTTTCATAGATTCTCTTTGCTTGATGGAAAAAGTTCACATTCATCCGAAGGCCTAGGCGAGAGTTCATTTTTTAAAATATTTCAATGCAATTTATATGTTGCAGAATTGGTATTTCTTCATTTTCCCTCTAACTTGGTCTACTTCGCATTCATTTGTTTGATTGGATTTTGTCAATTTGGGAATACTCGAATCTATTGGTTGGCTATTTGGAAATTTCGATTTATATTTACTTTGGGATTTCGAGATTTGATATTTGAGAATTTTTTATTAATCATGGCTCGTAAGGATGATTCGCTTCAGTCGATTACTGTTCAGTTGGATGGTAAGAACTACACGTATTGGAGTTATGTTATGAAAAAATTCTTGTATGAAAAATTGATGTGGAGTTAAGTCACAGGTTTGAAGGTGAAGCCTACAAAT
>JBDJHY010000001.1:5304214-5319347 GCA_039654485.1 Withania somnifera | reverse complement strand
TAGAGCAAGGCCTATCAAATCACGTAACTATATAAATCACGATAGATGAATATGAAAAAATAAAGTAGAAAGATAACATAAATCATCAACAGAAATTAGCAAGGAGATTTAATGCCGATCCAGAATGTACCATAGGTAGAAACAAAGCAAGAAATATAAATAATTATAGAAATAAGTAGATATTTAATATGGTAGAAATAAATCAATGGAAGAACGAAACTTGGTTTTGTAGAGAATCTTAAATATATAAGAAATATGAATTGTTAACGTGGCTGGTGATTGCTGGAAGTCATCAGGACTTGCTGGAGTAGACTTGTCTATTCCAAAATTGTCACCGAAATTTTATTGCCCGAGACTCTGTTTCTATGAACTTGTTATCTGTTGTTGTCTTGTGTTCGGGTTTCTAATTTTATGGATTCACCGGAGATGGGAGTTTCCCAACACAGGCGGTGGTCTATACTGTTGCCAATATTTTTACAAGAGTAAAAAATCCTTTAAAACTGCAAAACAATGAAAATGGAAATCCCCAAAAATTGCTGAATTGCAATGAAAAAGCCATGCAATCTTTTATGTTTTTCTTGCTGTTTCCAGGAGAATCAAGAATTATTAATTAAATCTATCATTTCCCTTCTGGTGTCCATTGAGGATGGCAAAGTGAGGAAGAGTGAAGGTGGTTTTTAGAAGCAATTTCAAACGTTGATTTTGCCTTCGCCGAAATCCAGTAGCTCACCAGAAAGAGATAATATCAACGAGTTGCAGAAAACACAAAGAGAGACAAAGAAAGATATAAAGAAAGTAAGAAATCTCTGGTGAGCTACCGAAGAAAATAATTAAATATTTTCGACGAAGAGGACACCAAAATAGCATTGAATGAAGAAGAACTTACTTGTATAGTCAAGGGAAAAATGAGAACATGTGGCACAAGTCTAAGATCCGTAGTAAAATATCAATAAATCCCATGAACCACAGAACAACTAGGGTTTTAATTTGGAATTCAAATTTGGAAATTTTAATCCCACCCAATCAAAATTGGACATCAAGGGTATGAAATTGGTACAAAAGAATGTGTATAACAACTGGAAATTAAGATGAATTTGAAAAGAAAAGAGAACTTACCATTGTGGCAAAGAAAAAGATGTGTATAGCCTCCCGTGTACAAGCAACTAAATAAGATAGATACAAGTCTGATACAACAAAAGGTCTCAATATATCTAGTTCTCAACAAAATAGAAATAAGGACATACGATAGTGAAAGTCCATGGTGCATTCTGGACTACAAGCAAATAACTCTAGATCTCTCAAAAATTAGCCTCAGAATGTGATCTAAGGAAGGAAAAATCAAGTTGATCTAGGATAAGAACCTACATAAGGGTAGAAAATCAAGGGGTAAGTACTAAAATAGAACAACAAGAACTCAACAAGAATCCCTGGATGTATCTAAAACAAGGCTGCGAAGAGCACCACCGCGCTAACAACCCGAACACAATCCTCATATGATATCATGTTGTAGAAAATATCTAAAATAGCAGCTTATAATGCAGATGCAACATATTGGGGATACCAATTATAAAGATAACTATAAAAAAAAAACCAGTAATAAAATTCTAAAGATCATCTAATGAAGTATCAAACTCAGTTCCACAGACTATCATCATAATAAAGTACCAACATCACTTCATCAGGCATCTCAATAGATAAGTAACTAAACTAGTAAGATAATAAAAATCAGAATTATCACAAATACCACGATCTTAACCTCAAACTATCCCAAGTGTAGGCATTCCTTAACGAGTCAACTTACAACCCATGGAAAAATCCCACTAGTCATACCATAAACCCGCGGAGGGAGTCCATCATCATCCGTATTAGTCCCCAATACACGAGTTTGACTATAGTAGAAAAGGTACATTTGATGCAATAGAGAAATAGATTCATGGATGAAATTCTAAAAAGGATAGGTTAAGGTACAAAGGAACTCTACTCAAGTCTAATATACATGTTAATCTCTAACAAACAAGTCCAACCATGGTAGGAAGGATACATCTAATACAATCGATAAATAGAATTGTAGGATAGATTTTAAAATGACTAGAATAACATCAATATTGTAACTCTACATAATCATCTCATAAACTAGTGTATAACCATTATGTAAGACTAGCTTTTACCATTCTTTAGTGCTTCATTCAGTCCCATCACACAAGTTCAACTACAATAGAAAGGGTATATCCAACACCATCAAGAAAAGGACTTATATGAAGGATTCTAAATAGGTTATTAAGGTAAAAGCATCATCATGTCACCAAACTATTCTAACTGTGTCTTTGTCCCACTCTGTCCCATCTCAATCACATTTATCATAATCAAGAGGCATTTTCTCATCGTAGAGTCATAAATCCAACAATAATAAAGAGTCAATGTAATATCAATAAATGGGCTATTCCATGTAAAGGCAAAATCAATACCCATACCAACGTGGTATCCGATCCACATGTGTGCACATCACAGTAATGTTTCAATGAACCTCGACCCTTACATTTATATCTTCAATAATCTTATATTACAATATTGTTGGTAAAGACCTCAGGCCTCTTTTTCATATTATCTTTATTTCAACATTATAGCATTGTCGGTACTGACCTCAACCCTTGCTCTCATATCATCAATATTTACTTTAGCATATCAGGATCCAAAATCCAATAACAATATAATATCATGAGAAAAGGAATATGACATAACATGAGTATACAAATTAATAGCCCCCACACTGTCAATCCATCAAATATAATATCTATTTATAAAAATAAAACTCACACATGAGCATAAGCATCAATCAACTATCAATAAAATGCGTAAACCCCAAATCATGTATTACAATTACTATGCAGTATCTCAACTCAATAGAGGATAATGAATCAAGACTTTAGCACCATTTTTATTTTTTATTTTAATTGCACATTGCTTGACTCTAGTATCTAAGTGAATATTAATCACTTTACCAACTTGAACACCCCCAAATATTCCTTATTATTCCTAATTACAAGAATCTAACATATAAAAGCCTAAGTCACTTTGTAGAAGAATCAAACCTCCACTTTCCTTAAACGAAGAAGTCGAATAAAGTAGGAACCTTTCCGTTAATTCGAGCCTATGTATTTGTGAAATCTTGTTATATATGTCCTATGCATGAGAAATTATGAACAATAATGCACATATTTCTATTTTTAAATTCGGGTCTGAAATCGCCCCAAAAAGTCAAAATCGAGGATTAAGGGTTAATATGAAATTTTATTCAAAAATTATGTTACCCATGTTTTGAGAATCTGAAATATGAAATTTTGTTGAAACGGAGTAAAAATTGACCCAAAAAATTCAAAAAATACCAAATTAAGGTTTTTCTCAAAATCCCCGAATTTTACACTTTGAAAACAATGATATTGGTGCTAACATTATGAAATAATCAATGAGTAATGAAGAATCAATGATTGTAAGGCTTACCCAAGGGTTTTACCTTGAAATCTATCTTTGAAAATACCCCAATGTGAGCTTGAAATCTATCTTTGAAAATACCCCAATGTGAGCTCTCAAGGTTAAAAAATGGAAAATGAAGAG
Organism: Withania somnifera; assembly: GCA_039654485.1. NCBI lineage: Eukaryota > Viridiplantae > Streptophyta > Magnoliopsida > Solanales > Solanaceae > Withania > Withania somnifera. Next base: position 5,315,735 of record JBDJHY010000001.1, on the reverse strand, counting down.
AAAAGGCACGTATAGGGTTTTTAAGTTCTTATGCCATAAGTTCACCCAGTAATACATGATTGCGTCATTAGATACTCGCGATCATAATGGGTGAGATAGAAGTAAGCGATCGACTGAGGAAGGCTCGACATATTCAATCATGAAAAAGGGACCACGAAGGGACCGTAGCTACACCAGATGCAACAATTGGCACAATCAAGGTAAAATCTCAACTTCCAAAGTAGACCATCGAGATTCATTTGGAATCTCGTGTATACATACAGTATATGATACCCTACTAAATTTGACGTTCCAAACTCAACAGAACCATGAAAATGCAAATTTGAGGTCTCATTAACCCAAAAAAATAAAAATAAAAATGCCTTCAAAACTTCCAAAAAATATTCTGATCCTTCTATTAGATATAAAATGACCTCCTAAATTCAATAGAGTTGACAGAGTTTGACTACAACAGTTCAATCATCAAATGTTGACCAATGTTAAACTTTGACCTTAAAACTCAATTTTTTCTCATTAAATGGGTTAAAATAACCATCAAAAGCCTAAAACTAAAAGAGGAGGCCCTCCTAGACCAAATTTCATATTTTGGAGTTGGTGGAACTAACAAAACTCTATTTTGAGAGTCAAAACTCCAAATATTAACTAAAGTCAACTATTTCAACTTAAAAACTTCCAAAAATTAAATTTCTCAAGATTTGCAAATTTTCTCTCTGATTTTGAAACTAACCACACAATCGGGTCAAATATGAGTAAAGCAACCACGAAAAAGACAAAATAGTAATTTTATGAGAAAATCAAAAGACGACCTTTAGGGTCATTATATCATCCACTACTTCAAATATAAAGGAATAGAAAATGCTCGATGCTTAGAAAAATTGTGCATACTTGGCATGCATATCAAAGTCAATCTCCCAAGTAGCCTTTGAAACTGGACAATGCTTCCTCTGAAATTTCACATATCTCCGTGGTCCTCAACCTTCTGACCTACCTGTGTAATATAGCCACAGGCTCCTCCTAATAGGTCAAGTTTGGATCCAAAGTCAGATTCAGAGTGAATCACATTAGAATTTCCAGGGATGTATTTTAGATGCATAGAAACATGGAAAATATGATCTAACACTAATTAACTAGGTGGAAAAGCTAACTCATAAGGCACCTCCCCAACACATTTCAAAATCTCGAATGGGATGATAAACCTAAGGATAATCTTTTCCTTCTTCCCAAACCTTATCACACCCTTCATTGATGATACTTTAAGCAAGACACGATCACCCTCCATGAACCCTAGAGATCAAACCCTCTTGTAGACATAACTTTTTTCCTACTCTGGGCTGTCAACAATCTACTCTGTATGACCCAAACCTGCTCCATAACATCACGTGTAAATTTGTATCAAGTGACTTCACCTAAAAAACACCAAATTAGCCAATCAAAGATCTACATGTCCTACCATATAAAGCCTTAGAAGGAGCAATCTGAATAGTGGAATGATAATTTTTACTATAAGAAAACTTTACCAATGGTAAGTGTTTTTCCCAAAGGAATTTAAAATCAATAACACATGCTTGAAACAGATCCTTAAATACCTGAATCATCCACTCAGACTGTTCGACCTATGAATGAAAAGTTGTACTCATATCTAACGGAGTACCCAAACTATGTTGTAGTGCTTGAAAAAATGCATAGTGAATAAAGACAAGCAGTTAGAAATTATAGATACTGGGACAACATACATAAGAGCAATCTGACTGAGATAAACCTCAACTAACTTCTCAGTCGTATAATCAACTTTGTTTGGAATAAATGAAAGACTTAGCCAAATGGTCCATAATTACCCAAATCAAGTCATAATCACCCATGGTTGTAGGCAATCCCATAATAAAATTCATAGTGATCCACTCCTACTTCCACGAAGGAATGGGCATCCTTTGAGATAGTTCACCAGGTCGCTGGTGCTAGAATTTAACTCTCTAACAATTCAAGCATCCAACCGCAAATATCATTATTCATGACATACACGAATACTACTCGCTTAAGTCATGGTACAAATTTTCTACCCTGGATGAATAGAATATTTTTTAAAATTCGCCTCCTTCATGATCAAACTAGTCAAGTGACCACCTTAGGCATGTAGATTCTGCCACCAATCCTCAAATACCATCAAAATCAAGTATAGCCTCCATGTGTTCATATCTCAAGATTTTTTCTCTAATAATACACAATTTCTCATCTTCAAATTATTTCTCCTTAATGTATTCCATCAAGGAAGAACGGGCCTCCACAAAAGAAAGATTGCCCCAGTATCTGAAATCTGCAAGCGGACCAAGCTATTAACCAAATTATGAATATCTCAGGCTAAAGGTCACACCTCAACTTGAATTTAAGTACGACTACTAATATTAAATGATTGTCTACTTTACTATATTAGACTTACCTATATGGTAAAGAATAGTTATATCATAGTCCTTTAGTAACTCAATCCATCATTGCTGCCTCAAATTCAGATCTCCCTGACTGAAGATGTACTGAAGGCTCCTATAATTTATGAACACCTCATAATAAACCCCATATAGTAATGACATCATGACATCAACATAAAACAATAACGACCAACTCTAGATCATGGGTGGGATAATTCTTGTAAATCTTCAACTATCGAGAAACATAAGATATAACCTTAACCTTATGCATTAGAACTCCACCCAAACCAACTTTGTAAGAATCATAAAACATGGTAAAGGGCACACCCTCAATACGCAAAGTCAGAACTAGAGATGAAGTCAATAAGGCCTTAAGCCTCTGGAAACTCTCTTCACACTCGTTTAACTACTGAAAAACCATATTTTTTGAGTTAATTGAGTCAATAGAATTGCAATGGAAGAAATACTTGAACAAATCTACTGTAATAACTAGCTAAGCCAAAAAAATTACGAGTCTTAGTGGGAGAAGTTGGCTTAGACCAACCAAAAACTACCTCAATCTTAGCTAGATCGATCATAATACCTTCCTTGGACACTACATGGCCTAAGGAAGTCATAGAACTAAGACAAAACTCATATTTCAAAAATTTGACATATAACTTCTCCTCTCTTAACTGCTAAAGTGCAATACTCAAGTGCTGTACATGATTTTCCTCACTCCTTAAATATACTAAAATGTCATAAACAAATATATTCATGAATAAATCAAGATAAGGTTGAAATAGCTCGTTAATCAACTCTATGAAAACTACTCGGGAATTAGTCAGCCTAAAAGACATCACCAAAAACTCATTATGGTCAAAACGAGTCCAAAAAGCATTCTTAATGATATATGAAGCCCTAATACTCAATTGATGATAGTCAGATCTCAATATCTTAGTGAATACTGCAACACCCTACAACAAGTCAAATAAATATATGGCCCGAGGAACGGAATACTTATTCTTAATAGAAACTCTATTCAACCTTTTGTTGTCAATGTACATCCTTATAGTCCTATCCTTTTTCTTCCCAAACAAATATGATCAATCCATGGTGACACACTCAATGTAATAAGCCCCTTATTAAGAAAATCTTGTGGTTGTTTTTTCAATTCCTACAACTCAGATGGGGTCATAAGATACGGAGGAATAGAAATAGGATTAGTGCCCAACTTCAAGTCAATACTAAAGTCATGTCCCAACCAAGAGGAAAACCTGGAAGATCTATAGGGAAGACATCTGGAAACTCACAAACAATTGGAATTGACTTTAAAAGAGGAGCATTATCACTAATTTCACGAATAAAAGCTAAATAAAAGAGACACCCTCTCTCAATCAATCTCTAAGCAGAAGAAAGAAAAGAACTATACTAGGATAGAAACCCAGGTTTTGACCCCTTTTCCAGTCAGTGATCTACCCCATCCCTATTGGAGGTTCTTGTGCTATAGATGGATACTATGAAGCTAGTTGGGGCCCTCTATGACCCCTCAGTGAAAAGAATCTCATCATGTGTCTTGGATATCTTCAAGTGTAATGTAATCTAGGTACTATAAGCTGCTAAGATGAACTATAAGAACCTGAATGGCTACCACAGTCTGACTACATCTACTAAATCCTTAGGAAGATTGACCTGTACGGAAAGAACCATGATCAGTCCCAAATGTCTTTAAGGCTACCTAAATTGACCTATGATGATAAAATGAGCTACCCTACCTAGAGGAATCCCTGTGTATGGAAAAAGCACCTGAATACTAACATGAATGTGACACATTTTATCTCTCCTATCTATAAGCTCCTCTCTCTTTATGAGCTCAACCTCCTTAGCAACCTCAACCACCTCCTGAAATTATACCCCCTAATAGGCTACTATAAGTACTGCTACACAAAGGTTATAAGTTAACCCTCGTACAAACCTACGAGCTCTCTCACTTGAATTTGTCATAAGTGATCGAGCATATATAGATAAAGAATAAAAATGAGTCTCATACTCCGCTACTATTATACCTCCCTGCTCTAATCTCTCAAACTTAATCTTTTATTCTTCCATACACTCAAAGGGATATATCAATCATAAAATGTCATTGCAAACTCCTCATTAGAAATTGTAGGAGACCAAACTGGTCTATCACCCAATTAATAATGACACCACTGGTGTGCTGGTCAATATAATTGTAAAGTAGTGTAAAGAACCCTATATAAGTCTGTCAACCTCACACTCTCAAGTAGCTCGCGAAAAGTAGATTGGAGCACATATGCCTCATAATTGTTTCCACTATAAAACTGAGTCGGTTTATCTTCTTAAACTTCTCATAATGGCATTACTCGTCATCTAGCAATGTTGTACCAATTGTTATTGAGGCTTCAACACCTGGTATCGATATCCCATTCTCTCTATGAACTAATGGCACTGACCACCCAAAACCTAAAGTTTCTTTGGAGCTTGAGCTCCCAATCTAATCTACAAACCCTGGGGAATGCAAGCTACAACCCCATTCTGTGTCGAAGTGTCCAACACAACCAAACTCATACCAAAGTATCCTGAAGGAGAGATGTAGCATTAACCTTGGGGGTACATGATCTTCAGCATCATAAACCCCAGGCTTAGCAGAGCCTACTCTGGCCTAACACCTCACTGGTGCAGAACATCAGGATCTACCATGACCCTGTCCTCTAGCTCATCCCTGACCTCTAGCTGGTGTATCCTTATTTGGAGAGGGTATGACCTCTTTTCTAGCCACAGATCTAGTCCTCTCTACTTGAAACAAAACAAACCATTAATAAACACAAGATAAGAGTTTGAAAGAATAAAGGGAACAATTTCTAAAAGTTTTGCAGCCTTTCAATGATACGTAATAGAGATCTCTTCATCGATCGATAAGACTCTACAAAAATTTGTCTTTCACATATATGAGATCTACGACCCTAGTAATTTGATACCAACTTGTCACGACCCAAAATCCGGTCTTAATGGCACCTGTTCTAACCCACATGGACAAGTAAGCCTAATAACTCTTCTAAAGGGTAAATGCAGAAAATAATGAGTCAACAAGGAGAAGAGAAAGAGTAATATAAAAATTCAACAAATAAACCACCCAATGTCTGGAGTCACCGTGTACAAGCCACTAAATAAGATAATCACAAGTTTGATATGAAGAAAGGTCTTAATGACTCTAATTCGCAAATAAATAAAAATAATAACATAAGATAGTAAAAGTCCATGGTGCACGTTGGACTACAAGAAGATACCTCAGGTCTTTTGAAAATCAACCTTAGACTATAATCTGAGGAAGGACAAATCGATCTACTCCAGGCTCAAAACCTGTACAAGTGTAGAAAAGTAAGAAAGTGAGTATTAAAATAAAACAACGGGTATTTAGCAAGCATCCCTGCCTGACTCTAAAACAAAACAGTAAAGAGCACCACTACCCTGCAACCTGATCATAATCCTCCTATGACACCATGCTGTAAAAAATATTATAATCTTGAAGTTTATAATGAGAGATATAGGGCATAAAGGTTATCAACAATAAAGTTAACTACACAGTAGAAACCAATGGTAAAGTCCTAAAGATCAGCTAACTAATTATTAACACTAAGTCCCACGGACAATCATCATAATAAAGTACCAACATTTCCTCATCATACAACTCAATGGATAAGTAATTAAACAAGTAATATAATCGAAACCATAACCATAAAAAATAAAACAATCTCAACCTCAACATATCACAAGTATAGGCCTCTCTTCCGGTGTCAACTTACAACTCTTGGGAAAATCCTAATAATTGTACCATAAACTTATAGAGGGAGTATATCATCACCCATATCATTCCCCAATAAAGTGAGTTCACCCGCAATAGGAAAGGTATATCAAACATAACATTTGCCCGTGGTAGGAAGGGTATATTAAACACAACCAAGAAATGGATTTGTGGAAAAGATTCTAAAAAAGGATAAGATAAGGTACATATGAACTCTACTCAAGTATAACATCTATGTCAGTCCCTAAAATACAAGTCCAACCACGGTAGGAAGGGTACATCCGATGCAATCAAGAAATGGACTTGTAGGATATATTCTGAAATGACTAGACTAACATCAATACCATAAATCATAACCAATACGTAATCATCTAAAAAATTATTGTATAACTATCATGGAAGACCAATTCTTAATATACTTTAGCTCTACACGCAGTCCCATCACATAAGTCCAACACGTTAGAAAGGGTATATTCAACACAACTGAGAAAAGAACTCATGGGAAGGATTTGAAATAGGTTAACCAAGGTAAAAGAATCATCATATCACCAACCATTTTAAATGAGTCTTTCTCCCATCTCAATCACATTTAGTTGTGGCTTTCTCATAGTTTATCATAATCACTAGGCATTCCTTCATCATAGAATCATAAATCCAATAATAATAACAAGGAAATATAATGTCAATAAATGGTTATTCCATGTATAGGCTAAATCAATACCCTTAGTGGCGCGGTAACCGATCTACACGTGTGCACATCATAGTAATATATAAATTAACCTTTGTATATCATCAATAGCCTTATATCGCAACATGCTTTTATATTATATTTATTCCCATATTATTGAAATATTGGTACAGACCTCAGACCTTTCCTTCATATCATCACTATTGACTTTACCATATAACAATATAGAATCCAACAACAATTATAATATCATGAGTAAAAGGAATATAGCATAGGACTAGTAAATAAATCAACAAGGCCCTACAGGATAATCCATCAAATATAATATCTACTCATGAAATAAAATCCACACACAAGTATAAGCATCAATCAACTATAAATTAAGTACGTAAACCCAACCCATGTATTACAATTAATCTGAAATATCTTAACTCAATAGAGGATAATTAAATCAAGTCTTTAATACCACTCTTATTCCTTTATTTTAAAGTGCATTCTTGATTCTAGTGTTTGGGAGAATAATTATCACTTCACCCACATAGACACCCCCAATATTCTCCATTATTCCTAATTACAAGAATCTAACACATAAAAGCCTAAGACACTTTGTAGAAGAGTCAATACCTCCACTTGCCTTACATCAAAGAAGTCGAATCAAGTAGGAGACTTTCCTTTATATAGAGCCTCCATATCTATGAAATCTAGTCAAATATGGACTAAATATGAGAAAATATTAACAATGACACCCATATTGCTATTTTCAAAATCGAGTCGAAAATCTGCCCCTAAAATTCAAAATCGAGGGTTAAGGGTAAATATAGATTTATATTAAAAAATCATGTCACCCTTATTTTAAGGATCTCAAATATGAAATTTGGTTGAAAACGAAGTAAAAATTGACCCTTAAAATTAAAAAATACAAAATCAAGGCTTTTCTAGATAATTCTAAAATTTTCAACTTTGAAACCAATGATTTTGATGTTAAATCATGAAATAATCAATGGGTAATGAAGAACCAATGATGAAAGACTTACCTAGGAGTTTTTCATTGAAATCTATCTTCGAAAGCACCCCAAATGTGATCTCTCAATGTCCTAAAATAGAAAATGGATAGAAAAGGCACATACAAGGTTTTTAAGTTCCTAGGTCACTGATTGACCCAGTACTACGCGATCGCTTTATTAGTGACTTGCAATCTCGATGGGTGAGATAAAAGTACTATGAAATCAAGTTAGAAATGCTTGTGATTGCTATAAATCGTGTGACTACATGATCGTATGAGAAAAGCTTGCAATTGCAATGAAGGGAATCAGTTACCTACGCAATCGTGACAAAGGACCTCGTGATTAGGATAAAGGGAGTCTAACTGAACCAAATGTAGAAATTGACAATAATCAAGGTAAAAACACAACATCTGGATAAAACCTTCGCATTCATTTGGAATTTATTGCATATAAACCATGTTTACTACTCTACTAAATCCAAAGTTTTGACTCAAAGGAACCATTAAAATGCAAATTCGAGGTATCCTTGACCCGATAACCTCCATGGTGAGTAAAAATAAAAACTTATCCTAAAATGATAAAAATGCCCTTGGAACTTTTGAAAATATTCTATACCTTCTTATATACCAAAAATGACCTTTTGAATCTAGCGGAATTGAAAAAATTTGCTACGAATACCCGATCATTAAATGCTGACCAAAGTCAAACTTTGGCCTTACAACTCAATTTATCTCGTCTAATGGGCTAACATCACAAAAAAAAGCCTAAAACTAAAAATGAAGGCCCTCATAGCCCAAATACTATATTTTGGAGCTGATGGAATTGATGAAATTCCAACTCGAGACTTGAAACTCCATGTATTGACTAAACTTAACTATTTTAACTTAAAAGCATCCAAAAACTAAAAATTTCTCAAAACTTGAAAATTTTTGCTTCGGTTTTGAAACTAACCATACAAATGGGTCAATTATGAGATAAAGTAATTATCGAGTAGAAAAAATGGTAATTTCTTAAGAAAATCCTAAAATGACCTTTAGGGTCATTACATCACATCATCCACCACCAAAAACCATATTCATCCTCGAACATAGAGGAACAAAAAGTACCCCGCGCCTAAAAAAACTGGGGATATTTGGCACAAATATCAAACTCAATATCTTAAGTAGCCTCTACAAGTGGATGATGCTTCCAATGAACTTTCATTGAAGCTATCTCCTTAGTCCTTAATTTTCTAACATGTCTTTATGATATAGCCACATGTTTCTCCTTATTAGTCAATTCTGGAACCAAAGTCACAAACTCAAAAATAAGTAAATCAAGAATCATCAGGGATGTATTTTTGAAGCATGAAAGCATAAAAAAATAGGATATACCACTAATAAACTATATGTCAAGGTCAACCTATAAGCCACCTCTCCAACACACTCTAAAATATCAAATAGTATGATAAACCTAGGGTTCCAAAACTCATCACACCCTTCATGGGTGATACTATAAACAATACGTGGTCACCCTCCATGAAATCTAAGGATTGAACCTTTCTATTAGCATAAATCTTCTGGCTACTCTGGGATGCCAACAATCTACTCTAAATGACTCAAACCTGCTCCATAACATATGTAAAAAATCTGTATCAAGGGCTCTCACCTCAAAAGATCAAGCCAACCACTCAGAGATCTATATCTCTTGCCATATAAGGCCTCAAAAATAACTATTTGAATACTGTAATGATTGTTGGAAAACTCTGCTAAATGTAGGTGCTCATCCCAATGGCCACCGAAATTGATAACACATGCTCGAAGCATATCCTTTGATACTTGAATTGTCTACTCGGACCGGCTACCAGTTTGAGAATGAAAAATTGTACTCATATCCAACTAAGTACCTAAACATGCTATAAAGCCCCCAGAAAAATATGATGTGAACAACGAATAATCTATTAGAAATAATAGATACAGGGATACCATGCAAATGAACAATCTAATAAGGTAGATATCAACCAATTTCTCTACACTCTAAATCTATTTTGACCATAATGAAATGAGAAGATTTTTTCAATTGGTCCATAATCACCCAAATGGAGTCAAAACTACCCACATTGGTAGGTAACCCTACTATAAAATCCATCAAAATTCGCTCTCGTTTCCATGTAGGAATGGGTATATTCTAAGAAAGACCACTAAGTCATTAATGCTCAAACTTTATCGTTTGACAATTCAAGTATTTAGCCATGAACAGAACTATGCCATTTTTCATACCACACCACCAATAGTGCTAGTTCAGGTCATGATAATACTAGCTGGCCCCGGATGGATGGAATACCTTAAACAATGGGCCTCTTTTAAGATCATACTAGTCAAGTTACCCACCTTTGGCACACAAATTCTAACCCTAATCCTTAAAAAACCCTCAGGTTTAAGTACTGCTTATTTTGCATCACGTTTCAAGACTTTATCTCAAATAATGCACAACTTCTCATCTTTAAACATGTTTTCCTTAATCTGCACCGCCATGAAAGAATGGGCCTCCACAAAAGTAAGAATACCACCTTTATCTAAAATATGCAAACGAACCAGGCTGTTAAATAAACTTTGAACATCCCTAGCCAATGGTAACTCCTCTACTTGAATCAAAGAAAGACTACATGATTGCTAATTTTCTAATCAAAGCATCAACCACCACATTGGACTTACCAAGATGATATAAAATAGTCATGTCCTAATCTTTCAACAACTCAATCCATTTCTGGAGCCTCAAATTGAGACCCCACTAGCTGAACCACACTAAAGGATCCTATGATCAGTGAATACCTCATAATGGACCCCATACAAGTAGTAAATCCAAAACTTTAAAACAAATACCCCAATTAGAACTCTAAGTCATGGCTGGGATAATTTTTTTCATGAGTTTTCAACTATCTAGAAGTATAAGCTATCACCTCCCATTTCTGTATCAAGAATCCACTTAAACCAACTCTGGAAGCTTCAATACACGGTGAAAGGTCACCCTCAACTGGAAAGTTCAAAATTAGATTCAAAGTCAATAAGGATTTAAGACTATGGAAGCTCTCCGCACACTCATCGAACTATTGTAAAGCTATACTTTTTAAAGTTAATTGAGCCAATGTTACTATAATGGAAGAAAAATGCTAAATGAATTTCTAATAATAACCTACTAAGCTAATACAACTGTAAATTTCAGTAGGATAAGTAAGCCAAACACAAACCGGCTTAATCTTTGTCGGATCAACCCTAATACCTTCCTTGGACACTACATGCCTAAAGAAAGTCACAAAACTAACTCAGAATTGACAATTTTAAGACCTTGCATATAATTTCTTCTCTCTCAACCTATGCAGCACAATTCTTAAATATTGTACATGATCTATGTCGCTCCTCGAATATACTAAAATATCATCAATGAAACTAGTTATAAATGAATCAAGATAGGGCTGTAAGACTCTATTTATCAACTCCATGAATTCTACTAGGGAATTACTCAACCCAGATGACAAAACCAAGAACTCATAATGGCCATAATTTCACTCGTTCTACTAACTCATGCAAGGATTCCTTTACACCCCTATAAGTATCAACACACAAGTCCA
>JBDJHY010000001.1:5273629-5292357 GCA_039654485.1 Withania somnifera | reverse complement strand
TTCCATTCAAGCTCCCACATAGGACAATCCTTGATTTGATGATCTGGCTTGTTATATTTGTAGCATCCACCAGTTTATCCTTTCTCATAGGTCCTGTTCCTTCCAGAAGGTACTCGTTTTCCACCATTACCACATTTCTTGAGAAACTTCTTAAAGTTTTTGGTGATGTAAGACATATCTTCATTATCTAAGTCATCACTCTTAGCAACTTTGAATGCTAATGTATTTTCTTTGCTACTTTCACCTTTTTTTTGTTCTTCCATTTTTATTTCATAAGTCCTCAACTTTCCTTCCAACTCATCAAGTGTCGTATCATTTAGGTCGTTTGCTTCCTTTGTGGTTGTTACCTTCATATCTCAATTACTTGGAAGTTTCCTTAGCACCTTGTCAGGTCTTTCCTCAATAGTAATGGTTTTTCCTAGTGAAACTAGTTCAATCACTATAGTAATGAATCCGGTGATCATGTCCTGCAAGGATTCTCCATTCTTCATTTTGAAGACTTCATATTCAAAGCTTAGAAGAGATTTTTTAAACTTCTTTACTTGAGTGGTAACTTCATGATCTTAGAGTATTCCAGGTCTCTTTTGTAGAGGTGCAACCCGAGGTCCAGTTGTATTCATCAGGACCAATGCCACACACAAGAATACATTTAGTCTTAGCATTTTTGCTGAGCATCTTGAAGTCCTCATCATTGTATTCATGTTTTTATTTTAGAACATTGGTATTTGCATCATTTTTATTTGCTGGAAACTTTGGTCCATCAATAAATCCATTTCAAAGTTCACAATCTTCAACCTGCAGGAAATCCTCAATTATTTGCTTCACCATGAATAGTACTCTCCGTTGAATAGTGGTTGCATGTTGGTGTATTGTCCTTCACTATGGCCAAGAGGAGGTATTGAGTTCATTTTGATCTTTCTCTTTAAGTAATAATAATTAGCTTCTAACAAGAGAACCTGCTCTAATACCAATTGTGGAGTTGTGCCCCCCTAACCACTCTAAGGGAACAGGTCTGTGTGACTTGATCTTACAGTGTGTTCAATAGCAATAAGGCAGTAAAGCAATAACACGATGTTTTAGCATGGAAAAGCCTCGACTCACAAAGAGAAACAACCAAGACCTGAACCTTTATTGGATTTAATCCAACTTCACTAACATTGTGAGCCTAAAAAACAAGTTTAGATTATAATCAATTGCAATCATAGGAACTAACTCAAATCCTAATTGTGTTCATCAATCACCCTTAAATGATGAACCTCCATACTCAAGTTGCCCAACTTGAATCAACTCACACAATAACTTCTTTCCTAAAATACAAATCTAGGAAAAGAAAAAGGTACAACTCGATGGACTTCCTAATACAAAGTATCAAGACAAAGAACTACAAGATATCTAAAAAAGGAACAAATTCTTCAATCTAGTACTTGAGTATAATTGCACTTTAAGTTTGCCAGGAATGCACTCAAAAATGAACTCACTTGATTTCAGAATGTCTTCTTGCTTTTCTCTCTTTAAGTGCGTGAAAATTCATTATGAAGATCCATGTGTATTTATAGCTCTACTAGATACTCTCATGCTAGTAGAGTTCTAAATACACAAGGACTTCTTTGCTCCAAGAACTTGTTATTCCATGCAGTCTCCTTTGATGCTTGGACTCTTCCTTATAATAATCTTGCCTCTTGATCTCTATCTATCTTGGCTCCTTATCTCTTTTAGGAAAGTTCTCTTTTACTGTGTTGACATCTCTTTTACTGCATATGGGTCTTCAACTGAAAGGATATTAAGGCAACTTGTTCATTTTATTTCGCAAATCATCAAAACTTCATTAGATCTAACACATGAAAATCCAATTTCTCAGAAATAAGGAGAATGAGAAACTTTTCATATCTACCTTTAAATTTACCGTAGTATCAACGGGACCAAAATTTACTCTAATCAATTGTAATTATCATATTTCACAATTCGCTCTTTTAAGTTATAAAACTCAATAATAACAAGAAGAAGAAGATTAATTACGCCTCAAATCCAACCAAGTTAGGATTGGGTATATAAATCCTCGCTCTTCATTAGTTAGAACTCTCAATGTCTAAATGACCATCCCAATTTCTCAGTTGATTGTATAAAACAAGACGTAGTTCACATTACTAAGAAATAGTGAAGCAATCAGGTGAAGAGATCAAACATAGCCAACTTATCAAGAATATTTGAATAGATCAAACCCTGAGTACCGCATTTTGTTCAACTGACAGAATCACTCATTTGAAAATTACACCCACTGCTGAAATGATTCAACTGCCTTTCAGTTGCTAACCTCCAAGCGGATTTATCTCAAAAACTCTCTGCTTGCAATTTACCTCCATTTTGCTCATGAAAACCGCTTGAATTAGAACCAAACATCTTATTCCAGCTTCCTCTGATAATACAAGTATTGCATATTGTGCAACCATACTTGGTGTACAATCAGAAAGCGGAACACTCATCTCTTGGCTTGAGCAACCAAAGCTAACCTCAGGAGGCCTTAGCAGCTTAATAACCTTTTCAGCAGCAATAATTTGTTTTTCTCGAAGGTTTTCATCAAGTATTATATCCCTGCAATTTCAAGATTCCACAGTCATATTGTTAGCCATTTTAATGATTTGTAGCACATACTTTCACACACACATAGGCACACAATTGCAGCTCTCTAGTTTTCATCTTAAAAATCTTTTGTTCCGTCTATGATTGGTTTCATTTGCATTTGCTAACATAACAAAAATAACAAACTGCAAGGTAGAAGAAAGTATAATCTCCTGTCTCGTGGCTAGCTCATCCTTTTTCTGTATTAGGAAAAGCACCAAGAAGGCGCAAGGTAGGATATGTGCAGTACTTCTCGGTTCCTCATAAATGCAAGGATCTGAGAAAAGCTAGTGTGAACTCTATGTCATATACATTTAAAAGATGACACAAGAATTAAAAAAATTACAAGGACTTGTACTTATAATTTTTCCTTCAGTACTCTTATTTCTTTCCAACCATAGTACATAAACAAAGAGAACCAGCTCATGCATTTCATAGGAAGATATTGTCTAAGACAGACACTTTATACATCAGTAAAGTTTAAGTTTAATTGCTCCAGACAGTGAGAAACCAAAAAAGGGATGAAGACCATTTAGGGGAAGCTTACTTGTGCAATGATGCCAATTTTGAGGGTGTGCATTCCTGAAATAGAGCTTCAGGGATTACAGCTGAACCCAATGGAATATTGGGAAGAGAGATGTAAGGTATAATAGCTTTGTAACGTATAACCCATTCTGTCGGGAGATGGGCTCGATATGCAACGACACATGGCAGTCGTGCAAGCTGCATCTCCATCGCAACCGTACCTGAAGTACATCGAGCCACACTGCTAGCCTGCATTATGCAGAAACACAGTTCAAGTTACCAACTCCACCTTGAAACATGGCATAACAATTTGGATATTCATGAAACGTAAAAGTAAAGGGAAAAGACAGTCATAAATCCACGTATTATCTCCATCATTGATTTAGTCATACACAGAAAATGTCACTTCGTTACTCATAATATGATTTAACAGCAGAAAAACGATGCCCTTAGGCTTTGTATGTCCCCTTAAATAGTTACAAAAAATGAACCGAAGTTTCAGTTTTTGGTAAAATATAAAAAGATAAAAGTATTGATGGGGACAGAGTGTCAAGTAAAATTCATGCACAATCCAAATACCAACAACTATATCTAGGAAAAGTCTTGTTGGTTAAAACAAAGATTATCTAAAACCGATCTTGGTGTAACTACTAAGTGTTGAAACATCCTACACCAGTTGAGAATCTAATTCGGCTAGAACTCTTTGGATTACTGAAAGAAATGAAACAACTTGAAAAAGGAAAACAAGCATAAATTTTGTGAAAGCCTTTTACCAACTGAAGGAAGCTCGCAAGTCGTAAGCCAAGCGTCAAGTACTTTTCACTTACTCTTACTTGTTCTAGATTTAAAAAAGCTTCAATTCTGCCAAGAGCTTGATATATTACCTATCATCAAGGACAAAACTAGAACAAGGCAACATGGTTTCCAATTGGCCAGCCTTTAGTAGCAAAGACTAGGCCTTCATCCTTGGATATTAGATCCCCCGCCCCCTAATCCAGACCCGTCAATGTGGGCCAAGTGCTGGCTTTTCCCATCTCACGGTGGCTATCATCCTCTCAGCATTTTGAGGAACAACTTAATGCAAAGAAGGATGAAAGATGCTAGCATTCCATTGCAAGGCGTAAATAATTGAGGTTTGCACCTTATGAATACCACCAAGAGACTTGCCCTATTTATGATTACTCCATTTTTCAGATTCATTGAGTCATTTCGGCAGAGTCTTTCAAAATACTATAGCTCTTCTCGAATAGTGAACATTCAAACCTTTTGCTGAGACCCAAAAATACAACGACAGAATAGAAAACTACACTAGTTCTAGCTACTTAACTATATAACGTATACGTACAAGATTCAAGTCCTTACACTAAATGAATTGTATTTCATCTGATGTGATCCTCTAGAAACCAATACAACAAATGATGGCCACTTACTAACAGCTGTACTGATGTAGTCTTCAACGTGTTTTGATTAGGTGCCACATGAACTGTTGCTACCAAGTTCGGAAAAGAACCTTTAATTGATCCAAAGTGTTTGAGAATATGGGGAACATTCGGGTAACCTCCCGTAATCTACTTCCAGGAAGCAAGGAGATAACTGGGGATCCTTCAGATGAAACTAGCAAACATAATTAGAAAGCTGTCGGGAAAAGTTGAAATTGGAAGATTAGCACGCAACCAGCTAATGAAAAGGAAATCAACATATAATTAGAAAGCTGACGGGAATAACTAAAATTGGAAGATTAGCACGCAACTAGCTAATGAAAAGGAAATCAACATCCTTTTTTTGGTAAGTCGCTGAGAAGGAGACAAAGATTTCCACATATGAGAAGTGAACACAGATCTTGCATTGTTAGGTAAATGACAAATTACCGAAAAAGCTTAGAAATATATATTGTTCATATAAAACGGAAGCTTTTCACACATTAAACACCGTTGCACTTTCATCACAAGTATAAAACTAGGAAAGACAATGCAAAAGATATAGTCTATTATGCTACAGCAGAAACTTTCTAGAAACAGTATCGTACAAGTGTTGTGTACCTGATGATATTCCATAGTCAGTTAAAAATGCTTCAGCATTTCCTTGAATTCGGTATCTTTTTTCTATGGCATCCTTCCCCTAAAATTCCATATAGAATCACTTTAGTGTTCTGATCCTTCCACCATTAAACTAAAACTAAAAACCCAGACTAAGGTACCAGAGTTTAGAAGGCATAATTTGAGTGATGAAGAAAGTACTACCATATTTAGTTGTTACTGCTTGTCATGTACCGAATGTTGAACAAAACTCATCAAATTACTGATTTACCTCGAATTCTGAAATATCTTCAAGGTGCGATGACCAACAAAGATTGCTGCCTTATTATATTCCTATAGTCTTAGTATATTTAGATTTTAAAATATATCTTTAATATATAGTATATATATATATAGTATATTATTAATATGCCTAACGTATCTTTAATATATAGTATAGATATGTAATATATTGTTAATATGTCTAATATATCTTTAATATATTATATATTTTGTTTTTATTATTAGTATATAGTATATATCGTTAGTATGTGTATGTCTCTAATATATAGTAAATATATGTAGTATATTGTTAATATGTCTAATATATATAATATTTTTAATATATAGTATATTTTGTGTATATCATTAGTATATAGTATATGTTGTCAGTATGAATTGTTAATATATCTCTAATATATAGTATACATATTTGGTAAATTATTAATATGTTTAATATATCTTTAATATATATTATATTTTGTGTATATTGTTAGTATATAGTGTATATCATTAGTATGTATTGTTAGCATGTCTCTAATATATTGTATATATATAGTATATATATGTAGTATATTATTAATATGTTTAATATATCTTTAATATATATTATATTTTGTGTATTTTGTTAGTATATATGTTGTATATTGTTAATATGCATAATATATCTTTAATATATTAACTTCTAATGGCATAGAATTGATAGACCTAGACTTACTAAAATTAAGAAGATTTATTATGTAAAATATTAGCTTGGTTCTGAGATGGTGGTACATTCATCTTTGACACTTTGGGTTTCAGATTTGCCTTAGTGGCTACGTCTAGTAACTGGTGGTTGCCCGTTTTGATTCAGTTTAAGGGCGTTATACCCATTGTTTCCTAGACACATGGTCTTGAAATCGAAAGTGTCAAGGATAGATAGGCCCCTTGCTTGGGTAAAAGATTACTATACAGCTAAAAATTTACATCATAAATCTGCTTAATTTAAGGTTTATTATTAAGGTTTTTGGTCGTATAATCCCGATTTTGGTGTTAAAATATCGTGCGGACTACCGCACATAATAAAATCCGAAATTAGATTATAGCCTGGGATCGTAATGGTATCAGAGCCTAGATAAATCATAACTATGTTAAAAAAAAGGATGTGTATTCAAGATAAATATTATCCAATAATGATGGATAAAGGTGAATCTAGTATTAAAAATACCAGATTAGAAGATGTCGAAATACCTCAAGATTGGGATTTGTTAAATAAATGGACTATTCCTCAAATCCCAATTAATAAAATTTATGATTTTGGTTGGTTTCATAAACTATCTACTAAAGAGTTAATAAAAACAACAGACCAATCTTTAGCTTTAAATTCTTCTGAGCAAACTATTTAATTGTTAAACAAACATGATATTGATGTTTATAAGCATAAATATAGTTTTTTGCATATTGGCATGGTTCAAATTGCATTCAAATCATTAACCCTTAAAGGGTTATCAGAGACTTTTCTGGTAGCTTTAAGAGATGCTACAAATTTAAATTTTAGATAGTCTCTGATAGGTTCTATTGAATCTACGGTTGCTCATGGACCTGTATATTTCAATACGCAACCCAATCTTCAATTATCTCTTTCTGATGTAAATATACTTGATGCTTTAACATTAAATATTAAAACACATGGTTATAATTATGCACCTGGTTCTGAACTTATATGTTTGTCTTATAGACTTTATTATAAATTCTTATCTACTTTTAATCCTAAGTGTAAAATGACTGATTCGTCAAATCAAACTATTGTTTGAAATAAATTTTTCTAAGTCTACCGGTTCGTCTCGATCCGGTTCATCCCGTGCCGGTACCGGCCCATTCTGATCCTATACCGGCACATTCTGGTTTTGAGCACCCTTACTATTGAGGCACTCATGTCGAAATAAAGCTTTTTCTAATATAGTAGAATTTTAAGAAAATAAAATTTCTTATCCTCTTACCTTTTTTATAAAAAAAAAAAGACATCTTTCACATATTATGTGTAAAATACATCTTCTAAGATATAAAAATAAAAATTTCAAAAGAGCAAACTTTTTTTATAAAAAACTCTCATGGAACCACAATCTCACGCATTCCGCCCATCAACAACAAACAGTAATCGTAAAAAGAAAATTGGGAGGGGAATTGGTAGAGTGAACTGTCACAATAATAATTGCATCAACTGCTTATTGGGATTCGCACTTTGTGCTGCTAACATTTTCAAGATCTGCCACAACATAAACCAAAAAGTATCCCTTTCAATTGTTTATCTTTTGCACGTCCCTCCCTTTAACCCATCTTCTCCTTCTTCTTCCCCGTTGGAGGAGACACCTATTGATATACATACAGAAACAGTACAACAGAGAACGCTAAAGGTAAAAAGGTGTACAGTTGACCCCCACCAACTATATTATTTTTACTAAGAAATATTCATGGTTGAAAAAAAGATAAAATTCTGCACTGAGAAAAGGTATATTCTTTCTTTCTTTCTTTTTATGTTTTTTTGTCTCACCCTTATGTCAATTCTAAAACCTCTTTCTCATTGTACATCCACTGAAACATACTGTTTTCTTGATTTTGTTTGGTTTAGGGTTTTGTTCATTTTTTCCACCAAGTCCTCTGCAATTCAGTTGCTCAATGCAGATTTGAGGGATATTTTCAGCTTGTTGGAGGGATTTTATTTGTCATGGTTAACTTTTTCAATGATCAATTTGTCTTCCCTTTATTGAGAAGTGAGACTTTAAAGGTTGCAGCTTTGAAGAATTAGGGTTTTTATTTATTTGTGGTTTTGGAGCTATGATCAAATATAGGCGTTAGGTAACAGGTATATTTATGGAAATGGCTGCAGACTCTAACACAGGGTTTCATAGCCAATCTTTATCGTTTCAATCGGGGGCGATAGGGAGTTCATCATCTGAAATGATGTTGATGGGTAGTTACTATAGTAGTCTTGGAATGAATTTC
Organism: Withania somnifera; assembly: GCA_039654485.1. Classification (NCBI taxonomy): domain Eukaryota; kingdom Viridiplantae; phylum Streptophyta; class Magnoliopsida; order Solanales; family Solanaceae; genus Withania; species Withania somnifera. The sequence continues at coordinate 5,283,940 of JBDJHY010000001.1, read as the reverse complement.
TATGTAAATAATAATGGTGGAGGAAGAAGGATGTTGTATCCTCCAAATGCGATTAACAACAGTGGCCGGTGTAGCAGTAATCCAGGAATGAGCCAGTCTGGAAGTTTTCCGAGTTCTTTTCTTATTGATTCAGTCCCGGGACTCAAGCATGACACCGGGTTGGCGGTAGAGTGGACCCTTGACGAACAGTACAAACTGGACGAAGGACTTATCAAGTAGGTGGTTTCTTCCAGGTCTCTGAATGTGTAAATATGCTGAGATGTGTATGTTTTCAATCCATGTTTACTGCAAATATTTTCATCTCTAGGTACCAAATCCATCTTGTCTGACACCATTAGTTTTTAATATCTGCAGTAACATACACATTTCTGACTTGATTAAAATATCACGTCTATATACTAGGCCTTAATTTCAGCTAGTTAGTCTCAAATCTGTTGTTCCATTCTCTTGATGACAAGACCTAAATATCTGCATCTTTTCTGATTTTGCTCCATACTCATTCTTGTTATGGGGTTAAACTTGTAGTTTATACATTTTGTCTTCTTATTTTTTAAAATTTATGACTTTCCTAGTGTTCTAGCTTTTAGGTTGACTTGCTCCCTAGTTTTTTCATCTCCGTCATGTATATCTAACTTTTGGTAACAAGTTGTTCGAGCTATTCTTAGAAATGAACTTTGGATCTCACAGAACCAAAACACCAGCTTGTGTGGTGAGGATTAACCAAGACCATATAAGATCACAAACAACACCTTCCCGCACAGATGCCAGCCTCTAACTGCCCCTACCTGCCCAAGATTGGAGAAATGGAGCATGTACACTATTAACATGGTGGCCAAACATTGGGTAAACCAAGAATTTACATGAGTCTGGCGTAAATACTATGATAAGAAATAGATAATAGGTCTAACTCAACATAAAAGTGATGATTGCCCAAAACTATATAGGTGGCAAACAACCCCATTCCACACCTACGTGGGACTTGTAGGGTTGCCTCGTGATCTGCTTATTACTTTCTTTGTTTCTCCTTTAATGTTTTTTTGTACTTTTCATGAGTTTTTCCATTTTCTAATGGTGGTAGCATCTTATTCCACTGTCTTTTTGCTTCAAAAACTATCTGCACCTTTTGCTTTAAAGAAAATGGGAGAGCTTTAAGTGGTTAGAAAATGATTTTTTAACCTCTAATTCTTAGTTGGTGGTTCACCTGGGATGTTCCAGTATGAAAGATTAAGTGACATTTGTGAAGACCTGTTATTGTATAGCTTCTTTACTTTTAGGTGTAGGAGAGTTTTTCATACATTAATAACTTCAGGACCCACGGGTATAACCTAGTGCTCAATGAAGTGGATTAAGAACCTTGAAGTCTCAGGTTCAAATCCCACCGGAGGATAAAACACTCGGTGATTTCCTCCAAACAACGCTGGTGGCAGGTAGCAATACCCGTGTAATTAGTTAAGGTGCACACAAACTGGATGGGACAGTACAGTTATGAATTAAAAAGTAAAATAAAGTTATTTACCTTAAAAATGCCTTTTTGCATCTCTTGAGTCCACTACTTGGATTCTTATTATTGAGATTTAAGGCCTTTAAAAGTATCTAGAACTTTCTACTTTGTTACTTCTCCTTTCTTTTCCTTCAACGGAATATTTACATTAGCTTCTCAATTCGATGCTCCCTCCTTTGATAGTTTGTCCTTGGATGCTATTTGGTTGTTCATGTCAGTGTCTACCACCATATTCTCAGTTGCATGCAGCCTTTCTTTTTCTTTACTCCTTCAGTTTACATCCAAGACCACTGGTTTGTGTTGGCTGGTTAGCATTTAGGGTTACTCTTTGTATAAACTTCCTTTTAACATCAGCAAAATAAATTGATGTGGATGTGGGTTTCTTCTTCTACTTGTGTGTCATCCATCATATATAGAGCGACAGAAGGTCTGTCGAAGTGGTCATAGAATTATTTTCAGAAGCTTTTGGGGAAAAAGATCTCCTCTTGAGCAAATAATTTTGTGGTCAATCACATATAAAGTATTCTCACCAGGCACATTTATTTTGGTTGGGTGAGAGGTTAAAGAATCTGTATTTCATGGAATCAACATTTAAAGAATTTGTATTTCATGGAATCAACATACTTGTGGATGAATTTAAGTTAAGATAGAAAACAGGCTATAGTGCCTATCAGCTGTTCTAGGAGCACTCAGAATAGAAGCCCAGGCTTAGGCAACAGATAATCCTATCTTGTTTGCTTTACATGTTTTCTGCACGGTTTCACAACTTAATTCTTTATGCCAGAGATTCAACTGTAAATTTTATATTTCTGGATGATGGAAATGTAGTTTATTTGCAGTTTTTTTAATCTCTCTCTCTCTCTCTCTCTCTCTCTCTCTCTCTCTCTCTCTTTTGTGGTGGATGAAGGCATCCTTTCTTTCTTAGGTAGCTTTTCAAAAGTGTGCCAAGTGGGAACACTTGAATTTGAAGTTTTCCAGGTTTAACCATATAAAAATACCAATGCCTCTACTTCCTTGCAAATGCCTTATCCCATTCCTCTTAATTGTTAAAACAAAACTTTCGTTTCCTCATATAAGAGTATCTCTTCTTTCACTTCTGTCTGCAACCCCTCCTTATATTAGCATCTCTTTCATCTATATGTCGACTCCAACTTCTGTTAAACCTATTGCATCTCTCTCTCTCTCTTTCTCTCTTCAAATCTTCTGTACAAACTCGGTGATAAATAACTGAAAAGAGTGAATGAAAAATTATAAAAATTATTAAGAAGTGATTTGGAAAAAAATATTCATGAGCTCGATACATGTTGCGCTGTCCCTTGATACATCGATTTGGTCAGGCTCTTCAGATTTTTTTATTGATCAAGGGTTTTTTTGAATTAGAATTGTTTTGATCTGTGATGCTGTTCCATTCCATCTTTCACCCTTCCGTGCATATGTATGAATTATGACAGTCGTGTTGTTTTGATGATAGATTTGCCAATGAACCCAGCATAATGAAGTACATTAAGATTGCAGCCATGCTTCGCAACAAAACTGTACGTGATGTTGCACTAAGATGTAGGTGGATGATGGTGAGCTCCTGAACCTGTTTAGCAATACATTTCGTTATTATTGTTCGTCCATATTTATTTGGTTGATGGCTGATGCTTCCTGAAGAATAGTTGCTTACCTATTGAGTGATCGTTTGTCAGAGGAAGCGCAGGAAACAGGAAGATTATAATTTGGGAAAGAAAGTGAAAGATAGGAAGGTGTGCCATCTTTTTTAATCCTTCTTCCTTCCCCTTTATTTTGAAAGTGACCTTTCAATTTGTCTGTTTAGTATTGACAAGTTGACTTTTTTAAGGGCAAAAAGAAAATTCTTGACTATTTAAAGTCAGTTGCTTAGGCTTTACGTGATTCATCGATCTGGGATTGTTGTTTGGAGGGTTTGGCAGTTCTTATCATGCTAGTTGGGACTTGAGGCTTACATTAGTTCTTGGTCCTTCTCTAATTAAAAGCTGTTTTGTCTTTCTACTTCAGCTATTGAGTTTTACATGACATGCTTAATATTTGGAGAATTGAACTATCTGATTGTCTTAAATTTCTTTTTCTTTTTTTTTTATGTTTTTAAATATACGAGTTAGTGCTAGCAAATTTTGGAGTTATCTAATCCTATCAAAATTTTCTTTATGGATGTATAGTTCTTGCATGTTTAATCCAATGAACATTGGGTATTCCAGCTTTGCGGTCAAGTTCTTGCCTACAAAAATGCCAAATAGACCTGAGACTCCAGCGGTGATCTTTTGGATGATCTCAAGGATGCTTAGGACCAAGTTTTTTCCTTTCTGCTTTCCGAAGCCTTGACCTTATAATGAGTCATCTAATGTGAAAATCCATAGATGTGATGTCTTGCTTAAATGCTTATTATACATATTTTTCCTGGAGTTACTTTTTGTCTCTCTAAAGTTGCATTATCTATCTACTAGCTACTACAATCACGCTCAGCTATTAAGCTTTTAAACATCTCTTTTTCTATTGGTGTATAAATTTGTTAATAAGAGCGAGATAGGTACATGTGGATACCTGAAAGCCGATGCTTGTAATAAGACCTATTACATCACCTGCTGAATAGTGAAAGTGAAACTCCTCCCTGCTAGTGTACACCTGTGAATCAAACTTAGGAAAGTTAATCAACGTGGGGAACTGCATATTGTGTATCATAATCATACAATTATAACTTCATCAAAGAAACTCCTTTTTTCTCTTTTATATTTTTTCTTTTTTAAAAAAAAGTTGATGAGATCAGGGTGACTTGTTTTCCTCTCTCCATTTTCTTTGGGATATTGTACCATGGAGAAACCTAATGCCAGCAATTTTTACAAGGCTGGCGTTGGTTTGTGTCTGGGCAAGGATTCATTGGATAAATGTTTTCTTTTTCGTTTTTCTTTAGTAAGGCATCACTTGTTCTTTCTTATAAATAAGAGACCAATAAAATTGTTTGTCTTTAGCATGTGGAGTAGTCGGTAGTTAGTTTAACATCTCCTTCTGGTGAATTCTATACTGTTATGCTTTAGTATGTATTGGAAACAGTTCGTTGGAACTGTTCTGGAAGTTCTTGGTGTACTTTCCTTTCTAAATATTTCAAGATACTTGACACTCATTGTCTGCGTTCATGTATATTTGTTTCTGTATATGTTAGTGATATGTTACCACACTTGCATGTTTTGCATTAATTTAGAAGATAGCATTACGAAGTTCTTTTTCCTCAGGAAAAATCAACAGAAGTACCAGTAAAACACTCATTGTCTGCATTCATGTACATTTGTTTCTGTATATGTTAGTGATATGTTACCACACTTGCATGTTTTGCAGTAATTTAGAAGATAGCATTACGAAGTTCTTTTTCCTCAGGAAAAATCAGCAGAAGTACCAGTGAAAGCTGGTACATCCTCAGCTTCACCACTGAGCTTAATTCCGCATTCGCTCTCCTCAAATCATCGTGACAATGGTGATGTGACACCTTCTGCAGGTTAGGTTAATCTGTTTAACAGTGGGATTCTATGTGTTCTCCCACTTTATCTTTTGTCAGCTACAAAATTTCCAATAGGATGCAATTTGAAAAAGCTATTTTCTGGATATGAATTGGAATAAATGGCTTTTTGTTTTTTATTTTTATGTGTGTAAATAATTTCCATCCATGATGACTCAATGCTATATGTGGTATCATGGTGTGAAAAAAAAGTACTACGTTATGAATGGTTCACATGGTACAGAAATATGCCGTTATATAGTGATTGTAACCTCATAATATACATCTAATTATTCATAATTTTGATAAGCGTGCTTAGAATCCAGTTATTTGTTTAGCTGCTTAATCTAACCATTATGAGCTTATTGCTTGCACAAGATCCACTGTGCCTTTTGTTTGGGTATCACACTAGCTTCTTAATACAAGTGAGGAGAAGGTTAAAAGTTCCCTTGCTTGTGTTCCAATGGGGGAAAAGGAATATTTAGATCAGAAGAATTTGAATGTATACAGCTTTATTTTATTTTCAAGAATTTTCCCGTGGTGGGTTCCACGTGGTACATGGTCCCACATTTTGGAAAAAGAAACATAGAATGGAAGAAAACAGAAATTCTTTCCTGAAACATAAAAAAGAGGGAAAATGGGTGAAACTTATTCAAAAGGTTTCTGGGAAAGAGACTTGTCTAAGTGATACCTTGCTAAAACTTCGTGGGGGATGACGAAAACTAAGTTTGGAACCAAACCTGGAAACAGACAAAAAACTTTTTTCACAATCAAACTACTTGTTGGGGCCATAATCTAAGCTAAATAGGGGACGTAACTTTTCTTAAAACTATCAAAATGCAGCTATGTGCAGTTTCCTATTACATTTAATCAATTTCTGCAAACACTCGGACCTGATATCCGGAGTGAATGTAATATTTAGTTGTTCCAGATGCATTGAACACCAATTTCATATCAGTCAAAGAGATTCATTGGAACCTACACAGGTGTACTGACGAATCTATTTTATCCGGGCAAAAAATTGATTAGTACTGTGTGTGAATGTTTTGTTGACATGTCAACAATGTCACTAGGTGTAGTTGGTAAATTTCCTGCTGAGATTGCCTTTAGATCTTTCTTCTTGCCACGTTATCCTTCCTCCTTTCTTCTGTGTGATTTTCTTCATCTTGTCCATCTCACTGTGTCAATTGGCTCCTATTCACAAACTTACCTGGTTTGTGTTGCTTACAGCATTACTTGGAACGAGGCATCTACTGGAAGAAAACAACCAGGCTCTGAATCAAATTTTAGCAAATCTTTCAGCAGTCAAGGTATTAATTTCAATGTATTGTAGTGGGATCAGAGATAATTGGAGGGAAACGGAAAGTAAAATTCTAAAATGTTGGTGGAGGACTTTAGACGTTTCTACTTGGGAACAACGTACAAGGAGAAGAGAAAACATTTCAAATATTAGGGTTCCTTGCATCTGATAACATGTAAAAGATAACATTTTCATTCCGCTACCTCTATTTGTTTCTTGTACAAGTCATGAGTTGGAGCATTAAGTACCACCACAAAACCCACATTCAGGAGGCGTGTATGGTTTTAATAAAGTTTATACAATAACTACTAGAAGATAACTTTGTGATTTTTACTGAAGAAAGTAATATTGAAAATGATTTTAGTCTACTCTTGGGATTTCACTCAAGCTGGTCACTGTGAAGTGGTAAAAATTGAAATTGGTGAAATCAACAAGAGGTCCAAGTCTTGACTATATTATATTTATTCTTTGATTAATGCTAGGACCAGAAGAAAATGTATAAATTGTGGATGCTATTCAGGCCATGCACGCACAGCCTTAATAAATTAATGGTATTATCCAGTCATGATAAGTTTGTGTGTGCATACTGAGTTATAGTGCGCCATGATTATGTGCATACACTTGTAATACTCTCACTGGATGACTGGTACTCTTTTTTTTTTTCCCTCTATGTTTTTTGATAAGTTGGAATTACTTTTGCTTTTTATCCTGACAAATTCACCACTAAGTAGGTGTAAGCCATACTTTTGAGATTAATAAACCTGTTAGTCGATGGCTTCATGAGATGCCTGACATACTTGAGAGAGTGCCATGGATTAGAGCGGCCTTTTATATCATGGTTAAGAAAAGGGAAACCTGTACAAGCCCCCACTGCTTCCACAAAGTCTAATTGAAGTTTGAGCTCTTCTAGACAGAAATGGTTGAAGCAAACAAAGAGACTAATTGGGAGGGAAACTGGAACTTTGAATGGAAAATTTGGATCTTGAATTTTAGGAGTTCTGTAAGGAGGTGCACACAAATTATTTGTATTAACATGATTAAGAATTCGGAGAAAGATTATTTCCGAAATTCTATAATGAAAAAGTTGGTATCCTCAAGGATATTCCCATAATTTGCAAGACTTCCATTATACCGGTGGAGATATAATATCTTATAATACCCCCTATATATGGAGTCCACATGAGATACAAGGAAACAACTGTCTGTCTTCACAACTCTCGCATGTAGACTCTTAGTTATCTATGATGATAAAAATGTCCCGAACGTAGGGGAGCCACCAACACATCTGTTTGTTTGAGTCAAATTTGCTGTATTTAGTGATCCTGCAAATTGTGCCTCTGATGTAAAAATTGAGATGTACCTTCCAAATGAGAGGATTATTGTGGAACAAGTTCTAACACAAAACACTAGCTAATTGCAAGGAAAGCAGAAATTAGTGTGGTAGTCATATTAAAGACGGGTTAGTTTGTACAGGCATCTTTCTTATCCTCTTTTTGTCATTTGTACACCAAATTTGAAAGCCTCTGTTCAAATAGTGTACAGATCTTATTTACTTTACCTATGTAATTAGTGTGGTATAATAGAACTAAGGAGTGACACTCCTTCAATCTATCTACCCCCTCTCCATTTTGAGCTTTGTTTCTTATCTTTCTTTTTGGTTCTTTTATCCCTCTGTCGTAACAGTGTGAAGCACAATAAATGATAATTAGCTTATTTCCCCCTTCCACCAACGTTTCAGCCAAAGAAAGGGGAAGAAGGGAAGGAAAAATCAGCAGTGGAATATCAAAGATGGAGTAGTGTGGGGGTTAAATGACCTGCCTATTTTCCTGAAAAGGGGAAAGATGGCATTAATTAATTTTTGCATGCTGTACTTTGTTTCTTTTCTTATTTCTGGCTGCAACTTTGAGGTGGTGGGGGGTTTCAATACTTCACTATATTTTGTTATGCATATCAGCTGATATCTGATATTAATATGTAAATGGGCAGTGGCAGGACAACATTGATCTCTTTATCCGAACGAGGAATAACATAACGACAATTTTAAAGAAGTAATGTTATTATTATATTCCTTATATTGACACTTGACCATGTAAATTTAGATGTCAATACAATTCTTCTACTGATTGTTGTTTATGCTGCAGCATGAGAAATATGCCTGGGATTATGAGCCAAATGCCACCTCTTCCAGTTTTGTTGAATGAGGAACTTGCTAGTAGTGTTTGGCCTAGTATAACTCAGGTATTCAGGCTTTTTGCACACTATTTTAGGATTAATGCCTTAATCAGTCACCCCCACTTCAGATTTCACCATGTGACACGAATTGCCTCTCTTGCAAGTACAATCACATAATCTCTGCATGACTGTCTCAGCAAATAATATTAGTTGATCTCTCTTATTGATGAAGCTATATTTCTTCAAAACATGTCGTAATGCTATATGGTTTGTTCGTTTTCTCCAGCCAATGTTGTTTGCCTCCACAAGTGGGATCCAGCTGAAACAAGAGCCAGGCTGTTGAAGGAGAACGCTTGGTGCCAATTTTGGATTAGTAGCTTGTGTAGTACACCAATTTTTTTGCTGTAAATGCATAAAAAGCTGGCAGGTCTTTGCAGCTTGGATATACGACTGGGTTCTACAACAAATTTAATCAGAACCCCCTCTTTTTTTTTTTTGGAAGCTGAGCACATCTTAACACGAGCACCAGGAAATAGCAGCCTCATATGTTATCTAGATATCAGGGGGAGAACTGTTATCTTAATGTACTTGCAAGTTCATTTTCTTGTTTCCGCCTTATGTGTGAAAATTTAGGAGACAAATCTATCTTCAAGGTCATCTTCCAAGGGGCTTGATTAACTTTTAGGTCTTTATAATGCCCCAACATTTGCAAGTTCTTGTGTTGTGTTGAGTTTGCCCCATTCGAGGTGTATATTTTCATAGGGTAAATGATACTTGATTTCCTTCTGAATACCCGTCTTGATGAGTATCTATGAAAAGCAAGATGTATGAAGAGAAGATTGAGGTCAGTTATTTTTCTGATATCATTTGGGTGAGTTGACTTCCCATTTTAACTCCATCCATTACTTGACGATTTTTTATATATGATAATATGCGACAAAACTTTTGTTTTGCAAACAAATTTTTAATAGATAGAAAAAGGGCCTGTTTTGATTGATGGTTATTAAAGGCTGGTGCTCCATTTTAGGTTGGCCGAATCCAGCTTACGAATATCAAGGACTTACGCCCTTAAATGGGAAATATTTCACTTTTGGTATTTGGTAACTAAACACCAATAACATCAGCATACCGAGTAGTCCCACGGCGGGATTTGGGGACGATAGGTGTATGAAGATCTTATGATTTTCTTGTCACTTGCTAACTTTGGAGCTGGCTTCTGTTTAGGCCTTCTAGGCTTCTAAAAGCGGGTGGTTTTAAGTCCAGAGCCCTATTCTGGTTACAGAGTTGGGTAGTCGAAAAGTAGTTTAGCAAACTGGTGAATCAATAGGCTTTGCTCTTGCCCTCGCTTCCAGGAGGAATTTTATCATTCATAGCGGCTAGAGAACCTAAGTCTAAAGAAGAGTCTTGGTTCGAAGTATATGAAGAGAGGGAGACCACTGAATCAGTTGGTTCAGTTTTGACAACTGAGTGACGAGAATCTAAGGTTGTTTCTAAAGATCCTTGGCATCAGAAAATTATTTTAGAATATACTTTCAAGGAGTAATAGGCGACAAACATTTTTGTTACCATCTCTTGGTTATGGACAGTTGTGAGTTGTGACACAATATCTACCTTCTTCAATGGAATTTCTCGGAAAGAGAATAAGTCTTGGATTGAAGATCTTAACGTCTCAAGCTATAATAAAGAGGAAACAAGAAGACACTCTCAATGGCGTACCGTAAGCAATTGACTTAAATTCCTTCAAAGTTGGACCAAAATTTTTTTTTTTTGCCAGATAACAAGTCTGTTTGGAAACATGACTAAGGCTTTTAGACGGTTTTCTGAACTGCG
>JBDJHY010000001.1:5251892-5266148 GCA_039654485.1 Withania somnifera | reverse complement strand
GGTTCTTAAATTTTTTTCGTGTTCGTGTCGAACCCGACCCGCCAACCCATGACCCGACACGAATTTACACCCCTACAAGAAACACATATAAGAAGTAACAATTTCTGTGAAAATCTTCAGTAAATGCTCCAACAATTTTGACAATTGCTCAAAAAATAAAGTAAAAGATTGAGCATAAATAAAAAGAAAAAGAAAAAGAAAAAAAATAGTGGCGACGCAATAACAAGAATAGTAAAAAAAAAAAAGAAGAAAATGAAGGAAGGAAAAAAAATAATGGTGGTTGAGCAGTGACGATAATAGTAAAAAACGAAAAAATAAAGGAAGAAAAAAAAATTGAGAAAGAGAATGAAGAATTGAAATGATAAAAAAAGTGGGAAATTTCAAATTTAAATGAAAGTTTTTCAAAATATTAATATATACCCAAAAAGTTTATATTATTCTAAAAAGATTTTCTTTTTATTTAATAATATTTGAATAAATCAATATTACCTTCTTTTTAATTTCAAACTTATTTGTCACGTGGCACTCAACTCTTAGTGTATGTCAATTTTACCTTTCAAATCTTGATGTATGCCAATTTTACCTCTACCTTATCAGGTATAGACATTGTTCCCAAAAACCATTAGATGTAGGCGCCTTCCAGAGGTGGAATCTTCTAGTTCTTCCTATTTGACCCGAGACATTGTTCCCAAAAAACCCTTAGCATTGGTAACTGAACACCAGAAAATAATTTTAGAATATACTAGGAAATTTTTTATCAATAAATTGTTTTTATATGCTTTCCTGGGACATTCATCTGCCTTATTCCAAGAGGCAAGAAGTAATAGGCGAACACGGCAAAAGCATTTTTGTTAGCATCTCTCGATTACGGACAGTTGTGGCATAATGTCTACTTTCTTAAATAGAATTTCTCAGAAAGAATAAAGTTTTGGATTGGAGATCTCAACTTCTGGAGCTATAATAAGAAAAGGAAACAAGAAAACAAAATCTCTCATGATACCATATCAGTGACAAAAATGAAAGATACCTAATGTTTAAAACGACTAGAGAAGACTATAGATACGAAAAGCGCCTACCATTACCAAATTTCTTCTTAACTGAAAGAAAAGTCTATTGCTACCAATTTTTCTCTTCTGAAAATTAGGAAGCCTTCTGATCCAGAAATCAAAAGATCCAAACACTCACAGGAATGAAACAAAATTTGGTTGCCACATGTCAGTGATTAGCCATTGAGGGGGAAAACTGCTTTTTACGGAACATTTCAAATTACAGAACAGAATGTACCATGTTGCTTCCATTTGAACAATATACATGAAAAACCGCTCAGGGCATTTCGTCCAACTAACGAATCTTTCGCAGTCTCTGGTCGAGCTCCAAACAAAAGAATGGTGCCAAGAATAATTCTCAACCAGCAAAACTCCACTTCCGAAACATATGCAGTCGAACAAGCACAAGTATTTGAATCACAAAAAGTAATCTGGAGTCTTCCTTGTGGTGTCGGGTTCTATCTGCCGAGGAGCTGGGTCAAACTGAAGGAAATTCTGCTCCATGTTTTCGCCTATTTCTAGAATAGCAGCCATATTACCACATCGGTAACAATAGTTTGGAGCACTAAATACTGTCACAACATTCTTATCCTGCCAAAGTTGCACCACCAAAGGCACGTTAAAAAAGTCACAAAGAGATAACAAGTACCAATGAGAGACAAAAGTAGGACATGAGAGGGATGTTTTATTTTAGGTCCACAAACCTGACACCAATTGAAACCCTCCATCACCAGCTGATGGGCTCTAGAAATCAGAGTGAGACCATTAGTGTGATTGAATTGAGATGCTATATCCTGTCCAAAGGTGTAACCAGCCCCTCGAGGTGATATTCCCCAACCACACCGATCATCTGGATCAGACCACAGGAGATCACACATTGGGCCTTCATGTGGAACCTAATTACCACCAATAAGAGGCATAAGCAATGAGGCCAGTAACATTAATGTGCATAGAATGTAGATCATGAAACATCAGAGACAATGGAAACAAGTAATACAAAATGTGCAAGGATCAGCAAAATTAATAGAGCTGCTATAAGAACATGGAGATGTCAGACTTCATCTGATATCAGATGATTAAAGGTAATAACTTCCCTCTCAAAGCCTCCAAGGGGAAATGGAGATACAATTGCATAGCAGAGGTGCAAACATGTTAACAATGATGCTACAGATAGTGAGCGATGTCAGGAAATCAAACTGCGATAATATCTTTAGGCCTCTGAGAATCGAAAAAGTGTACTGTTAAATAGCGAGAGAAATAATGAATAGGGAATAGGCTATACTCAAAGCATTTTATGGTAAATATTGAGAAAGACCGTAAACCTATCTAGGAAAAAATAGAAATTACGCTGAACTCTTTGACTTGAGATAATAAAACATAAATTTTGTTCTTTCCTTTGGAACATCAATTCCAACTTTGTAATTCTACTAGACATTTCTGCAAAAACATAAACTGCCATGGAAAGAAAGTCCTTGCATCAAGAAGGAAAACTTTTTGGAAGGTAAAACAGGAAAGTAAACTTAGTTACTGCAGGATGTCTGTTTGGAGTCATCTGCTAAAACTTGGAGAGGAAAAAACCTGCAGGAGTCGGATAGATCAAATAGTAGGAGAGCCACTAGTGAAAAAATAATAACAGTTAATGTGGTATCATCAATATATAAATGCTTAAATCTCAAAAAAAAAAAAAATATTATCTACCTCTTGTATACGGTCCAGCGCTCGGATATTATCTAGTGTATCCAGAGAAGGTGAGAGTCCTCCATGCAAACAGAATATCTGTAATAAAATACAATATATATTAGCTAACAGTTCAATTAACATGAGATGTCAGTACAATATGAGCTCAAACCTGACTCTCTATAAGTGCTGTTAATGGTAGATAATCAAAAAGATCAGTGAAATACTTCCAAACATTTGCATTGCCATATTTCCTCAAGCATTCATCATAAAAACCATACCTGGCAGGAAAAGATGCATGTCAATTACTCCATCCGTGACTTGAATAGCAGTCATATGGTCCTCTATAAACCAAAGCTAAGGGACATTGACTATGAATTACACTAATAATCCATCGCCATATTTACGTTTAGACAAGCCTGGTTACCTCTTCATTTTATAGCATACTCCCTTTCTTTCTTGAGAATGAAAAGCATACTCCTTAAGGATTTAACTTACATTCACAATCGGTGTAAAGAATTTTTTACATGAATAGTATTGCTTAAGCAATTAGAGGGTTACCTGTAAAACCCCGAAATTTAAGTTAGAATACCAAATGTCCTTTTACGTGGTTAAACTTGCACCTTGAGCCTTAATGTGATAATATCATTTCAAAAAGTATGATGGTAAGAGTTGTACGCTAATTAAAGTATTCCGAGTCTAGTTTTCAATGCAACAAACTGCTTGTTAACCAGTTCGGAGTAGAAAGTTTTGTGCTTTTATCTTCTTGAAATCCTAGCGTGTGTTCATGTTTTAGAGGAGTGAAATAGTGTCGTTGAACCTGTCTGGGAGCTTCGTAACGGTTAGGGATCAATCCCGCATGTTAACATGTGTTTTTAGGCATTTAGAAACTCCAAACGTGTCACTTTTGAAAGTGCTTCGCTGTACCAAACGTGACACCTTTGAGTGCAAACTACTGAGGTCAGGCGCGATTTCAGGGGTGGCATGTCTAGAGGTCAAGCGCAATTCTAGGTGAGTCACGTCCAAAAGTCGGGCGCGAATCTAGGTGTGGCGCGTCTGATTCGACGCCTGGGATAAAATGTTGCGGGTTTCACCCGTTGCAAGGCTTTTAAGGTCATTTTTCCCTATTCCCTGTTCAGGCTACGTTATTTTAGGGTTTATTAAGGGGTTAGAATACATGGGAATTATTGTTATTCCTATTCTATCCCTAAGTCCCTACACTTATACAAACAAAAACCATAAATCAAGCAATAACCAGACATAGGAAAAGAAAAGAAACTAGCTTGGTCTTCTACTTTCTTTCGGAAGACTAGATCCTTCTCAGTCTTCAAGAACTCCATTCGTCTATCGATCTAAGGTGTGGTAAAATTTCTAAAAGGTACGTGGGCTACTGAGCAAAGGTCCCCCTTCACCCTTGTGCCCAGAACACCTCGTTTCAATTTAAGTATTTCATAGTAGAAATTGCTAGGTTTCCAATTCATCCTGTATGACGTGATTACCCTTCCTTGCATGTTTCTTGATGATTATGAATACTTTACATGAAGTTTCCATAATATATCGTGAAGTTGCATATCCCTATGAGTAGAGCTTATGGAGTTGTATGTCCTAGTGAGTTAGAAATTATGAAGTTGCATGTTCCTCGAGTTGTAAAGTCATGTTAATAGAATTTTGATAGAAGCATGAAACTTGATGAGTTTTGCATAAATTGAGAAGTTTCTCAAATTAATGTATGTTTATAGCAAGAGTAATAAATTCATGATTTTTAAACCCATTTCAGAGTTAAAAATCTTTAAAGAATGTTTAAATACCTGAATTACAGGTTGAAAAAGAATAAAAATGTTTTATGAAGAATGAACATATTTATGAAGTAATGAAACAGTGTCAATTAGACAGATTTTTCCCGAAGAGGCTAAGGCATGTTATTTAATCAATTGTAATTAAAAAACATTTTCACTGATCAAGTTAGGAGTCGATGTCAGTAGTCATGTTTTAGGAGTGGTATTAACACCGAGCGGATTTGGTTCAAAGACCCTATCCCATAACTATGTTTCCAATCATAGGATGATACTTTTGCCCAATTTGGCATTATAATTAGACTCGGCTTAATTGGTTCTGCTAAGTTAGTGTTAGGTACTGTACTTGTGGCGAGGTATAGTGCACCCACCAGCCGGGACGCAGGTTGAACTCCATGTCTCCTCGCATGGTTTTATTGTCAGTTATAAAACCTCCCACAACATCAGTATTTGAAGGATGTTTTAAATAAGAGTTCACTTATTTTGCTAAAAACTAAGAAGCTTTGAGATATCTTCCTATGTTTTATTATACTCTAGAGAAGTAGTTTACTGAGTTTTCATATGCTTTTGAAAGGTGAAAGTTTTATTTAGAAACTGTCAATTTGTTTAATATTGCATATTGAGAGTTGTAGCTTAGAGTCAAACTTCCAGTTTTCATAACTAAATGATGGTCAGTTTCACTCTATTTACGAGTCCATTCTTTATGATGAGTTCTAAATTTTCTTTTACACACTCAATGTTTTAAATACCTCCATGGCAGTATAATAGAGTTCAGTATGAAGTGTATCAGCATCGTAGTGTTAAGTATGAAGTATGTCAGTATGGTAGTGGTTAATCATCTTGTGTCAGCATAGCTGATATTTGAAGTTTATTGATCAATGGTATTCTTGCATATTATTGCTCATTGATTCTGAGAATCAGAGTCAGATTTTTCCGGGCCTTGCATAGCCTACTTCATGGTTTATACAGTATTTTTGAGCATATTGGTATAGCCTATTCATGTTACCTTCCGGCATACTCAGTATATTCCATATACTGGCCACATACTCTGTGTTGCACGTTTTTACGCCATGCAGATCCGGCCAGCCATCTGAAAGCTCGTAGTTGACCTGATTTGCATCCCAAGAAGAAGAAGTGGTGAGTCCTCATTGATTCGAGGGTTGGAGTTCTTTGAAGTTATTCTATTCTTTTAGTTATTTTTGCTAGAGTAGAGACAGAGTTATTCTTCTTTATTCCATTCTTATTTTGAGGCTAGCTAGATTTTTTTTTTTTGAACTGGTAGCTAGAGATTTATTTTAGAAATTGAGTATTCAGCTAGTAAAGGCTTTCAGACAATGATTTAGTAGGTTTTGAGTTGTATTTTTCATTATTCATTTAAGTATTTATGTTTAATTCTTGTGAGATGTCCACTGTTTTATATACTATAGGTTGCTCCCGCCGAGTGTTTGAGTGAATAAAGCTATGCTAGTGCTACGGGTTCTTCCGGAGTCACCTGGTGGCTGGGGGTGAGCTCGAAGTGTGACATTACCTTAACAACTTTTCTATTATGAACTAACACTTACTATAGACAATTACCAGTAATGAGATTTTATGCAACTCGGGGGATCATTATACTATTAATCTTTAAATGTTAAAATCATACTTCAAACATACTTATAGCTAATACACTCATTCCGATTTGAAAGTTTAATCAAATCTAACAAATGTAGTGTTTTCAAATAAAATGAAGGCATTAAATTATATTTGACCTCATTTTCCCTGAGACGAGAAGTAAACAACCTGTAGCACATCCTTGTCTGCATTATTCTGAAGTCCTTAAAAACTGTGAGGAACGATCCCCCACCACCAAAACCCCCTACCCAAAACAAATAAATTAAACTAACTTGTTTTCCTCCTTAGCCTCGGGAACAACATTTCCACTCCAACCAATACTAATACAATTTCTGGGAATAAAGAAAACAATGTTTACGAACTATTAATAGTGGATTATATATTCCAGTATAGCATGTAGATTTTATTATTCTTCCATTGTTAACTCCAACTATTCGGACAAAAAAGAGACCTTCCACTTTTTCCTATAGAATTTCTACTCCCACCTTTTTTTGTGCATTCTTTATGTTATAAGACAACAATGTGATTCCAAACATGCACAATGTCGTCCAATAACTAGATAAAGTAAATGATAATATACACATGCACACAAGCAAGTGTATCATTTACATAGTTTCTCCTGAATATTCCCTTAATATAAGACAAGAACAGAAGAAGGTAGAGAATCAGTTAATCTAGATCTAGATTGTTTTCTAAAACTGGAAGGACAAGAAAAGCAAAGGGATACTGGTTGATTACGTATCAATAACTTAATGAAGAGGGAAAACAAGTCTTGAAGTAAAACTAGAACGAAAACACTTTCTTTGCCAAGTGGCAGGTTTAGACTTCCTCTGATCAGTTCATGAAACATTTAACATGGAATTTCAGGCAGAGTAGATTAGGTAGGTTTTTTAACATTCTTCTAACTGTGTTAAACTGACTAATCAGAGCATCTACAAGAAAAAATCAGAGTAGCAGCAGTTAAGCTACATTTTATACAAAGAGACAAGAAAAAAATAAGAGGTACAATAAAAGTCCACATGACCATAAACAAACCAAATAATCGAACTACGAAAAGAATAGTTCTTCAAATATAACTGTGAGAAAGACAAATCATTTCTAGGCACACCCGAGTTAAATAATAAGATTACTTATAGAAAAACAAAAAGACCTACACTTGGGTGATTTGCCGGCTTTCATGATTTCCCCTAAGAATTGTGATTCTATCTCTATAACGAACCTTCAGAGCAACCAAAAGTGTGACAGTCTCCACCGAATAGTATCCACGATCTGCATTCATTGAACAATTATTCAATGATAAACAACTATAAGATATATAATCACCAAGAGAATTGATAATTCTAGGATTAGTAGGACGAAATGAGCGTATGGATGAGAAAAGGAATTGTGCATCACAGAAAACGTTAATACTCGCTCTTTCTTGTTACAGAAAGAATGTTATCTTTTTCTGTAGTTAGAAACTACTATTTAACTTTAAACTTCCAAGTTTACATTAGTGAGATGATCTATGGACACATAACTATCTATAGAATGTTTTAGGCCACAAGTTTCTAAAGTCATCGATACTTTCTTATAATTCGTCACCAAGCAAACACATCTGAAAATAGAGCAGTATGAAACTGTAGTTTATTAGCCTGAAACCTTAATGATGGAGTACTTTTCATATGCAAAACTATAGAAAGAAGACAAAGAAGAATGTATAACGCAATCATCATCACAACGAAAATGTGCAAACTATTTATAAAACAATGGACAACTCTGGGAGAGAAAAAGTTTTCAAGAAATCAGGGATCAGACGGTGTCTGTTGACAGCATTTAAATCACTTCTGTGTTGTATCCCACCAGGCTAAATTTCTAAAATGCCCACGCGACATCTGTGCAGTATATCTTTTCATATAAAGAGCACAAAGTGGTGATGATAACCACTTCTACTAAAGAAAGAATTTATGTAGAACGAAAGGCACAAAAGAACACTTTGTAACAGGTAATAAACCATAGTATCTTTACCCGAATTTAAGAGTCAGAAAATAAAATCCAACACACCAACACTCACTTTCACGAAAGCCCCGTCTTCTTGCACTTAAATAAGCTTAACAAAAGGACAATCTACAAGGACAGAAGGCGAAACTAAATCGACAACTCAACTCTCACTGTCAAGTGTTAAGAAGCACCCTCTCCTCTCACAATTATAAAGCTTAACATAAGGACAATAGACATGAACAAAAAATAATCATGTTTTCAGATACAGTGAACCATAAATACAAACAAATTTTAGTCACTCGTCATTTTGATTGGCTAAACTTATTGTTCCTCAATTAGTGCCCTGCATGTGTTGACAGGATATTTGCAGGAGCAAACTTTGACAAGTCCAAATATCTTTGGCCAATGAAATTTGCCAAATGAATGGGACTTTCTGAACCATGTGCTGCAATCAAAGCCATTATCCAACTTTTGGAAAATTCCAATCAGCAGTACATTTCAACTCTGTACAACAAAATACATGGTTCATCCCTTTGAGGCTAAACAATGAATGACTTAAATTAAAGCTTGTCATTTGTCATCAAACAAGATGTTTTTAATGTAAATTGCCAAAATAAAAAATCGAACACTATAATAACTACACCTGTTAATAAATGGACAATCCTGGGTCATCCACTTCCTGAAACGAAAAATGAATACTCCTGATGTGGCAGATTTCGAGGCACTGTTATTTTCTGAGAAAACCACTCACATAACTATTAGAGCTGAAAACAAGCATAGGTGTTCAGCATAAAAGTTCCAGTCCACAATCAAATATACAATGTTGTTACAGGACCTACACCTCCCTTCACATTAGTGGGCATTCTAATTAGTACTTGTCACTACACATCCCATCTTTGCCCATATCTGATGACAATAATCCAACAACTACACCTCAACCCCAAACTATTCGTTATATGAATCCTCAATATCCACTCTGCTCTTTTTGGACTTCCATTCAAATATCTGTTTCGTATTTTGATATCAAATTGTGAGTTTTCTATCAAGGGAAGGTTCCCTAATTCTCTATGGACATACAACAACAACAACAACAATGTAACTAGTGAAATCCCACAAGTGGGGTCTAGCCCTTCTAGGGAGGATAAAGTGTACACAGACGCTTACCCCTTCATGATGTAGGGTAGAGAGGTTGTTTCCAAAGGATCCTCGGCTCAATTATAGCAAATTAAAATAGGTATGAAGCGGGAAAACGGCAACAAATAAAACATAAAACTAATAAGGAAGCATTAAAAACAACAAAATAATAGAAATCAAAAGCAAGACTCTTCAAGAACAAGGCTAATACTACAACACACACCACCAAGCCTTAACGCGTTGAAAGGCAAAACAACACTCAACCACCTACTAGCCTCTACCCTAGACACCTCCTATATAAAGTCATGTACTCGGTAAGCTGAAGTTGCACCATGTTATATTGACCTACTGAACATAAAAATAAAAATAAAAAATCAATAGAGAAGCAAAGACACAATTAGACAAAATTGGACCACAAAAGGAAGTACTTGAACAATTCAATTTACATCTAAAGAATCCAAAGCCCTAATAAATGCAACAAAAACTACAAAGAAGTCTCCATATATCTCAAACTCACCAACATAATCGCCCATAAAGAGATAATTCGTATCAGGAGCATTGCCACCAATTCGGAAGAGCTCAATCAGGTCATAAAACTGTCCATGAATATCACCACAAACAGTAACCGGACATTTGACAGGCTGAACATTCCATTCCTCAACAAGTATAGCCCTCGCTTGATCACACAGAATTTTCACATCCCCTTCCGATAACGGCTTGCACTCCATCAAGTGTTCGATCTGCCGATCTAGATCTCCATGCGATGGCATCTTTGTTTTTGTTTTTTCGGTTTACCGATCTGAAAACTCAACGCCCGCCGACCGACCGACCGAAGATCGAGCGGTGAATATTTCAGCTGATACTAAAATTAGGCAGGAAAAAAAATTAAAACATAAACAAAGAGATTGAATATTGATAAAAGAGAAAAAACCTAGGGTTTGAATCTCCAAATCATTTGCTATTTCTGATATTCCTCTTGTTTCCCTCTCTCTCTCTATATATATATTTATCTTTCTCCTCCCTCACTCTCTCTCTCTCTCAGAAAAGAATAAATTATTTTTTTTTTTAAAAAACTTCTTATTTATGATTTTCTTAGTGAACATTTTTTATATTTTGAGAGGAAAAAACAAACCCAAATGTACTGTCAATTATATATATACAGCTATTATTCCTCTTCATCTAAAAAAATTTCAACATGAAATATATATATATAGCTATTATTACTTTTCATCTAAAAAAGTTTCACCCCGTTTCATGTTGATAATATATTATGTGCTTTTATATAACTTAAGCCTTATCAAATTTATATTTAAAGATCTCAATTTTGAATTACTTCTTTGAATGAAAAAATATGCTTGCAAAGTGCCACCAAATATAGTTATTTAAATTGTTAAAAAAATAAAATTACCTCTAAAAATATTGTTTGACCGTATTCTATTTGCGATAATTATTAGAACCTATACCAAAAAATATTAAAAATAAAAAGACAAACGTTAGAATCTAGAATTAATTAAAATAATAATGATATGCTAGATATCATGGTTTATTCACAATTGAATCAATTAATATAGAGGTGTCTGTAGTTCAGTGTGAATTGTTTTTTATTAAAATTAAAATCAAACTAATTAATTTAGTTGACTTTTAAAATCAAACCTAGTAAAATAAAATTAAAATTATTGATTTGAATCTTGCCGATTTTGGTTCAGTTTAATTTCACAGGCCCTTGCATAAATTAGATTTTTGTAAAAAAATGTTGACCAAAAGCAAAAACCCTACTGTAGGTTATCATGTAAATATTGAGTAAATCAAAGCGTAAGCAAATACTTGATCACCAAAAGTTCCAAGTGGTTAATGGATCATTTACTTTTGCATTTGACATGCAATGCCTCTTTCCTTTGCAGTCACATGCTAAGGGAACCGCAACCATGAATGCAGCCAGTCCCATGATGATAGTAGAAACATCAACCTTGCACATGTTCATGGCATCATAAATTCCCATTCCTATCAAAAATAATAAATCAAGTGTGTTTCAATTTTTGTTAGTGCAGCGGGCAAGAGGTGTTAGAAAGTAAGAAAGGCATTATAAGGTGTTATTCATTCTAATGGCTATCTAAAATCATTCAGAAGCTAAAAAGAAGTTTTAATAGGCAATTATTTAGCACTCTCTTAATAATTAAGAAACAAAGGAGAAAAATTTGTTGTTCAAGATAACAATACATTAAATTACTTTTATGTCACCTTTATAAATATTAAGGCTTTAAAAAAATCGATAATATCGTATGCAACCAAGGTAAATGAACCAGTAAAATATACCAATAGGTACTGAACTACCACGTAAATTAATGATTAACTTGATGTTCTTTTTTTAATCTTCTACATCAAGAATTAATAGATTGTTTATAATAAAATATGCAGTGATATCATAATTATAATAATTTAATAAAAAACATAATCAAGATTATAGTTAAATTATATTCAATCCAAATCAAAGAACTAAGTAATATTTTAAAAAACACACAATAATCATTCAGAAGAGAACTAAAGAAATAGTTTACAACTTAAGACAAAGGGTAGAAGAATTGATTACTTTTAGAACTTCATATAAATCTACAGAACAGATAGTAATACATATGTTCATATTGAAAAATATAAAACTACACAATAATTAAGTGATACTACTAAAAAAATAATAGGAGAGAAGGATCCACTTTCTCTCTCACACAAAAAGCTACAATATACATCCTTTCTCACACAAAAAAAATTACACTACTTAAATACCTACTATTTTTTGTACCTTCTTATTTGTACCTTCTTACTAAACTTTTATGCCTTAATTCAACTTCTCTCAAGTAGTGCGTAGAAGAGGAAGAGGGAGAATTTAGAAGAGGAAGATGAAAAGCGAAAGAACATAATTATCTAAAATATACCACTTCTTGAATCTGTAGAAGAGGCATAAACATTTACATTATTTGCGCCAATTTGGTTCCTACAATAGTCAGTACATCTCTTTTGTTTGACGCCGTTGTTTGCTCCAATTTGATTACATAGTTGTCTTTTGGATTATTTTTTTTAAATATTTTTATAGCAAATATTAATTGTGGAAGGAAAAAAGTAAAAGGATAATTTTGCCAACTGCAATAACTTGTAATGAAGGCAAAAAAATTTAATCAACATTTCTAAGGACATTTATACTTTTAATATAATATAGATATAGTTATTAATGTATATATAAAATCATACATGAAAAGTTTTTATAAAAATAATTTATTCTTAAGTCTTTTTAATGTAATTAATATTATTTACTTTCATAAAGATTTAATTACAAAGGTAAAATAAAAAACTTAGTTAGTACATCTCAGTGTTTGAGGTCGTTGTTTGCTCCAATTTTATTACATATCTGTCTTTTGAATTTATTTTTGAAAAAAAAAAAACTATAGCAAATATTAATAGTGGAAGGCAAAAAGTAAGAGGATAATTTTGTCAACTGCTAAGAACTTATAATGAAAGACAAAAAGTTCAATTAACATTTCTAAAGACACTTTTAATATAATATAGATATAGTTATAAATATATATATAAAATCATATATAAAAAGTTTTTTAAAAAATAATTTATTCTTAAGTATTTTTAATGTAATTAATATTACTTTCATAAAGATTTAATTTCAAAGGCAAAATAAAAAAAAATTAGTTAATTCTATCTTTAATAATTCCAAAAACACCTTGTATGGGAAAGGGGGGAGTAGAACTTACTTTAACATCTCGTATAGGACAGACGGAGTAGAGCTTTTTCTATTACAGTTACACTTCTCTAAAATATTTATTATTTATAATAATATTTTACTATAAAAATTTACAAAATTACATTTCTTTTCATATAAGTAAGTATGTTTGCCATAACAATATTTTGTTATAGCAATAGAGAAAAAAAAGTCAAAAACAATAACATCATTATAAAGAAATTTAACAGTATATGAGGATTGAGTAATTAAGAAGTACGACAAAAGAGAAAAAAATTTGACCCGCACCTATTATGAATATATAAGTTTTGTATGAAAAAATTTTGTTAGTACCATTAGACTATAACTTTTACAATTAAAATATGTACGTGTTGTATCTCATTGCGGGGGTTGGAGGAAAAAATGTCCCTATATACTAAGTTTGAAGAAAATTCTAAAATATTTTTAAATTTATTTAAGTTGTTTCTAAGATTTGATGTGAAATAATAATGGATATTTTAGTTCTCAAAAAATTAAAGTCATTTTGTAATGACCCGCATTGTCATTTATAATAAATACGCGACATTTTGTATTCTAGAGCGTTTCAGTAGTTGCCCAAGTCATTTATGACTTGTTGGGACTGGTATTTTGGATCCTTGGAGGCTCGGTTGAGAAATATCTCAAATTGCCTGTTTTAAAGCCTAAAACTAAGTACTCGTTGACCAAAGCCAACTTTCCTTCAAGATGAGTTCGGAATTAAATTTCAACAATTCCGTTAGCTCCGAAATGACAAACCAAGTCAAGATTGACCTTAAGTTTGTGTTTCGGAGTTTCCGTTTGCAATTTATGCCGATTTGTGGATTTTAGTTAATTTAATGCCTAAAAGTGGAGTTTGGGTGGAGGTTTTGGTGTTCGTAGTGTAGGATCGGAATTTTGACGCTTTTATCAGCTCCGAAATGGTAAATTTAGGGTAGTTTGACCTGGTACGCTTTCCAAGGTGTTCGTGCTCAATTTGAGTTGTTATGTGGAAAGTTAGAAATTTCTTAGTTTTGGCTAAGTCTTGGTCGGGGGTTAATTTCGCTTAAACGACCTCCGATGTCAATTCCATCGATTTTATTAAGTCCAGAATGTATTTTTCCCATAAAATACATATTTTGTTTGTCAAAATTGAACTCCGTTTTATTTTCAAAACCCCGGTGGAAATTCAGAACAAATGTTGTTTTCCTGGTTAAAAGTATTTCCACATATTCACTACGAAAACATCATATATTATACAATTATTCTCAAAACAAAGTCA
>JBDJHY010000001.1:5213940-5230338 GCA_039654485.1 Withania somnifera | reverse complement strand
GTTCTTTTACTGTATGAGCTTTTATAGTTGATTTCAATAACAACCACATTAGTGACACTGTGAACGGGGAGTAATAATCTCCTTAGTAGTTATTACCACCTTCTTTGTAACTGTCGTTGCCTCATTAGTGGGCACTGTAAATGAGGGGTAATAATCTCTTCAACGGTTGTTATCACTTTAATAGTAATTACTTTATCGTTACTCTACATTAATTATGTTGTTAATAGTAATTATTAATTATTATTAAATCCTTGTTACTACCGTTGAGTATTCTGTCGATGAGGTCAAGGTCCCAAGAATTGACAACCCCAGCAACACCGTATTTAACTTTGCCCAGATTATAGTAGGGGGGAAACAAAACCCATCTACTTTAAAAAGGAAAAATTTATCCTTCCAATCAGTAATTTTAAAGAGTCGAATCCTAAAGCTACGAAGGGGGCTAAAAAAGTACCATCCTATGGAAGGCCCAGAACACTTTACTGTGAAAAAGTATTTGAATAAATCTATGGAAGGCTCTACCCCAACTTTAGAATAAGCAAGTGTAAAATCTACGATGGTATGCATGACGTTAAGCGTCTATTGCAGAAGTGTCAAATTAAAAGATGCTAATATCCTAATTAATAAGGGAAAGAGAGAAAACGTAACTGAGACTCTATATATTCGTAATACATGCAACAGTACCCCAACAGGGGCGAGCAAGCCTTGTCACAGGAACGGGGTATGGTAAACTCAAAACTAGGGGGAAAATGATGTTCCCTAAAAAAGGGTGGCAAAGAGTCTACAAAAAGGCTACTTGCAACCTTTGAGACCAGCAAATTATGGCCCTCAAAAATTTGGGACGATGGAGATAGAGATTGGAGGTCAGGGGTATCACTACCTACGCAATAGACCTCTGTCTCATATGTACTAGGAGAAGGAGAAGAAGAAGGATAAGACATACTTACTGATATGGAAAAAGTAGAAAAGTTTGAAATAATGAAGAAAGACTCTGGAAAATATGAAAGCAAGAAAATGAACAAAGTAAGAAGAGATGCAAAAGAAAGAAGAGAAAACTTATATAAAAGGATGATTTAGAATCCTAAGGGTCAGTAAAAAAGAGATAATTATTGAAGAGAAAAATAAAACTACGGTACAGTAAATACCGCATATTCCCAAGGTAAAAAGTACCAGAAAAGATGTATCCATTAAGAGGATAACGACACATGTGCGTCCATCAGAGGATTACGACACGTGGAAAGCAAAAGAGGAAATAAGTTAAAATAAAGGAAATAAAGAACGGGAAACCTAGATAAGATAAAAAAGCTCCCGCCCATACCATTTCCTCAAGAGATACCCGATGTCACACGATCACTTTATCTTAGCTAGGTTTGTATAGGCAAGAAAAAACTCTTTTCTTAAAAGCAAAGGTCATAACGACCTCGGACGCTATGGCTTCTGTCTAAGCACCTCAGCTACATGATGGTTGATGTAACATTTAGCATAAAGATAGTTCACCTCGGCATGAGCTATCTCAGTACGCCCAAATTTTAATAACTACCTTGGCAAGACAGCTGAGGTGAATCATTAAGCATATTCAGAAAAGCTCTGACTTTATAAATGACCTCGGGGAAAGACCTTAGAGAAATATAGTTAATTCCTACTATATGATTCTAGTCGAATAGCGTAACACACACTTCGACTCCTGGAGGGGGGAATACTGTAGAATAACGGTAGATACAAGGATTTAATAGTAATTAAGAATTACTATTAATAACATAATTAATGTAGAGTAACTTTAGATTAATTACCATTAACGTGGTATCATTCGTTAAGGAGATTATTACTCCCCATTTGCAGTGCCCACTAATGAGGCAATGATAGTTACAAAGAAGGTGACAATAACCACTAAGGAGATCATTACTCCCCATTTACAGTGCCACTAATGTGGCTGTTATTGGAACCAGCTATGAAAGCCCATATAATGAAAATGCAAAGGTACGCTCTTTATAATACTCTCAAAATACTGTTGATATTTTTCTCCCCAAACTTTTTACTAACTTAAGCATCGGAGAATTTACCCTGTCGACCACCTTGGGCTTTGTTTTGTAGACACTTATTCCAAATTCATTAATGTTGCCATTTACTATAAGGTAGATTGTATAGTAAGGATTTATTGGTGATCTTTAGGAATTCATCATCATTCACTTTTACGTGTTCATTATATTTAAAATAGATATTCATAAAAGTTTACTTGTTCTCCTTAACAATTTAAAAGAAAATTTACCACTTTAATTCTTATCCAATTTATCCTTATTGTTAACTATAGTTATTTTCTAATGTATTTATAAAAATATTATATTTAAAGAGGGTACACGCTAACTATAGCTAAGCAATGCGGGTTCTCACACTTTAATTTGTGTTTGTTATGATTAAATTAGTTATAGGAAAAATAACCCTCTGTGACTATTTGGGCAAATTATTTATCCATTTTAGAAAAATATCAAATAATTACAACATATGACCGATATTTGTCGGCCTTTTGAAGCGCTGATCTTGGCTCATCTAGTGCCATTTTTGGCATTCCCGAAAACTTTCTGTTATGCTTCTTCTTCTTTTTTTTGTGTGTATATATATTGTATAATTATGTATAAGGTGTATAATAGTATTAAAATATTTTGTAAAAATTCGTATAATTTTGTATAACTATTTAAAAGTATATATAAATATAGTTTTTTATACTTTTATACACATTTATACAAGTTTATAAATTTGTGTACAGTAAATATATAAAGATGTATAAACTTATATAAACATGTATACCATGTCAAAATTGGTCTATGTGAGTGCAATTCCTTTTGTCCATGTAAATATAATTATTTTATCTAAAGGCTCTATTTTTTTGATTTCTCCTAAATTATATGGATTGATCGATGTACATATCGGGTGTAAATTAAGAAATTATTCAAATGAAAGAAAATTAACTTTAGGTTAAGTAATTTTTTTAAATATATAAATCTTCATGATGCTGCCGGGAGGCTTAGGAAATCCAATTGGTAAATAATTCAACATTTTCAGAAAAAAAAATCAGTATTATCATGGGTTTCAAAAAATCTTGAATTTGACATTATTTTACACTTTATGAGTAAATGATTATAGGTGCAAGTATATACTTGAATACCTTAATCTTCCTTATAGTTGGCCTAGTTTTGAGAATAATTTGTGATGTCTGCGAGTTTAAATGTGAATAATAGTATAAATAGGTGTTGAGTACCGATTAACATTTTTATAACCCACTAGATCCAAAAAAAAAATGCAAAAATGGGGAAATAAAGTTTAGACAGAATCACATGATTTAAATGGCTAGTCTAAGCAAGTTTTGATGTGTTTCGCTTGAGTTTTTATGTTGAATCGTCTCATTGTTTGTTGTGAGATTTTGTACGTTATTTTTGGGACTCAATTAAAGGTTAGATATCTATGGAAACAAGCAAGTACACTAAGGGATCAAGGAGTAAAAATCACCAGTACACTAGTGTATGTGCAGCAAATTCTATAAAACTTGTATGAGATTGAAATGGAGGCATGAAACTTGGGAACCATTTGTGATCTTTCAAGATGTGAAGGATATGGGGGCAATACACATACACAAAAGGAGATAAAATGCAATAAAATTCAAAGTCGAGCTGATTTAGAGAATTTGATGTTTGTGATCCTAGGGCTTACTTTGTAGCATTGTGGAGGATTGATGGTGAGTTTTTGAGCATGAATTGAAGCTTTTTTTGCGAAGAAGCAGTGTATGGTATTGCAAATAAACTCATAACCAACCTCAACGGGGAGATATAATGCATCAAATATTATCACGAAGTTGGGTGGAAGATGAATTCACACATTTTGGTTCCAGCAATAACTTGGGCGTCACCAAGCTAAGGTGCGTAACTTTCCGGCGCTCAATCTACTTATCTCACACCCTAATGGTTTTTCAAACACCCCAAACAACACAACACACTCCCTTAGTTTCCAAAATTACCAGCGCGGCACCCTCCTTAGATGCACAAGTAACTAGAGCGTCGCACACTTGTTACCAAGTGAAAAAGATAAAACTTGGACGAACCGAAAGATTTGGGGTTCATTTTGTATTATTAAAAATATGTTGGGGGTTGTTTTGCATGAAATTTGGGGCCTATATCAGTGGTACTTAGCATATATTACGCCCATCTTGGAAAAAAAAAATGAATTTGGAGCACAAGAGAAAGAGTATGAACTTAACCTTAGAGTTCTTTATTCTTCTTTAGTTTTCTCTTATTTTTACTTAAGATTTTCATTATGGAGATTGTTTGTGAACATATGAGTGGATAAACACCCTTTTTTGAGGGTTAAGACTACGAGACATGATTGCTTAAATTAGTTTAACATAAGTTTATATTGATTATCACATTGATTGTGCCTATTGTTCTTGTGCATAGAATCCTAGAGATTAGCTACCTTTGGGATAAATATATTGGCTACTCTTGAATTCGAGAGATGACGAGAGAGTTAGAACGTGGACTAATAGGAAGTGTGGATCACAGACTATACGAAAGTAGGAGTCGTTAGCCTTTGGATAAGGATATACCAGGATGTTGCACTTGGTCCACTACGGGAAGATAACGTTAATGCATTAGACCTAGTCGAGCTATCTCCGTTCAATGATGTAGTTAGTTATCTTGGTTTAATAAAAGGCTAGAAGATCGGAATACCATGGCAATAACATCAACCTTGAATCAACAATCGAGATAATGACCTAAACCAACATAAAAGCTAGATTTAGGCAGGATAGTGGAGTGAAGTCTTAGCCCCGAAACTCTCCGATACTTGGTTATACCCTAAAGATCAGATGTAATTAGTTGTTATTTCATTTTTACTTTAATTCCACCAAATTTCTATCTCACGCCACTTAAATAAATAAACATAAACTAGTCTAGTCTAGTAGATATTAAACAACATTGTATCCTGGCTCTAGAAAAAGCCACTATATTATTTTTTAGACCATGTACACTTGCACGTGTGCAAAAGTTACAATAAGTTTTTGGCGTAGTTGCTAGGATTTCGGTGTTAAATTTTTTATCTAGATTAGACTTTTTTAAAATTTATTTAAGTTGTACATAGTTTATTTTTGTATGAAGTTCTTTTTAGTTTCTTTTACTCTTTATTCACTCTTCTTGATATGTCAAATTGGGATAAATGTTGGTTGAATAATGGACATTCTTGTAGTGTTTGTGGAGGAAACCAACTAGAAAGTAATTGTCTTATTATTCAAAGCAGGGATGTGTGCACCTACCCAATCTTCATAATAAATGTCATTTATGTGGTTGTTTTAATTATCATTGGATTATTTTCCAAAAATATAATTTCATTCATGCATCGAATCTAAACCCTAGAAGATACATGATGTTGAGAACCCTGAATGACCCTCGACTAATCTTGTATATCCAACATATCTAGTAGGCCATACGGGAAGTGAGTAGAAACAATAATATGAACTCAAGTGAACAAATTGGAGTTAAAACAACAAAGTCTGAACTAGAATGGAAATAATAAATCAATCAAGAACAAAATACTGAACATTATGTCAGAAGAAGAAAACTCGAATCTCAAACTACCACAACTTACTGTTTGCTTGAACGCCTCTACTAACTGCAATTTACTGGCTAGAACAGATTCTAGATCATAAATGAGTACTGAAAGGAAGCATGAGATAAACTAAGGCATCCAGGAGATTTCTGGACTAATATTTGGGCCCACGAGTCATGAGAACTCACCACAGAGATTTTACTGAATGGAGATATAAAGCTCTCCGCGAGCGTAAGGTGGAAGGCCTGAGGTCACATAATTAGTGTAGGCAAAAGAGTATGTGTCAGTACTTATGGAATGCACTGAGTATATAGGAATAAAATATAATTGGTCCGAACATATAAGCAACAATGTATAAACAATAAATTTGAAAACAAAAATTTTGAAATCGGAAGCTAAAATACAAGTGTAGCATAAAGGTAAATTGTAATCTGAGAAACAGATAAAAACTATATATCATTTTAAATCATGAGACTGGAATGCAATGACTCACCTTTACTGAAAACATGCTTTAAAAGTTAATCATCATGCTAATATTGATAATACTCATACTTTACTATAAACTGAAAAGTCATACAACATATTCACTATTCTTGTAAAACTGAAAGCTAAACATATTTGGGGACATGGGTGTGAGTTTCTCTTAACGTATATATAACCATGTGAGCTACATGAGTTTCGGTGTACTTCCCCTATATCGAAAAAGAGGGGTCCAATACTTGCTAAGGTAAGGGACCAAAACTTACTTTATGGATCCACCAAAACTTTTAACCGAGCGTCTTTGGGTTAAAAAGACTCTGTGGTGGCAACTTAGTTTGCAGGGTATGCAACTTTGGACTCATACCCATCTCGGTGCTATATACTACTCCTAAAACTGAAATACATGTTCTCATACTGTACTTAAACTTGGACTGGTAAAATAGTGCTTTAATTAAACCTGTACTAGTCTCATTGGAAGAAACCGAGTTTGTTCTCACTTAGGTTCTTAAATACCGAATGCACTTATTTCAGGCCTAAAAACTAATATTTATCATACTTTGTGATGAAAATACCAAAATATACTGAAAGGTGCTATAAATAGCCTAAAATATGTGCGTTCAAGCATAATTAGCAAATACTTGAAATACTGAACTTAAGCCATATAATCTTGCTTATATACTTTGTATGCTTTACAATTGATAAATTCACGATATGCTTACGAATAATGGAAAACCTGAGTAGTGACATGTATACACGAAGGAACACAATATAACAATCTCATATGAAGAGGACGATTCTTCCATGAAACTTTGATTAAGGAATTGGATCATTCTTGAATACGAAGATAACCAAGTCATTATCTTATAATCATGTAAAAGCATGATAAAACTTATGAAAACATTACTATGAATATTAAAACATCATTCAAGACTAGACTTATAACTTAGGAATAGATTTGGGTAAGAACACTAATCATGGGATTCCTAAAATCTTAATTAGAAAATATAAATTTAGGCATTAGAGTGAAAGGATATTTTTAGTGAATTCCCACATACCCGTTGATTGAAAATCCTATGGAAAATCTAAGGAAAAGGTTGAATTCTTCTGAACTTGGATATTAAAACCCTTGCTTTTTCTTGAGAGATATTTCTAACTTTAAAATCGTAAAAGTGAAGAATGATGAATTTTTTTAAGTGTGGTATTGTGGTATTAACCCCTGCGAAAGCCAAAACGGCATAATTTTTCGACATAATTGAGTTGTGCCCTTTTTAAAAAGGAGTTGAAAATTCACACCTGGAAACTTAACCTCGCGTCATGGGGCTTATCGTGACCTTAAACAAATATCCACAGTGCTAAATACAGTGGCGAGGGGTTTAAATGACCACTTTAACCTCACGGCGCGAGGTTTATCTGGTGACTTAAACCTCGCGTCGCTGGGTTTAGTCCCCAAGTAATTTTTTGCTAAAAATCCCATGCATGCAACCCAAGTCCATTTAATATGATGCATGAGTATAAACACTCATTTTCGAAGAACTAATTTACTAGGAGACTAAAAGGAACATGAGTAAATGAGTCACGGGTATTACAATATTTTGTCCTTAGAATCATTCATCCTTGAATGATAGTTAAGCAAATGAATTAAGCTTGAACAGATGGGATGGCTAACATTCAAAGTTAAGCATAAAATGGGTCAAACCTTAATTTATCTGAAACTGAATACATAAGCACATGATAATTGAGGCCTCTAACTGACTGGAACATGAATGCAACTAAGCACACTATGAACTCATTAATATACATAGGGCCACATTATGTTAATAGGGAATATCCTGAAGTTTAGGGGGGAGTAACTATGGAAGTTGACGAATGACTAGTACCTTAGACTAAGCTGGAATTCTGAGAAAACAAATGGAGATACCTAGCCATCATATATGATTCGGCTTCCCATGTCGCTCTTTCTATAGAATGGTTTGTCCAAAGGACCTTAACTTAGACCACCTCATTACTTCTGAGCCTACGAACTTATGGTATAAAATCTGGACAATTTCCTCATAGGATAGGTTGTCCTTCACACTTATATGGTCTAAAGGCACGTTAAGTGATAGATATCCAATACACTTCCTTAACAAAGTTACATGGAAAGCCTGGTGAAGTTAACTCTGCAGGAAAATCTAACTCATAATTCACCTTGCCCACTCTTCTTTAAATCTATTACGGGTCTATGGCGAGGACTAATCTTTCCCTTTTTCTCGAATCTCGTAACCCTTTTCATAGGAAAAACCTTCAGTAACACCTAATAATTGACTTCAAACTCGAGGTCTCTTCTCCTTACATTGTCATACGACTTTTGCCTACTCTAGGCTTACCTCAGTCTCTGTTGATGAGATGAACCTTTTTCATGGCCTCGTGGACTAGGTCTGGCCTTATCAATGCAAAATCACCAACTTTGAAGCACCCTATAGGATACCTACATCTCCTTCCATACAAGGCTTCATATGGATCCATTTTAATGCTAGCATGGTAATTGTTATTATATGAAAATTTAACCAAATCTAGGTGGTCATACCAGTTGCCCTTCAAATCTAGCACACTGGCTCTCAACATATCCTAAACTGTCTAAATACCGTGTTCTGCTTGCCCGTTAGTTTACTAATGAAATGCAGTATTAAGGAGCACTCGGGTACCTATACCTTTCTG
The DNA here is from genome assembly GCA_039654485.1 of Withania somnifera. Taxonomy (NCBI): domain Eukaryota; kingdom Viridiplantae; phylum Streptophyta; class Magnoliopsida; order Solanales; family Solanaceae; genus Withania; species Withania somnifera. Next base: position 5,221,575 of record JBDJHY010000001.1, on the reverse strand, counting down.
GATGGATTTCTGAAATTGATAGGTAAAGTGGGTATCTGTATCTGAAATAATAGATAATGGAGTACAATAGAACTTTACAACTTCTTGAATGAACAAAATGGCATAGTCCTTTGTTGTATACAAAGTCTTAATAGCCAAAAAACGAGTTGATTTGGTCAACCTATGCACAATTACCCAAATAGAATCATGTTGTTTACGAGTTCGAGGCAAACCAACAGTGTAGTCTAAATCACTACCTCCTACCTCCATGCTAGAATCTCAAATTCTTGGGTTATACCTCCTGGCTTCTAATGTTCAACCTTTACCTACTGATAATTGGGACACTTAGCTACAAAACCTGTTATGTCCCTCTTCATCCTGTTCAGCTTCCACTAAAATCTTTTTTCATAACCCATTAACATCTGGGACACATAATCGACCTTGATATCGAAGCACACCATCTCCTTCTTGGGTGAAAGACTCAATCTACTTTGCAAGAACATATCCTTTAAGTTTCATCAAAACTGGATCATTACCCTAGTTCTTTCACCTCACTACTATAGACGACTCTAAAGCATTCGGACCAACACAATACCATAACCAAACAAATATCTAAGCGAGCAAGTCGGTGCATTTCGCAAACCAACTCTCTTTTTTTCCCTCAACATGAGCCACACTACCCATAGGTAGTTGGCTTAGTTCATCCGCAACATCATTCGTCTTACCAGGATGAGGAAGCACACTCATGTCATAATCTTTAAGAAGTTCTAACCACCTCCTTTTATGAAGGTTCAACTCCTTCTGAGTAAACACATACAGTAGGCTTTTGTGGTTCGTAAACACATCTATATGAGTACTGTACAGATAGTGCCTCTAAATCTTTAAAGTAAAAATGACTACTGCTAAATCAAAATTGTGAATAGGGTACCTCCTCTCATGATTCCTAAGCTATCTGGATGCATAAGCTATGAGTTTACCATGCTGCATTAGAGAATAGTCAAGCCCAACTCTAGAGGCATCATAATAAACTATTTGTATCATCTGGCAGGGTCAACACTCGGGCAGGAGTCAATTTATCTTTCAATTTTTAGAAACTCTTCTCACAGCTATAGGTCCACTAAACCTTCACCTTCTTTTGAGTCAACCTTATCAAAGGTGAAACTATGGATGAAAAAACTTCAAAAAACCTCCTATAATATCCAGCTAAACCGAAAAAACTTTGAATATCTGAAGGAGAAGCAGGTCTAGGCCAGTTGTTTTTACAATATTTATTTTTTGCTAATCTATATGGACACCATCACCAGAAACCACATGGCCCAAGAAAAAAACCAACCTCAACCAGAATACATACTTAGAAATTTTTTCATACAATTGTTAGTCCTGAAGAGTCTACAATACATTCCTTAAATAATCTGCATGCTCTGTCGTACTTCTAGAGTAAACCAGAATGTCATCTATGAATACAATCACAAACATTTAGAAGTACAGCTTGAACACACTGTTCATGATATCAATTAAAGTTTAAGGAGCATTTATTAGTCCAAACAACATAACTATGAACTCAAAGTGTCCATATCGTGTTCTGAAGGCTATCTTCGAGATACAGTATTTTATAATCTTAAGTTGATGATATCTAGACCCGAGGTCAATTTTGTATAAAAAGCTAGCACCTTGAAGCTGGTTGAACAAGTAATCTATTCTGGGTATGGGGTACTTATTCTTGATAGTGACTGGTGGTAATCTATTCACATTCAGAAGGACCCATAATTTTTATGCACGAATAGAATTGGGCGCACCCCAGGGTGATACACTGGGCTGGATGGAACCTTTATCTAAACGGTCTTTAATTGATCTTTTAGATCCTTGAGCTCTACTGCTTCCATTTTATATGGCAGAATGGATATGGGTTGAGTATCTAGAAAAAGGTCTATTCTGAAGTCTATCGCTCTATCTAGAGGGACTCTAGGTAGATCCTTGGGGAAGACTACTAAAAACTCATATAAAACTGGGACTGACTAAAGATTTGAGGTCTCGAATTCAGTATCCTTAACCCAAATAAGATGGTAGATACACCTTTTTCATATAAGCTTTCTGGCCTTAAGGTATGAGATGAAACGACCTCTAGGTACTGAGAGATTACCCTTCCATTCTAAGACTAGATTATTTGGAAATTTAAACTTGACCACTCGAGTCCTATAATTAATGGGATCATAGTATGAATGAAGCCAATATATGCCTAGGATGACATCAAAGTCTACCATGTCAAGTTATACTAAATCAATTGAGATGGCCTTTTGGAGGATTGAGACTTGACAATTTCTGCAAACTCTTTTTGTTGTGACTGAGTCACCAATTAGGGTAGGAATTAAGAAGGGCTCTTGAAGGGTTTCGGGAATGACACCAAACTTATAACAATATAAAAAGTAGCAAATGATAAGGTAGACCCTGGATCTAGTGAGGCATAAATATAAAAAAGAGTAAAACTGAAGCACACCAGTGACAATATCTGGGGAGTCGTCTTGATCCTGATGAGAACCAAGTGCATATAGGAAATTTTGTCTCTCACCTTCAATGGTCTAGATGTGGTACCTTGTTGAGTTGGGCAACCTACTGTAGCTACCGGAGCGGTGGACTGAGCATGATTTCCACTCTTACCTTGCCTAACTGAAGGTCAATATCGAATCCTGTGACCGATATAACCATAACCAAAGCAGCCCTTCTGCCTAGAAAAACACTTCCCTGGATGTGTCCTGCCACATTTGTTTCAAGTAGGGTAATCACGCCCTTTGCAACACTTCCTTTTAACTAGGTTCCCCAGGACTAGTACCTCCTACCATGACAGGGCCAGAAATACTGAGATGGGCCCCTAGTGGATGAATAAGATGGCAATGAAACTTTTGATAATAGTTGGACAGACTATTACCTCCAGTCTTCTGCTAGTTGAACCCAAAAGTTCCAATCTTATCTCTCTTGTTACGAGACTTTTCCTTGCCATTGTGTTATCTTCCTCCACCTGTTCTAGGTGTACCATAAGCCTTCCTATCTCTATATATCTAATCAACATTGCTTCTCTACCCTCCCTTCAAGTGAGGGGATTTCTTGTTCATGAACAAACTTATCATGTTTTTCAGGTCACGACCATATCAGCAGCATACCTCGATAATTGGATGAACCTGAGCCCATACTCTGCCACGCTTATGGAGCCCTACTCCAAATTCATAACTAGAGAACCTTAGCCTCTCTCTTCTCTAGGGGAAAAATCCTCCCTAAGAAAGCTTCTTCAAATAATGTCCAAAATAGAGGCCCATTACCTCCCATGTTCTTCTTCTATTTGTCAAACCAAAACCCTTGCCACATCCTTAAGCTAGTAAGCGACTAGGTCAACACTATCTATTTCAATCACCGTCACTACTCCAATGACCCCTTAGATCTCCTCAAGAAAATTCTCAAGGTATTCTCCCATCTTATACCCTAAAAATTTTGATGGATTGAGCCAAAGAAACTCTCGAAGTTTAGAGGTATCTGGGGCACCTTGCCGAGCTGCTGGTGTATCCCTCTGCTGAAAAACATGAGCTATAATAGCCTAAGATAACAGTTGGATGGAATTTCCAAACTTTGGGTTAATGACCTCGCCTTTTGGTGCAACTAGAACCAGTGAGGCCTTATTGGCGGCCTGATGGGGACTTCTGGGAACTTTGCATAGAGGCATGATCTAAAACATATAAACTAAGAATTAGGGAAACTCAGATTTAAACTCAGGGCACGACTGAAAGTGATAAAAGAAGGGAAACTTGTACTTAAAATGCTTCACATCCGCTGCATTATAAGTGTAGCGTGGTTCATACACATAAAAGAAACTCTACTAAATGCGACTTTTGGACAACCTAGAATCCTTGAACCTTGTACTATAATACCATATTTTTTACGCCCTGAATCTATACCCTGGATGAGACAGAGTGCCGAGAACCCCAAAGGACCCTCAACTAACCCTATGTATCAGGGATAACTACTAGGCTATACGGGAAGTGAAGTAGAAAAAGTAATATGAATTCAAGTGGACAAATTCTGTTAAAACAACAAGGCCTGAACATTATGTCTGAAGAAGGAAACTTGAATCTTAAACTACTATAACTAACTCTTTCCCTGAAAGCCTCTACTAAATGGAATTAACTAGCTAAAACGGATTTCTAGCTTATAAATGAATACTAAAATTGAAAGAAAGTAAGAAAAAAACTAAGACATCCATAAGACTTCTGGACTGATATTTGATCCCTTGGTCATGAGGACTCACCACTGAGATTCTACTGAATGGAGATCCAAAGCTATCTGCAAGCATGAGGTGGAAAGCCTGAGTCTACATGGTTAGCATTGGAAAAAGAATATGTGTTAGTACTTATGGAATATACTGAGTATGTAGGAATAAAATATAATAGGCCTGAATATATAAGCAACAATATATAAACACTAAATTTGAAAATAGGAATTTTGAAATAGGAAAACGAAATGCAGGTGTAACATGGAACTGAACTATATGCTGAGAAACAGATAAAAATTGTACATTATGATAAATCATGATACTGGAATGCAATAACTCACATTTTGCTGAAAATGTGCTTTAAAAGTTAATCATCATGCTAATACTGAGAATACTCATACTGTACTATAAACTAAAAAGTGATAGAATATACTTACTATACTTGTAAAACTAAAAGCTAAATATATAAGGGGATATAAGTGGATTTTTCTCATAACCGATATATAACCATGCGAGCTACATGGATGTAATGGCCCTTATGCTCATTTGTGATAAATACATGACATTTTGCATTCTAGAGCATTTCAGTAGTTTCCCAAAGTCATTTATGACTTATTGGGACAGGTAGTTCGGATCCTTGGCAACTCGGTTGAAAAATATCTCAAATTGCTTGTTTTAGAGACTAAAATAAAGTACTCATTGACCAAAGTCAACTTTCCTTCAAGGCAAACTTAGAATTAAATTTTGACAATTCTATTAGCTCCAGAATACCAAACAAAGTCATGATTGACCGCAAATTTTTGATTTGGAGTTTTTGTTTGAGAGTTGTGCTAAATTATGGATTTTAGTTAAGTTTAAAGCATAGAGTGAAGTTTGGGTGGTATTTTTCTGTTCGGAGTGTTGAATCAGAATTCTGATGCTTTCAGCAGCTCCCGAATGATGATTTTAGACTATAAGAGGTGTTAGTATAATCTCTGGACTTGTCATTGCATTTTCGAGGTATTGGTGGACGATTCTTGAAAGTTTACTTAAGTGTTGACTTGGTCAACATTCATCCAAAGCGACCTCAAATTTTAATTTTATCGATTCCATTAAGTCCAAAATGTATTTTTCACATGAAATACATATTGGGTTTGTCAAATTTGGACTCTGTTTCACTTTTGAGACCCCGGTTGGAAGTTCAAAAATTTACAGCAGAAACCTGCAATTGGTGTAGGTACTGTCCTTTAGCGCAGTTATGATGGCTCCTCTGTGATCACGCTGAACAACCTTTTCCTTCTACGCCATTGTGGTCATCCTCATGCGATCGCGATTAGTCTCCAACAAATCCTCTTACGCAATCACTATCTCTTCACACGGTCGCGATGGCCACTGACTTTCTTCAGCGTGATCACGGTCAATAGAACACGATCGTGATAAGGGTTGTACTTGGCAGTATATATTTCCTGCACGATCCCAACTTCTTATTTCAGAGACCATGTTTTGTTTCAACTCGTTCTTGAGTGATAAACCACCCACAAACAACATTCCAAGATCAAGGAAAGTGCCCACACCTTTCCCCTTTGATTTCCACACGTTTCTGGGTAAGTTTTCTTTCCTTCTTCTTATAATTCTTAGTTCCCACCATTAATGGCCCCAATTGTTGAAATTGGTAAACACCTTTCATAATCCATAAATTTTTGAGTAATTCTTCGTTAATTGAATATATATTGCTTCTAGTATCAATTATACACCAAAATTTCATCGTTAAAAGATTGAACCTTTGACCCCGTTAGGGTCAAGTCTATCTAGGATATTTTAAAGCCCTTTCCTCACTTGAATTGTGCTTCATGTTGGAGCACGAGTTCCTAATAAAATAGGGGACCCCGTAGTAAAGTTTATTTTTAGTTTCGGTGAATGAGACCCACAAGCCTGTTTTAGGCCCAGTCTGAAACTTAGCATAAAATACATCATTAGACTCGAATTAGCATATAGAATACTTTGGCATTATTCATAAATTGTTTAACATCAGTCGAAGAATTATCCATGAACTCACAGTACTATAATAATTGTACTAAATAACATTTGTGGGTTGGATAGCTGGTAGATATAGTGATCCTGTACTGTTCTATCATCCGTTCCATATTAATAATTATATTTTGGTAACCGATTGATATGGTGCTTGTGACTTAGAAATTGACTAGAGATACTTGTGCAAGGCATAGGATGTTGATATTACATTATCATATAATGACGTAGTTACTTGTTGATAGGTTGTGCATTCATGACACGATGAGAGTGCATTCATGATGGCTAGAGGATTATTTTGATAACAAAGATGAATATTGACATGAAGTAATAAATGGTAACATTCTAATAATAATATAACTAATGATCTTTTACTGTTTTAGCCCAGGAGTTACACCCTGACACCGAAAAATATCAATTGACTAATTAATGTTGGCACTTGAGTCCAACCTAGAACCGAAAATGAGTATAGTCGCTGGCACTTAAGTCCGTCGTTGTACGACTGAGAGTATAACCTTTGAGATCTATCACATTACTGATATTGGATACAGGATGTTGATTTATCGAGGATATTAGTAGTACAGTTATATATTGAGGCGTTGGACTACTTACTTGCCAAAGATGGCTTAATAGTACTATTGATAGTAGGCATGAGATGCTAGACTATTGTGACCTTTGAGGCTCTATGATTTGGGATATGTCATGACGATAACGTTAGAATTGTACATGGTGACGCACCACCATAGACCTGCCTCCGGGCTTCCACGCGAAGCGGAGTAGGGGGTATATGGAGTACGGGGAAATAAATATACAACGGGAAATTAGGTTAGCCTTCCATGGGTTTTACCTGCTGGACCTACGGGTACAGGAGGAGATGCTTACACAAGACTGGTTACTTCATGTGTTGTGTTATTTTCTGCACTTATTTTCTTCAGTATACCCTGGCTGAGATGTAAGGCCTACGGTGAGCGTGTTCTTGTGGTGTACACTGCACTTCTTTCTGGGGGAGGTGTCAATGTTTATTTGCATTTACCTTACTATTCGTATTACTGCTTAATTGTTATTGTTGGTTAATTGCTACTTCATGCTATGTGGGATTTTGGTGCCTTACATTCTTGTTTAGTCATCTTTTCTTTTACTTGAGGTTACTTGTATACCTTCTATGTTCTAGTCCTATCTTCTTTTGACTTCTGATTTATTGTATTAGTAATTACATATATTGTTGCAAGGATTTTCGGGTATGTTATCTTCGTTGCCTGATATCCTAATATGTGATTAGTTAGCGATACTTGTTTACTTGTATTTGATTCCTATTTGAGTAAATAGTTTCCCTTGTTGTACTAATTGCTTTCCGTGACCCTTTAATTGTATTCCTTTATTTACTGCTTTTATTA
>JBDJHY010000001.1:5169645-5180513 GCA_039654485.1 Withania somnifera | reverse complement strand
CATATCACCAAAGCTCCTCGGTTAGGCTTAAACTTAACAAATTTCCACAAAATTACATAATTAGCAACCGAAGCCTAGAAATCACAAACTCACAGTCGAACTCGACTTTGTTTGGCCTTTCGGAGCTAACAGAACTGTCAGAATTTAATTCCGGGCTAGTTTTGAAGGAAAGTTGACTTTAGTCAACGAGTACCGAATTTAAGGCTCTAAAATAAGGAGTTTGAGATATCACTCGACTGAGATTCCAGGGATCCAGACTATCGGTCCTAGCAAGTCATAAATGACTTGGGGCAACTACTGAAATGCTCTAAGATGCAAGACATTGTGTATTTATGATAAATGACCTTAAGGGTCATTACATTAGCCTTTCATGGGTTCTTCCTATTGGGCCTACGGGTATCAAAGGAAATGTGTAATATCAGGAATATCCACTAGTCGTATTCGGCAAGTGAAGGCATTCAACGCCAATGTATATGGTAGTATGATGTATGGTTCTTAATAATCAATATCATCATGTTTCCACACCCGCTAGTACCACGTGCATCAAAAAGTTGTACTGAATGCATACAACGACGGTCCCAAGTCCCAACGCTGCACTCACTTCTAAATGGAGTCGGTCTCAAGTCCTATCATTTATCAATAAAACATACTTTTCCCGGTGCCAAGGTGTGATGCCTAGACAAAAACAAATGAAAAAAGTGTTACCAAGTGCTCGATACAATGTTGAGACTAAAACAGTAAAAGATAATTACTTATATTATTTTTAAGGTGTTCTAATTATTTCTTTATACCACTAGAAACTTTATCATCAAGTTATCCGCTAGCCATCATGGTTAATAAATCAAGAGCTGATACTACCCAGCCCCAATGCACTCTCATAGGAGCCTTAGGCTCGGCCTCTCACGTCATGAATGCACAACATATGAACAACATGAATATATCAATATATAATCATGAATTATCCACCGTCTATGCCTTCCACAGGTATCTCTAATCAAATGCTAAGTTTCAGGCCCCATATCACTCGGGTGCCAACATGTTAATATCAACATAGAATGGACGAAAGAATGGTACGGGGGTGCTATAAAACCTAGCAAGCCTACCTAAGGATGTTATTTAGTACAGTTATAAATGATATAAGCCCAGAGATAGCCCCATGGAACCTACCTGTCGTCTGACGATAAAGCGCTACAAAATCACAAATCATGCTTCAATCGATGTCAAAAGGTCTCCAAATAATTTAAAACTTACGTCAATGAATTCTATATATTAATACGAGTCAAAGGGTGTATTTTATGCTAAGTTCTAGATTAGGTTGAAAATTTGGCTGTAAATGGACTTACAGGGCCTGCTCACTGAAAATAAAACTAAGTTTCAATAAGGGGTCCGTAACGCTGCCAGGACCCGTGCTCTAAATTTGAGCACAATACGAACGCGGGAAGGGCTTCAAATCAGCCTCGATAGAATTGACCCTAAATTTGTCAAAGATTCAATCTTTATGAATATAAAGTTGGATTTATGATGAGTTAACAATCATAGGGGTAATGTATATCCAATTAATGAAGAATTACACAAAATAAATGAGTTATGGGATGATTTCGTAAACCTCAACTCTTGGTGCCAATAATTGTGGAAAACTAAGAAAATTAAGGAAGAAGAAGAGAAGAACTTACCCAAATTCTTGTAGAAGTCAATCGGAAATGTTGAGAAGATTTTCCATAGACTTTGAATGGTGTTTGGGAAGAGTTTTTTTCCCTATAACTAAAGGAATCGTGTTTTTGGTTGACATAAAGCGTAAAAGTGTCGCTCCAGGAAAATATAAACTGCCAAGTCTATTTAATTGCCATCTCGTGGATTAGGCCCGATCACGTAGAGTAATCTGGGTTGTCATCGCGATCACGTGAGCTAGGCTCACGATCGCGAAGTACAATAATTACTGAATTGCGATCGCAGAGAGTAAACTGCCCTACACTAGGTGTAGGTTTTTGCTGTATTTTTCAGAATTCCCCTCAAGGGTTCGAGGATCAACCGTAGTCCAATTTTGACAATTCAAATATGACAATCACATGGAAATAACATTTCAGACTCAATAGAATAAATGACACTGAAATTCGAAATCATTTACACAATATGACCCCTTTAACCTAAAGTATCCAAAAGTTCATTTCTCTACCAACACCTCAAAAATACAACGACATGTCCAAAAAATTTTCCAACACCTCACCTAGCCTAAAATCAACATTCTGGAGTTGCAAGGAGCATCAGAATTCCGATCTGACACTCCGAACATCAAATTACCACTCAAGCTTCCCTTTAGGCTTAAACTTAACCAAAATCCACAATTTTGCATAACTTGCAAACGAAACTTCCAAAACACAAACTTAAGGTCAATCTGGACTTTATTTTATATTCCGGAGCTAATAGAACTGTCAGAATTAAATTTTTGAGATGTCTTGAAGGAAAGTTGACCTTGTTCAACGAGTACTTAGTTTTAGGCTCTAAAATAGGGAATATGAGATATTTCTCAATCGAGTCGCCAAGATTCAAACTTTCCGTCCCAACAAATCATAAATGAGTTAGGAACCTATCAAAACTCTCTAGAATGAAAAATATTGCATATTTATCATAAATGAGCATGAGGATCATTATAACATCAACTACTAAAGGACTTTTGTCCCTAAAAGTCAAGTAAAAGCAAGGAATAGATTGGAGAAGAATGTACCTGATGCCTCCATAGCTGTGGATACTACTTCTATATCTCATTCTCAATCCCTCACGTAGCTTCCTTATCCAAATGATGACTCCACTGCACCTTAATAATTGGAATCTCCCTAGACCTCAATTTCCTCACTTCCTTAGCCAAAATCACCACTGGCTCTTTAACAAATGATAGATTCTCATCTAACTGTACTGACTCCTCATAGATAACATGCGACTCATCAGGCATATACCTTTGCAATATAGAAACATGGAATACCGAATGTACAACTGACAGCATAAGAGGTAGAGCCAACCTATAGGCAACATCACCAACCCTTTCAAAAATCTCATATGCCCCGATATACCTAGGACTAAACTTCCCACGCCGACCAAACCTCATCACATTACGTATAGGCGATATTCACAGAAATACCTTATCACCAACTCAAAACTCTAAGGCGCAAAGCCTATAATCAGCATGGTTTTTTTGCCTACATTGGGCTGCCCTCAGCCTATCCAAAATTAATCAAACCTAATCAAGAGAATCTTACAGCAAGTCTGTGGAGTGGACTCTAGACTCAAACCCATCAAACCAACTAATAGGTGATCTATATCACCTACAATACAATGCCTTAAATGGTACCATCTGAATGCTGGAGTGATAGCTATTATTATAAGCAAATTCCGCCAAGGGTAGGTGCTGATCCCAAGCACCACCTAAATCTATCACGTACTCTCTCAGCATATCCTCCAACACCTGAATAGTCCGCTCAAACTGACCATCAGTCTGTAGATTAAGTTGTGCTAAGATATACCTCGATACCTAAATCTCGCTGAACTACATGCCTAAATAGTGAAGTGGACTGGGTGCCTCTATTAGAAATGATAGATATAGGAACCCCATGCAATTTAATCACCTCATGAATGTAGATTTAAGACAAACGATCAGTATTATAAGAGGAATGAGTAGGAATAAAGTACGCTAACTTGGTCTGCCGGTCTACAATGACCCAAACTATACCGAAACCTCTACTAGTATGTGGCAACCCAGAAACAAACTCCATAGTCAGTCACTTCCACTTCCAAGATGCAATAGGGAGCCTTTGCATCAAACACTTGGTCTCTAATGCTCACAATTAACCTGTTGACATTTTAACCACTTAGAAACATACTCAGTAATATCCTCTTCATTGTACTCCACCAATAAAACTGACGTAAGTCACGGTTCATCTTGGCTGCACCAGGATGAATAGAATACAAAAGAGCTATGAGCCTCTCGCAAGATCAACTGCCTCAACTCACTAATATAAGGTACACAAATACGACCATTGAACCGAAGCATGCCATCTGAATTAGTGGAAGCTTTGGTGGCCTCTTCAGCTAACACCTCTCCACAGAGGGAAATCAACTCCTTATCCTCAAACTGACGTTCTTGAATTTGATCTATCAAGGAAGATTTATCCACAACGTATACCAATATATGCCTAGGGTTTGAAAGATCATGCCTAACCAACTGGTTAACCAACCACTGGACCTCTACCGCCATCAACCTATTTAAAACTGACAAGGTTGTTAGGTTGCCAATACTGACTACCTTCCGACTCAAGGCATCTGCCACTATGTTTGCCTTGCCCAGATGATATAGGATAGAGATGTCATAGTCTTTCAGTAGCTCAATCCACCTTCACTTCCTAGAATTCAACTCTTTGGCTCATAATATACCGAAGACTACGATGGTCAGTACAGATCTCACACTGAACCTTATAAAGATAATGCCACCAAATCTTAAGCGGAAACACTACCGCTGCTAATTCTAAGTCATGAGTAGGGTAGTTACACTCATGGACCTTTAGCTACCTTGAAGCATACATAATAACTCATCCATGCTTTATCAAATCACACCCCAAACCGACCCTAGAAGCATTATAATACATGGAAAATCCCTGACCCTCCACTTGCAAGGTCAAAACTGGTGCTGAAGTCAATAAGTCCTTGAGCTTCAAGAAGTTCAACTCACAATCCTAAGACAATTGAAAGGAAACATCTTTCCTGGTTAACTTGGTCAACGAAGCTGTAATCAAATAGAACCCCTCGATAAAATAACGATAGTTACCGACAAAACCCACAAAACTGCGTATCTTAAAAATAGAATAAGACAATCACATACATCCTGAATCTTTGCTAGATCAACTTTAATTTTAGCCTTGGACACTACATGTCCAAAAATGCAACAAACTCTAACCAAAACTCACACTTTGAGAACTTATCATAAAACTTATGTTTTCTCAGTGTTCGGAGAGTCAATCTCAAGTGCTGCTCGTGATCAAACTTACTCTGTGAATACAAAAATATATCGTTTATAAACATAATCATGAATAATTCCAAGTACAGCCCAAGCACCCTATGCATCAGATCAATAAATACAGCTAAGGAATTAGTCAACCCAAAGGACATGACCAAAAAATCATACTAACCATAGCGGGTCTTGAAAGCTGTCTTAGGAATATCCACTATGCGAGTATGAAACTAATGATAACCAGACCTCAAATAAATTTTAGAGATCACTTCTGCTCCCTAAAGATGATCAAATATGTCATCAATCGAGGCATAGGATATTTTTTTCTCGTAGTAACTTTATTCAGCTACGGATAGTCAATACACATTCTCATCATACCATATTTCTTTTTCACAAATAAAACTGGTGCACCTCAATTGACACACTGAAATGAATAAAAACTTTATCTAACAGATCCTGAAGATGAACATTCAACTGCCTCAACTTAGAAAGATCCAAACAATAAGGAGCAATAGAAATAGTCTTAGTGCCTGACTCTAAATTAATTGCAAAATCAATATCACACTTTGGTGGTAGGCTTGGTAGGTTAGTCAGAAATACATCAAGAAACTCAGAAACAATAAGGATAGACTTAGAAGTAGGGGTATCAACATGTATATCGCGAACATAAGCTAAATATGCCAAACACCCCTACTAGTCTCCTAGCCTGTAGGAATGAAATAAAACCTATAGGTGCAAGACTACTAGAACTCTTCCACACTACCGGAGATGAACCTGGTAATACTAAGGTTACAGTCTTGGCATAATAATACAAAACTACATAATGTGGAGATAACCAATCCATACCCAGTATGATATCAAAATCTACCATACTAGCAACATCAGGTCATCCCATGTGTCTATCCCACCAATAGAAATCAAACAAGATCGGATCTCCAGATCTAATACTAAAGAATCCCCTACTGGGTAGCAATATATAGACACAGATATCAAGACTATGGGCAACACCAAACTAGGAGCAAAATAAGATGACACATAAGAATATGTAGACCTAGGGTCAAATAAGGGTGGCACCTATATGGAACACATAGAAATCAAACTTGTAATCACTGCGTTAGAGGCCTCAGCCTCAGGTCAAGCAAGAATGGCATATAGCTAGAAATCACCACTGTGTTGACCACCACCATGACCACTGCCCCTACCATACTGGCCACCATATCTAATACTACACTGTGCCCCACCTCTAGCAAGCGGAGGCACTGCTCTCACTAGCTGTGCAGTAATTGGAGCAGGCTGAATAACTCCCTTCTGAGGACAAAACCTAGTGTACTGGCCTACAAGGACACATTCATAACATGGCCCAGATAGCCTACTCTATCGGGCTTCTCTGCCAGAACCTATATGTCAACTCTACTACGATGAACCAACCCCTCTGGAAAACTATGCAGGTGACGGAGATGAAACCTAGAGTGATGCCTGCACCAGACTACTAGACTGGCCCTGTGGCTGATGAAAATGATTGCGTACCCAAAAATGGGGCCTATTATAACCTTCTCGATGTTGTATCCTATTCTTTTTGCATTGATGTGACTCACGATGAAGGGCTTTCATAGAGTTTGCATGATCAACTATGGGCTAGAAAGGATGAAAGTTAGAAACAATAAGCCTACCGACTAACAGAGCTTATCCCTAAATCCATATGCAAACCTACGGACTCTCTCCACCTCTGTAGGAATAAACTCCACTCCATAAATTGATAGCTGATGGAATTTGGCCTCTTATTCTACCACATACATCTTTCACTCCTCTAGCATTCAAAAGTCTTCCCTCAGGTGCTCTCTCTCTTCCCTGGAAATGAACTTCCTCACAAAAAGCTCATAGAACTCCATTCAATTTAGCTGTGATGAACCGGCGGGTCTACAAACTAAGAATCTCCACCACCACTACTTTGCCACACTATGCATTTGATAAGTGGTGAAAGGTACTCCATGGGTATGTAATACTCACATATTAGCCAATCTCTCCTCGCATTCAACCATAAACTCATGAGTAACCTCCCCTAGTGCTCTAGTGAATCTGGGGGGTCCAACCTCATAAACAAGGTTAGGAGATTTTGTTTCGTGTCTGACATGGATGAATGCTGCTTAATGACACAAGCAATGGTAGGTACAAGCCAAAATTGGACAAGTGCAGAAGTAACTATTGGTACAACTGGTGGCATGGTCTATACTGTAGGCTATGCTACTAGGACTGCTGGCTGTGTCCCATCTGTATGAGGGCCTCCCAAGGCAATAAGTAACTACAATAGTATGCTAAGAATATCTGTGGATGGTTTTGTAGTATGTAGGAGAATAGGTGCTGCAGGAACTGGAAGAACTTCAAAAATAGTAGCTGGATTAGGCACGCCAACTGGAGCCTTAGTCGTCTTCTTATGTATGGTTGAACGTATGCATGGCATCTGCAAATGAGTGAGGATAATGAGTGTCAAATTCAAGAAACTTTCAAGTCTATATGCATGATAAAGATTAAGAAAAAGAGGATTAAATCTTCCTAAATGTCATTATGGCCTCCCGAAGATAAGCTACAGACATTTCCGTGTTGATCCCCAAGATTATACTAAACATTGGTTATACACAGTGACACTGATGAACCTAGGCTCTGATACGAAATTGTCACGACTTAATTTCGCAGATCATGATTGCATCTATTATACCACCAGTATGAGACCAACCCCATAGTTCGAAGCTGAAGCGGAGGACTACTACATTAAATACGAATGTATATCAAAAGTCAAGAAAAAATAATGCTTCACGAAAGTCTAAAGGAATAACATAATCTACCAAAATTCCGGTATCAATGTCAAATGATAAAATTGAAGCAAGTGTGTAGTATAAAGGTGTCTCTAAAATACAATGGAGATCAACAAAACATAAGTCTGAATAGAGGTACGAACAAGCTGGTTTCCAAGCTCACCCTGAATCTTTGACGTGAATAAGATCCGAACGAATAGCTGTCTGTATATCACGAATGGGAACCTATACTTGAATCTGTATATCTCCAAGTGTAGTATGAGTACAAGTCATCAAAGCAACCCATACCTAGTAGGCTTCGCGGGCCCACTGAGCACATAAATATAAAAAAAGTAGTAAAATAACAAAGTAGAAGAAAAGGGTCACAGAAGCAAGTAGTACAATACGGGAACTAGCAACTCAATTACAAATAAAGTGTCACGTAGATGGATATCGCTAGCTAATCTCATAACAGGACCTAAGGCAATGAAAGTGAATGTACCCGGCATCCTTGCAACAACATATTTGAAATATAACACAATAAATGGGAATCAAAGAATATAGGAGTAGAACATGGTCGGTATACTAATATCCTCAAGTGAAAGGATAAATAATTGAATAAGAGTGTGAGGCACTAATCCCACATAACATGAAGTAAAAACTTACAAATAAGGACAATTAAGCAGTAATATGCTTAATAAAGTAAAGCAATTAAGTGCTGACAAGTCCCCCATAAGGAAGCGCAGTGTACAAAAAAACATGCTCACCCATTGATCCCTCATCCAGTCTATGAGCACACTGAAGAAAACAAATGCAGAAAAGTAACAAAAACATGATTTTCATCAGAACCGCACATCCCACTTCAGAACCACAATGAATTATAATTGGCACCTTGTTCCTAGCAATACTATTATCCTGCTAGCATCTAGTGCCTCATATCAGTATTATCCCGCCAGCACCTAGTACTTCATATAAATGTTATCCCTCCAGCACATAGTGCCTCATATAAATCATATCATATCAGTAATATCGGCTATCCATACTCGTCAAGTGAAGGTGTTCAATGCCAATGTATATGAAAGTATCACCTACAGTCCTCAATAATCAATATCTTCATGTTTCCACACTCACTGGTACACGTGTCAAAAATCTATACTTACTGCTGCACGACGACGGTCTCAAATCCTAGTACTGGACTCACTGCCAAATGGAGTCAGTCTCAAGTCCTAGCATTTATTAATTAAGATACTTTTCCTAGTACCAAGGTGTGATGCCTGGACTAAAACAAGTGAAAATAGTATTCCCAGGTCCTCGATACAATATCGACACTAAAACAGTAAAAGATAATTATTATATTATTATTAGGGTGTTCTCAATTATTTCTTTATACCACTATGAAACTTTATCATCAAATAATCCGCTAGAAATCAAGGTTAATTAATCAGGTGGTGATACTATCCAGTCCCAATGCACTCTTATCGAAGCCTTAGGCTTAGTCTCTCGCATCATAAATGCACAACATATCAACAACATGTATATATCAGCATATAATCATGGATTATCCATTGTCTATGCCTTGCACATGTATCTCTAATCAAATGCTAAGTCTTAAACCCCCATGTCACTTAGGTGCCAGCATGTCAATATCAACATAGAATAGATGAAAGAACATAAGGGAATGCTATACAATCTATCTACCCAACCAAAGAATGCTATTTAGTACAGTTATTAAATCTATAAGCCCAAAGATAGCCCCATAGATCCTACCTGTCATCCGATAAGAAAGCTCTTTAAAATCACAAATCATGCTCTAACCAATGACAAACGGTCTCCAAATAATCTGAAACTTGCGTCACTGAATTCTATATGTTAATACGAGTTGAATGGTGTATTTTATGCTATGTTCCAGACTAGACCCAAAATTTGGCCAAAAATGTGCTTGCAGGGCTCACTCGCCGAAACTAAAAATAAATTTCAATACGGGGTCCCTAACGCTACCATGAACCTGTGCTCTAAATTTTAGAATAGTGCAAATGCGAGAAAGGCTTCAAATAATCCCGGATAGAATTGACCCTAAATGGGTCAAAGATTCAATCTTTATGAATATAACATTAGAATTATGGTGAATTAACAATCTTAGGAACAATGTATATCCAATTAATGAAGAATTATACAAAATAAAATGAGTTAAAGGATGATTTTTTTCAACCTCAACTCTTAGTGCCATTATTGGTTGAAAGCTAAGAAAATTAAGGAAGATAAAGAGAATAACTTACCCAAATTCATGTAGAACTCGATGGGAAACGTTGAGATATTTTCCTTGGTCTTGGAATGGTGTTTGGGAAGATTTTTTCTCCCTAGAAATGAAGGAATCATATTTTATGCTGAAATAAAATGTAGAACGGTCACTGTAGGAGAATATAAACTGCCTGGTTTAGGCCTCGATCACGTGGCTTAGGCCGCAATCGCATAGAGTAATCTGGGCTGGTCATTGTGATTGCGTGCAGTAGCCTCACAATCTCATAGGGTATTGGGGACGAGCTTTATCGCTATTTCATGAGCCAAGTTCGTAATTACAAAGTACAATGATAACCGAATCATGATGGCATGGTCAAGGGCGCGATCGCAAAGAGAGATATACCCGGCACCAGATGCAGGTTTTTGTCGTATTTTTCAGAATTCCCCTCCAGTGTTCGGGATCAACTGGAGTCCAGTCTTGACAATCCAACATATGCAAATAGCATGGAAAAGACATTCCAGACTCAATGGAATCAATGAAAATTAAATCTAAGGTCATTTACACAAAATGACCCCTCAAACCAAAAGTAGCCAAAAGTGCATTTCTCCACCAACACCTTAAAATGCAACGACAAGTCCAAAAATTACTCCAACACCTCACCTAGCCTAAAATCAACATTCCAGAGATGCAGGAAGAATCAAATTCTAATCCGACACTCCGAACATCAAATTACCACTCAAGCTCCTCTTTAGGCTTTAAACTTAACCAAAATTCACAATTTTGCATAACTTGCAAACGAAACCTCCAAATCACAAACTTAATGTCAATTATGACTTTGTTTAGT
>JBDJHY010000001.1:5153676-5169545 GCA_039654485.1 Withania somnifera | reverse complement strand
ACCAAAATCAAATGTATGGTTCAACAATTCCATCAATAACTCACATTATTACAACTTTCTTATTTTAGGCCCGACATGCTTGATAACATCAACTCGAAGTTACCATTTCTCCCTGATAACCAACTAGCACACTTTTGCTAATAATTTATAAAAGGACCAAATAAACCTCAACTTGCTATAGATTTGAAGAATAAAGCTAACTTAGAGATTTTCTTTTCTAATTGACTTCAACCATGCATAATTTAGTTACCAATCATAACGAACACAAGAAAGTACAACAATCAACACAAAAAACTAAAATAATTGAAGTTTATTAAAAAACCCACTCGGATCCTACTAGGTCAAAACCCGAACTTTATCGTAAAAACATGTTATCCATCACTAGGAAAATCTAAACACTAAGTTTTATTGAAAAGTCAGTTCATTTTATGGATCAAAATCAAGATTTTTATAATTTTTCAATTCATGATTGAAACCACCATTTTTTGGATTCAAAACCTTCACATTTTATGAAATAATGTAATGGTCCTCGAGTCCAATTCCTTTATTCTTGCAATGTTCTGCTCTTAGAGAGTTTAAAATTTCCCTAGGTCTTTTGTGACTTGCTGGGACTGATAGGTTGGTTCTCTTGAAGTTTTACAGTTTAAATTTCTTTAAATATTTTTAGTTTAAATTTCTTTAAATATTGTTACTTTAGGACTTACTCAAATAATATGATCCCTAATGTCCTTTCCATCATTCCCATTGAGTCCAAAATATCGATTACATAACGATTCCATATATTTATTATCAAAATAAGACTCCACTTCCATTCCAAGCCTCAATTATTTAGGCCGGGGTTGGTTGGGGTCCAAAGTATTATGATCGTGTGGCCTTGGTTGTGATCATGTAGAAAGAGACCCTAGTTATTAACAGTCGCATGGTGGCGCACCCCTATCTCTTAGGCTAGGCTCAGCATACATCTCAATCACGTGGCATTGGGATGGATTGCGAAGACTAAGGCAACTAGGGTTGGGATCGCATGGGCCTGCTTTGTGATCGCGTAATCTACTTGGAAAGCCTATATATACTTTTTTCTTTCTTTTGGCATGAAACTTTATACTTTTTATAACATAACTTGATGGAATTTGAGCTTGTGTAAGGGTTATTAAGGATTAAATTTGCAGTTTAACACTGCAAAATCATATCCTTGTGGTTCTACAATAGTTTCTACTAAGTAATTCTTTATTTTTCTATTGTAATAATATTTTTCATGTTGTATAAATTTTCCAGGGCTCATGTCTTCATTTTCTGCTGAGTGTTAGCCATATTTTGTACCATATAATGAATGAGTCGTGCTCTGTGTTGATATATATATTTTATCTTTCTGAGCTATTAGGGTTTACGAACCCCTTTTTAGTCTGGATTTTGACCCTGTTATTTACATAGCAATATGGGTCTTTTTTTACTTCTCTTGACTCATGGAATATGTTTTTGCTAGATTTGTGTGGTGATGAGCTTTTTCATTATTCTCTGCTTATTCTAGGGCAACTTTTGAGGTTCTCGTCTGCATTAGGTATCCTTTAGTCTATTGTTTTTTAGACTAGGTATTAGTTTATTATATGTGTTGTAAGCCTCCATCTCAGGGTTGCGATTAGTAGTCAGGATCCTATATGCTTTTCTTCCGGCCTATGGCCTACTTAACTGGCTTGTAGCTTAACTACTTGCCTTGGGGCTATATTTCTCTACCCATGTATTCAACACTAACTCTAGAATGTAGTATAGTCAGGGGAGGAGTAACACCTTCTGTGTGTATTGTCTATATGCTAAATCTAAAATGTACTAAGGTTGGGGAGGGGATTATACTAGGCGTTAGAGCTTAGTAGCTATCCCCTGATTTAGGTTGGTTCCTTTAGAGTCGATCTAGGTAGGATGATTATTCTATGTCCTACTTGAGATGTTGCATATTATTAGGACGTATGTGGAAGCTTGTCTATAGATAGCCATATATGGCTTTTCTAGATAGTAAGTAGCCTTATATGATGACACTGTTGTGCTGGATAGTTAGCATCCCTATGTGATGATATTGTACCCTAGCCTAGTGCGAGCCTGGAAGTGAGTTGTATTGGACTGAGATATGATAGTTCCATGTTTGTTTCCTCTATGGGTCTGTACTTTGCCCTTAACAGGCACCCTATGAAAAACTGTGGCATCTTTAATGCTATTACTCTAGACTAGGTACCATAGTTGGGCTAGGAAAGGGTATACCTCATGAATAGGGATTGGTAGCCATCCTATGGATTTCAGTAGGCAGCCTTAGACCAGCTTAGCCTATTGATTGGTTCTGTGTAACGAGCATGAATTAAATATTTTTAAAGGTAACTTGATTTTGACTAAATAATAATCAAAAACTGATTTCTTATATATATTTATATTTTCCACGACAATGCTCATGAGCAGTATAGAGATATTTTCCTATATCATTCAGGCTATTTTCTTAGTATCACCATGGTTTCAAGATAGTGTCTACATGGAGATAGTTGGGTTTTATCGAGACTTGGATTTTTTGCCTACATGGATAAACTTCAATTTCCACTGAGATATGATATACGGACTGAGCCTGAGTTTTGGATTTTAGACCTAATAACTATTGAACTGATTTGATTTTTATGAGGATTTTGTACATGGAATTAGATCCCTCCATAGAACTTTTGACACTGGGTGACTGTGCCTGAGATATTACTACTAGGTAGGAGTTATAGCCTCGAAGAAGGGTACACTGAGTACGAGGGATAAGTATACAGGAAAGCTTCTGTTGGTTTGCTCTTAAAATTCATACTAGGGAGGGTGTGTACAGGCACTATTTACTTTTTAGCAGCCCTTTGAATTGCATACTTCACGCTTAGTTTCACTCCTCAGGACTTATAGAGGGAGTTCTGTTGGGTCAATTTGTGTATACTTATGTGATGGTTGTTACCTAGGCTTGTTTTCTACTCTTCTATATTATTTATTACTTTCCTAGCTGTAGTTACTATTCATTCAGTTGTTATATCCCCTATATTTCTTTTTCTCTAGCTTGGTCCTAACTTTTGTTAGTCACGTATGAGATATAGCTATGTGCCACATTTGTTCATGATCTAGTTATGACCAGAGCCTATGTTTTATACCTTGTTAGTGTCTTTCCTTCATACTTGTTAGCTGATACTGCACACACTGATAGCTAACCCTTCATTGCACTCACTAGTTATTACTGTAATTACACTTCCTATTGCACCTTATGTGCTAGCGCCTTCATTAAATTTAGCCTCCCTTTACCTTGATTATGCTAACTTTTCCCTAGTAGGCCTATGATGCCTACTGGGTATCTATTGTTTTTGGTACTCATTCTACACTTCTGCATCTTTTCCTGATGTAGGTCTTAGTACGAGTTATCAAGACGAAAGCGATTGTGTGGACTATCTTGGTGCTGTTCAGGAGATATGGTTAAAAATTGGCATT
The DNA here is from genome assembly GCA_039654485.1 of Withania somnifera. Classification (NCBI taxonomy): domain Eukaryota; kingdom Viridiplantae; phylum Streptophyta; class Magnoliopsida; order Solanales; family Solanaceae; genus Withania; species Withania somnifera. Next base: position 5,166,068 of record JBDJHY010000001.1, on the reverse strand, counting down.
CATGTTAGACGGTCTTCCTTCTGTCTCTACATATGTTCTACTTAGAGTTGAGATGGCTATTTTGCAGTTTATTCCCCGTTGTGGGTTGTATTTTGAACTTTTTTTTGTATAGATGCTCTATAGCCACGATACCAGGTTCAGAGGAGTCATGTTCAGTTGTGTAATTTCATGTATTACTTTTATATCTCCTTTGTACCTCCCATCTCTTTCCTTTTGGGTTCTTGGTATTGGAACGCCGCTACTTTCTCTAGGCCAAAGTTAGACATGTTTATATAAGTAATGTACATGCCATCACAACTCAATTTTCGGGTCCTAACAGAGTGCTATCAGAGCTCTAGGTTCACCAGTGTCTCTTGTTGTAGGAGAATGACTAAACGGATGAAATCAAGAAATAATTCAACTAACAGGTCAAACCAAGAACAAGAAATGGAAGAACTCCCATGGGTCGAAAGGCGACGGGGGAAGAAGGGGGACACTGGGCGAGATCTATCAGCAGTGAATTCCCCATACAAATAGAGGCACCTATCAAAAAGATACTTCAAAGGCTTTGGGATCAAGGTCTCATTAGCTGAAGAAGACCCTGGCCAATCCATGTGGTCTTCTTAACAAATGTCAGCGATAGAAACATCATAAATTGGTAGCTGGCATAGCGATAAGTCCTCTGTCCTATTACAGGTGCCACGACAACCTTTACCAAGTCTGAACGGTTGTCTACCACCAGATCCATTGGTCTACAATATTCACCTCGGCCTACAAGTACAAATCCTCAGCACGGAATATAATCCTAAAGTACTCCAAAGACTCAAATATAATAAATAAAGAAGGTGGTAAGACCCTTGCAAAGTTCCCCAATAGAATAAAGCTTGGGAAGCTCGGATCCGATCAAGATCTGAATAACAATAAGCACTCAACTACTAGTAAAAGTGGAGAAAGCTGACTTTGAGATGAGAAATAAGGTGCTTCTTGCCCCTTTATTAGTAAGTAAGCTTGTTTTATATCTCCTCAATAAAGGCGAAAGATAACTCCTAAAAGCAAGCTTTCCTGAATACGACAAATGCAAAAGTGGCTAAAGAAGTCGGAGGAAAAAAGTAGTTGGAAAACTATATATACGAGAGTACATTAGTATTCTGGGAATTGGAAACATTTCAAGAAAGGGTAAGGGGTAGGAAAGATCTCGTCTACCTTGTTCAAGTTGCAGATCTCCTTCGTTAGCTCTGAGTTCATTGTTGTACTTCTGGTTCTCCTTTAAAAGGAATCGTGGGGGAAAAGCCCTAGCCCACCTACATATATTAAGCGATGATGGCTCAAATGAAGCAAACCATTTCTCATAAGAGAATAGAAAATCCAAAGAAAGATTTAATTAAAAGTGACTAGAAAGAGGCAATCGAGAAGGAATAAGTGGAAACTATGTTGATTGAGTGCAATTTATAAATTAGGAAAGATTAGACAAAATCCTACCAATCTAAATTAAAGTTTCCAACTGTGAAAGGCTGCCCCTGTTGGTGGGTTTCTTAGGTCCATGTAGTCCAAATCTCAGCTTAGGAAAGAAGTCCAAGTTTACTTTTTTCGAAAGGGAAAATGGCTTTCTATTAGAGAGTGATCGAGAGAAATTTTCAGTTGGAAGCCATTCTTTTGCAGCTAGGAGACATTGTTGTTATGTCTTCCAGTTATGAGCCATTGTAGTGTGGTCCCTTTCGAGTGGTTCCTTCTTTTCTTTTTTCGATAATTTAAAGGTGACAACTCTTTTCATCATGGAATTGGGGCTGAGAGCTATGAGTTATAACACATACACAAGAAGGACGAATGCCTTAATGGACGAGTGCACTAAGGAAGGGGAGTCACTTGCTTGTTTGGTGTGTTTGGAACAAATGAGTGGATAGGCTTGATGAAGTTTAGGAAAAATGCAAGAAGAATTTTTTCTATTTTGTCTTTCAAACGAAAGTCTGTCTATCTTCATTCCAATCATCATAGTTTGATCGATCAACTACGCCTATCCAATATAACCATCTCTCCAAAAGCCCTTTCCCTCCTATTACTAATTCAATAGTCTTTCTTTATTGATACAAAAAGCTTCTTTCCTGTGACAATATAATATTTGGACACTAAGGTTAGTTTCCATAGGGCAAAGCGGCGACCTCATTCATTCATTCTGACAACTCATTGCCCTATTTTCTCTAGATCTAGTCTATAATGACTGAGACTCATACCAAAGATCGTTCTACCTTATCTCCTTCGTTTGAAGTATGAGCTCCTTCCCACGCTAAGAGCCTTTCTAAACTCTTAAACTGAAGAGAGGCTTTTTTTCAAGCTGATGAGTAGAAATTGAGTATAAAGAAAGTGACAAAAGAAATCTCATACGGAGATTAGTGTACCTATAGATCTATATGATAAATAAATATATGAAATTCAATAAATTCATTTTCAAAAACCCAGGATTACAGAGGTGAACGATGACATAAAGGTTCCCCAAGTCATCTATGGCAGCCAGGCAAGCTCTCTATCGAGCTGCTGATTTCTGTCCTATCCTAATGACAAAAGTGTTTGGTAGAGTCCTGTGAATCGGTACATAGACATCTGTATATTATCTTTGGGAAGATATAAGGCATTCTTTAGCAAATAATCTTACTTTTTTTACTCCTTAAGTATGTTGTATAGTTAATAGGTTTCTTATCACCTTATATGACTTTACTCCTTGAAGATGAATAGGAAGAGGCCTCTGTGACTATCAGTGATGTTCCCGTGTGCATTCCCAGAGTTTCAGAATTGAAATCAAGTGGAAGGATTCCATACCATCAGACACAGGGTTTGGGATCCACTCAGGCTCCAACAAGAGTTACTGTTACGCCATCCCTTCAGGGTACCATGGTTTAGATGGAGGTGCTAAGAGGTGCTTCGAGGGAAAAGTCATGTGGGGATGAGTTGAGTTTTTAGATTTCATCAAGGGTCTTTGAATATTTGGGACTATGCAATCATGTTCTATAAAGAGGTAGGGATATTACTGTGTGTTATCCTACTAGGTATAGTAGAGTGTTGGATTCCTTTAGAGGCTTGCTCTTGCCACTCCATTTGATAACAAAACAATTGGTAGTAGCGGGGAACACCCTCGAGCCTATTTTGTCGACCTTGGATAGGGCTTGTCACAAGACTTATGGGATTAACAAACTGAGAGACCATTAATAGACGAGGTTTTGTGATACTCTATCTAGGGGAAGTGAGGGGAGAAAGATCGAGGGTTAAGTCATATGTGGAGATTTTGGAAATGAGGCCATAGATTTCCCCTTCCCAGGGCCGTATTTTCATAGTGTCTTGGGTTGAGTAGCCAGAGTTCAAGTCCAGTTTTTTTGGACTTGCCTTCCAGTTTTTAGGATGTGTCCAGTGATACCCGATCTATGAGTAGACGATATGACGGATAAGGGTTCTAGTAATGGATTCAGTTGGGTTAGTCCAGTCAACCATTCAAATACTACCTCAGCAGGACAATAGAGGCCAGGGTAATCAGAGTAGGCAGTGTTGTCGGGGAATTACTAGTGGTTTTCGTACATGCGGGAGATATTAGTATAGGAAATATAGGCATAGGCCTCCACAACAGTATCATGGATAGTTACTTAGACCGGTTCTAGCCTCTTTTCCATCAACAGATATTAGTCAGAGTAGCCATCCCTTTAAGGGCGTATCTATGGGGATTCGAGACCATTGTTGCCAGAGGGTATCAGTTAGTTGTTTTGTCCGAGGTAGAAACCTTGGTTGTTATTAGTGTGAAGAGCTAGGTCATTATTGTAAAGAGTGACCTCGATGCGGGGCTATTCAGATAGCATCAGTTATAGCCTTCACCTTTGCAGTTAGTTGGAATAGGTGATAGTTTTGGTAGTTCGTGTTTTACCTGTGAAGGGAATTGTTGTTTGGACAAGGAGTTCCTTGGTTGTGGATTCATTAGTGAGGCAAGTCAATAGAGTTTTCCAGCGATTTTACATCTTTCGATTCATGGCCGTGGACAGGGTGTTTCAGGTGAGCTACCTTTGAGATCTATTTATGACACTGTATTATTTCATTCCTTTCCTAGTTGGCTTATGCAACTAGGGCATGACTCTGACTTATTTCTTGATTTCCCTATATGTGCTAGCTTGAGTGCTCTTATATTTGATGATGTTGTATCATGGAATAGGTTTAGGACTTACCAGTAGCTTTGATGTGGTGGACCTCTGTTAGGTGGTTCCTTAGTGGCACCTGGGTTGTGATTTTGGTTGGCGAGCTGAGTATTTTTGTTAGCCTAGGGAGGTGCCTGTGATTTCTTGTCAGGTCTTGTGGTTTAGGGGCTGAGTCCCTTTGATTAAATGGGCTTACTATATCTTGGATGATATTGTATCACCCTCACCTTGTCCTACCCCGAGCGGTAGATATTGTTCGTAAGGTCCTTTTATTTCCCATATATGAGGAAGGGACTTTTAGTTGTGGATCCTAGAGAAGGTTTTGAGTTTTTTGGCTAATTTTTCCTATAGATATATGATATAATAGAGCTAGACCTTCTGTGATAGATGAATTTAGTAATGTTTTTTGGGAATGGGCATGTTACCCTATTCTCTCTAGATACGGGATTGTTCCCCTATGATTATACCATAGCCGTGACATGTATATCTTGGTATGTTGTTAGGGCTCCTTCGCCCTTGCTAATTGAGATCTGTCTTACGTTTAGGTCAGGAATTTAGTCCCTACAGGAGTACTTATTAGCACCGTGTGTTAGGAATTTAGTCCCTACAGGAGTACTTATTAGCACCGTGTGTCCCAAATTCTTCGTTCTTGCAAGTAAATGCCCTGTTACCCCTAATAACCTTGCCCGACCACGAGATGTTCAGTAGCTTTAGATTGTAACTCATCCATGACTTCCTTTGGTTGGTTCTAGAGGACCAGAGTGAGTAAAGTCGTGAGTAAATAACTTTCTCTTTCTTTTTGTTTCCTTTGGCTCTGGATTAATTACCAGAGGGTGATCCTCATCCTTCAATGTTGTTAAGTTTGAATGGGGTTGGCTATTGTCTCTTGAGTTCTATCGATTGGGTTTGCTTATGGTTAGGTTTTGTACCTTCAGGCATGTAACTATTCTAGTAGGTGGTAGCTCTCCTTTAGTGGTGGTTCTAGATTATGGTATCTTAGAGGATTTCATATGCCCAACCATGTGATTCATTTTTTATCTTAGTCAGTTGACGCGATCGTGCAGGTTTAACCCCCTTGAGTGGATATTGGTTTGACTCTTTCTATGATTTTCTATGTATGTACTAGTGATTGGTTTATACCGAGTTGTGATTTAGTGTTGTGATTATGTTCCTTCTATGAGGGTTGGTAAGCTTTTAGGTTTTGAGTTAGGGGAACTTAACTTTGGATTCAAGTTGTGGAGAGTATTACCATTTCCAATTTTTGACACCATTGGTTTTTAGTGTTTGATTTTTTACAACACAATGGGTTGACCTATTACACTATTTTGATATGAGAAGATGATAATTGAGCTACTTCATGATTTGAGGTTACTATTAGTATGTGGGTAGTATGACAAAGTATCTTGAGGTAGTCATTTCCTTATGTTTCAGATTTCTTTTTTGGTCGATTCTCAGTTGATTACAGGTTGATGGGTTTTGATGGGTTGATTTTGTTGATTGGGGTTCAAATAGTCACTCTAAGTTCAGATTTCAGGCTAAGAGTAAGGTTGTCTTTGCAGCAAGGCCAGTCACCATTTGTGGTACTTAAGCTTGTTGGCTAGCCGATTGGTATCGGTTGACCTTTTTGTGATGCTATTAGTCGACTATACTTGAGGATCTTATAGTATTGGAACCTCTTCTTTGGATTTCTTTTAGTTTTTGATGATACGCTATGGATAGTCATTGCTCCTTGCATTTCAGAATTGATGATTTGATTCTAGCTTAGTTCGAGAGGCCCATGGTACCCAATACTCCATATCCATAGGAATAACACAGATGCATAGAGGATCTTACTACTTTCATGTTCAAGAGGTATTTTTCTTTTGTGAGTTCCCAGTTCCTATTATTTTTTATTGTAACACCCAATTCACTTCTTGATTTTTTGAGGATAGTACGAACTGATTTTCCCTCCAGAGACTAATAAACAATGTAAGAGGATTATCTTGACACCTCAGGATACATCGTGAGCTTGTGCAGTACTATTCAAGGCTTTGTACAGTACATGTTGCAGATTAGTGGGTGAAGCAGTATTAAGATTCGACCTTAGATTTCTAATTCGAGTCGAAAGGATACATAGAGAGTTAGAATTGTGGGTTAGACTTCTGACTGGGTAAAGAAGTTATACAGATTATATTCTTAGATTCTTGAGTTTAGTACCGAGGACTCTATGATTGCAGGATCAATTGGGACCATTAGAGATCACAGAGTATATTAATGGGGTTGTTTGCCTATTGGCCTAACTTCTAGGTTGTAGTGGTACACCCTATACCACCCTCATCTCCATGCCTCGTGGTTAGATACCAGACTCTTACCATGCATCTTATTATGAGTCAGCTTGACTGGATGACTGGTTAGTTTGTGTCGAGCACCTTGAGGTAGTTGTTTATGAAAGATACAAGGATCAGGTCCAGGGATATTTTTGTTCGAATAGTTCACTGGTGCATAGTCCAATCGATGAGGAGATTGGCAGGTTTGGAGGATTGTGTGAATTTTGTGTTCTTGTCGTTTCATACTTTGGTACTCCTTTATTCTTAACTTTTGTGGACGAAAGTTTCTTTAGTAGTGGATATTTTAATGTCCCTTGGGGCCATTTACTTTATTCCCATAATGTTCTTGTGCTTAGAGATTTCTTGAAATGACCGAGGTCATTCGTGATTTACTGGAACTGGTAGGTTGGTTCCCTGACATTTTACAATTAAATTTCTTTACATATTGTTACTTCAGGATTTACTCAACTTATATAATCCGGAATGTCCTTTTTGTTGACCCCATTGAGTCTATAATATCTATTACATGAATATTCCATATACAGATTGTTGAAATCGGACTTTATTTTTATTTTGAGCCTCAATTATTCAGATTAGGGTTGGCTGGGGGAGAAAGCATTGCAACTGCATGGCCTTGGTTGTGATCACTTAGACCAGGCCCCCTTTTCATCACAATTTCATTGTGGCCCATCGTGATCGCATAGGCTAGGCTCAACATACATCATCATCGTGAAGACTAAGGCGTCTAAGGGTCGCGATTGCTTGGTCCTACTTCGCGATTGCATATGCTACCTCAAAAGCCTATATATACTTCTTTTTTTCCTTTTTGGAGGAAACTTTATTCATTTTTATTCATGGAAGATTAGCTTGTAAGAGTTATTAGGGGTTTAATTTGCATTTTTACTCTGTGGAATAATATCCCAATGGTTCTACGATTATTTCTACCAGGTAATTCTTCATATTTTGCTATTTTAATAACATTTCCATGTCGTATAAAGTTTCTAGGGCTTATGTATTCATTTTCTATTGTGATTTTAAGCCCTTCTTTGTACCATATGATGTATGAACTACTCTGCATGTTGCAATAAATATTTGTTTTTTCCAAGCTACGATTTACGGACCTGTTTTCAGCCTATATTTTGACCTTTCTATTTACATAGCTATATGGGTCTTGTTTTACTCCTCTGGAGTTATGGAATATGTTTTTGCAAGATTTATGCGATGTTGAGCTCATTTTGATTCTCCACTTATTCTAGGGCGACTTTTGAGGTTTTTACCGATACCAAGTAGGCTATGGTCTACTTCTTCAACTGGGTATTAGTGTAGTATAATATGTGGTAAGGAGCCAATTCATGGCTAGGATTACTAGTCAAGCCCCGATATGCTTATTCTTCCAGCTTATGGTCTACTCGGCTAGCGTGTTGCTTAACTACTTACCTTGGGGCTATATTACCCTATCTATCATCCCATACTACCAGTGGGAAAAACAATAGTCTAGCTATTAGATAAAACCTGTTAGCATCCCATAGTACCAGTAGGTACAAACAATAATACAATGGCCCCAATGTGACTCCCCCGTAATACCAAAGGGTATAACCAAGCATGAAAGGATGCAATGCAAAGGGGTACTGAAAAGTAAATATCACAATAGTAACCCTGCATGCTCCTCCTACCGTAATAAAGGCACGCAAGGAAGAACCCACAGAGGACTCAAATCGTATACCACTACTCTCCGCATAACCCTCTCCTAGGCTTTGCGTCATGTCCTAAGCATAGCGACCCAAGTCGATAGGGCCCGTGCAGGGACTCGAACCCGCTTGCAAAAACCTTGTAAAAAGCCAACTAGGGCATAGTCATTAGGGAATAAATGCAAAAACCCGGTCTCAGCCCATATAAGGAGTTATCAAGGAATAAATAACAAAACACGGGCTATGACCGTACACATTATCTTAGTAGAAAGATCAAATCCTTCCACATAGGCATAACCGAAAGCTAGTAGAAACTCATAGTGTCGTCGCATAGGTGTTACTAGAAAACATAGTGATGGTGATAAAATAGGATCAGATAGTGTGAAAATAGCTCCATAATAGCCATCAGTCATGGAAGTATGTGTATTTTAGGTAAAACCATAGTTCTAGTTAAGGAAAACAAACTCTAGTTATAATTAAGGAAAATAGCTCAAAAATATCAATGCATGCTCGCGACATAGAACCAATCAGGAGTCTATATCGGCCTAAGGCCATTGGCCAGAATCTAGGGGATGGTTGCTAAGATCTAATCGCTATGTAGAACTCCTCCCAGACTAACTTTGGTATAGATCTGTGAGTAACCGCACCAAGGGTGCCACAACTGCCCAAAGGAAGCCCAACAGGGGCTAAGTGCACATCCACACAGGGACAATCATGGGTTTGCCACAGCTCAAGTCAATACAACACGCTCATGGAATCACATGGGGCTAGGGTACATCACCACTACACAGGTTCAATAACTGTCAAGTACAAAAACCTTAACTGGTTGTCCACAACCCAGTAACCACGCGTACACGTCAAATAAAATAATCTCAAACCACTAGTCAATCCCCTCACAACAAATCTATATTTCGGAGTCACCATATAACACACACAAAAGGGCATACTCCTCCCCCAAAGACTATGTTCTAGAGTCTGGTGAAGATCGTACAAAAGGGGTCATGTATCCCCAGGGAAATATATTCCAATGGAAAGCCAACAAAGACATAGATACTAATCCAAAAGAGATAAAAATAATGAACCAACTCACTCCTTAGGAGAAAAACTACCCGATAAATGATATCTAGGGTCTAGGGCCCAACAAATAAGGGTTAAAAAAATCCACACTGTCTCAACTATCCCACTAGGCCAACTAAGGGAGGACAAGAAAAGGTGGGGAGGTTACTAAACAACAATAAATCCTGCAGATAGCCCGAAGGGCAATGATAAGCTATAGCCGGCTCAAGAAGCCAAAATAAATGAGGTCATAGAAAAGAAAATAAATAGGGTATTAAACGTAAAACCTAATCCCACATGTTGGCCAGTCTCGCCACAACTAACACACGCATGCCAGTCTAGAAAGGAAAAAAATGTAGCCTATCTGGGCGCCGAAGACAATCTTAAGAACAATGCCAAATTCCATAAAGAAATGAACCATCTCGGAACGGCACAAACTATTAAAAATATAAATCTACACGTCAAGACGAGTAAAATGAGACCCATATTGTGTATAAAAGCTCGGGTCAAATTTCAGGCTAAAATGGGCCTGTATAGCCCTCAACCCAAAAAAATAAAAAATGAAAATACCGATGCTTACAGATCAAAATAGAAATATGTGGTTCAAATTTGGACTTAATTCGATAAAAAACGATTGAAATATCAGCCCACAAAGTTAAGAGTATAGAACTTTTTATTTTAGAAATTAAATGCGAAAACTAGTACATAACTTACCCAAAACGATGAGAATGATCCCACTATCAAAAACCAAATGAAAAATCTAATAATACACGGTATAAATAATAAATCACGACTTTTCCCAAAATGTCCAAAAGTGGAAACTTTCCAAAATTTGAATGTTTCCAAAAGAGGAAATATTTATAATAGGAGAATTAAATGGATAAATATGGGCATACAACTACCACCTAATGGAAAATGTGGCATGATTCTGTCATGCTTATCCTCCACGTTGGAGGATTTCCCCCCTTTACCCGATTTTAAATAATCAGGTATTGTATAGGCTCTCTATAAAATAAATATAATATTTAAAATATACCAAAATTAGTTAAAAATTATTTCTAATAAAATATACCCCTTAAAATAGAATTTGTTTACTATAATTAATCCTGCTAATTCCTATAAAATATTTATCGCTTATCATTTCTCATAAAGAAATAAATACGGGACTTATATTATTGAAAAAAATTATTTCAATTTATTGGAAATATATAATTTTGTTTTTATTTAAGTAAGGACATAATTATTATTTAAACTAAAAATAATTTAATCTAATGGTATAACACTACCATCGAGAACCCGAAAATTCGAACCAAGAATCCCTCTAAACTAAAGTTCGTGTTTCAGAGCTAAAAAACTATCAAAATTTGATTCCGATTGCATTTTCAAGGAATTTATTCTCGAATTATCCAATTTGAAAGTTAAAACTCAAAAATAGAGAAACCGAGATAAACATGAAGGAACCTTCAGGGAACCTATTGGTCCCAGCAAGCCATAAATGACTTGGGACAACTACTGAAATGATTTAGACACATAAACCACCCGCAGCCGCAGGGATGGCCTGAGAGGGTCATTATAACATCTACCACTAAAAGGACTTTCTCCTGTGAAAGTCAAGCCATAAGTAATACCTGAAGGCCTGAATAGGTAAGGGACAATAGGCTCGCACACCCCTCTCCATGTTTCAGGTAGCCCACCAAACCAGACAACGCGTCCAAGTGCCTTGGTCACCAGAGGCCTTGTAATCTGGCCACCAGCAACTCCACCATTAATGCTACCAAGAGCATTGTCGCTTCAAAAACAAATCCAGTTCAACCAAGACACTCTGTTGCACAATAAGAGAAACCAAGGTATAGTAGCCAAATATAACACCGAGGGAAATGATCGAAGGTAGTGAGATCTAAAGGTACAACTAAATGATAGAATCACAATCTGCAAGATCTCAAGAAAATGGTATCAATCGTCTAACCACACCTCTGAGGGAAGCTACCATTACTTGAAAAACAAGTCACATCCATAACCCATAACTGAAACTAGAATGGATACCCGAACTACAAATATCATCACCACCTAACTCAAAAATACCAACTAGAGAGTTCCCAAACTAGAACATCTGAATCATTAAGAGAAATGAACATCTAACTAAAATCTACCATCCTATCTAAGCTACTATCCACCCTTGAATTATAATCACAACCTCTAGTCACTACCAGCTCACCACGAGAATCCCTATAACATCCCATGATAACACATTGCTCGAAAATCACATACCCAAGGCCAAAGGCCACTATAGAACAAAAGAGGAAACTGAACTCTAACTCTCTATATACTCTTATAACAAACTACACACCACCCCGAACCTGTGGGACTCTTGACCCTCACTTAGGAAACATAACCACAAAGCTGAAATCACAACCCAATACAAACCAACCACTAAATTAAAGCACCACAACTAGAAAAACCAGATCAATTTCCAACTTTACAAAAAGTGCCTCGGTAGAAAAAAAGTTATCAACTAATCCACAAGGAGGACAAGGGACTGCATGACAATATCAAACTGACTAGAACCATAAGAATACCACTCAGCACACACAAAGAAAACTTAGAGGCTCGTAAACCCGATCCACCAATAAAAGAACACAACTCATTACCATGAGCACAACAACAACTACCTAGAAAACATGACCAAAGGCATAAGAGAAGCGAGGGAGAAAGCACAATCCAGGTAGAACCTGAGTAAGAAACCACCCACTAGCATATGACCAGATTCAAAGCAATAAAGAAGAGAAGGAAAGATTATATAATCTCATAAGGTCTACCCCCGCTTGCACCCAAGGTGCTACAGCTAAAATCGAGAGAAGAGCAAGATACAACCTATAGCCATAAAATAACTCGAGTTCAAATAAAATCACCATAGGGGAACAAGGCACCTGATCTTAGGTGTAGAAAAGTGCAAAGTATGGAAAGTTAAGGAGTACTTATGAGAAGTCAACCTCCTGACCTACAAACAAGACAGGCCCCAACTAACCGGTGTCTAAAGGTCTTTGTCACTACATTGCGTATACTGGACATGATTAAGGTCACGGTTGTTGCGTCCAAACGCACACGCAAGTGTACATGATAATACAAGTAATATAGTGGCTCTTGCGAGCCGGATGTCGAACCCACAAGGACTTGTATTAACTGTTTAATTGGATTAA
>JBDJHY010000001.1:5078737-5094584 GCA_039654485.1 Withania somnifera | reverse complement strand
TTTTGTCGTCTGTATATTAGCGGTTCTTATGACATTGACATCGGGTTTTGGGAACTTGTATTACATCTTATTGTTTTTTCCGTATATACTGTAGTAGTCCTCCGCTTTGGCTACGGACTACAGGGTTTGGTTCTCCTACTAGGTGGATAGTAGGTTCCATCATGACTCCGAGAAGTCGGGTCGTGACAACTCACAAACATGCATAACTGACTCAAATTTTTAAAATCCTGCCATTAACCAATCTTGGTGTTCATTATCGTCTGAATCAAGCATCCCTCACCCATTTCTTCTTGCGACATAGGATATGACATGAGTCTACATTTAATGGTTTGGACAATAAAAATTGCAACCACCAAATACACTTTTTAGGTAACGATGTTGAAGTAAACAAATCAAAAATAAAAATTTATCTACACAAGAAATAGAAAAACTATGAACAAATATTCACAAGTTCAAACAAGCAACTATGCTCTAATTTCCAAAATAACTCAATACGCCAAATTATTCTCCGGCAATGGAGTTATTTTTTATAATGCTCAATTACACTATAAAACCAATCTAAAAGTATACGACGACGTTGTCAAAGTATATTTACTCAATAAAGTGTTGGGGTCGAATCCACAGGGAACAATTGTATGTGAGGCAATTGAGTAAGAGCGAAATTAAGGTGCAACAACTAAAACTTGAACGGGTAATTCAAGGTTTTTGGTGGCTTAAAGTAAGATGAAAAGGTGTCAAATGTAAAATATGAACACGAGTTAATCAATGGCAACACAACACAACAATAACAAGAAGCCAAACTAGGGAATTAATCCATCCACGATTCATGGTAGTTAATTACATACTCATTAATCAAGCATGCCATTCGGGGTTTATCCTTGGATTCTAAAGTATTCACTAGTTTCCCTCGAACGCTAGTGAATCTTTCTTAGTATTGTTCTCTCGAACTAACCTAATACCAACAACAATCAAATCAATTTTAGGCTACACTAGGAATACACTATCTTTAGCCGAAACCCATAAGATAGAATTCAAAACTCTAAATCGTGCTAAATTTATCTTCCCGGCTCTAATTAACTCTCTAAGCTCAATTAAAATAAATGGGAAAGTCCAAGGATTAGCTACTCCCATTAAAATTCAATTCAACAGTAAGATAAATTTAGACCCGCGAAACTCAATTGGTAATCAACAAATACTAAATTAACACCAAAGCATACAATGATATTAAAACCTAAAATCCAAATCCAATGATTGTATCAACTACGAATACAAGAGTTAAACAAGGATCAAGTTCTACACACTGAAAATAAACAATTAAAACTAGGGAAGAATAAATTGGTAAGGGATTTAACAATATAAATCACCAAATCTCCAATCCAAAATGTAGGTAGGTGGTTGCAAGTTCTCTATTTGTTGTGATATAACCCAAAAGTTGCCAAAGATGCTCAAAAAATGAGGGTTGTAGGAGTATTTTATAATTTTGGAAATGAAAACATTTGAATTTACTAAACAGTCCTAGCCTGGATCCTATATGTCACACCTGTGAAGAGCAGGTCACAGGTGTAACCCCGCAGGGGAGACAAGAAATCCATTGGGGCAAAGTCCGCTTTGGTGATCAAGTTTCTGCGGGAGACGTATGCAACAGTTTGGGAAGTCTTCTCCGTAGCGAAGACCAGCTCATAGGGGAGACTTTTGCAGGAGCGGATCAGGGTCGCAGGTGCGAAACCCCTAGCAGTGTACTCCCCACTCAATCTCTTTTCCTCTTTTTGGTCTGATTCTTGGTCTTTTGCCTCTCTAAAAAACCTCGAAAAGTGGTAATTTCACCTATTATCAACACCTTGGGAAGAGAACGGACACTCTTCCTAAACAAAACTCAGCATTCCATAGCTAATGGTGTAGTTGTATTTCTAATTTAATGCTCCGATCGTTAAATGTTGACAAAAGTCAAGCCTTCGATCACCGGCCAACTAGCATCCTATTTAATAAAATAAACTCATGCTGAAAGCTCCTAGACCCAAACCAAGTGCCACTTAGACAAAAATCCATGTTGTGGAGTTAAAAACTGTCAAAATTCAACTCCGAGCTCATCTAGAAGGGATGTTGACTAAAGTCAACGATTGCATAAGTTTAGGCTCTAAAATAAGAAAAATGAGATACTCACGATCAAATTTCCATGGAACCAAACTATCAGTCCTAGAAGGTCATAAATGACTTAGGGAAGTTACTGGAATGCTCTTGAATGCAAGAACACACGTAAAACACAAAAATGTCCATAAGGGTCATTACATCTTCAATCGGATATCTTCAATGGTCAATAACACATAAACTTTATTTAAAAATACCAAATCCACTCTGAACCTATGGAACACAATACAAACCTTCTCTTAGACTAAAAATAACCTTCGGAGTCTAACAAAAAGGACAAAATTTTAATACTAGTGCCCCGATCATCAATTATTGTCGAAAGTCAAATCTAGGCCTTAAAACTCAACTTGATCTTATCAAGCGAGCTAAAATCACCACGAAAAGCCAAAAACTAAAAAAATAAGGTCCTCCTAAATCAAACTCCATAGTCCAGAGCTAGTGAAACTAACGGAATTCCATTCTGAGACTCGAAACTCCAAATAGTGACTAAAGTCAATTTTTAACTTAAAGGCTTCTCAGAACTAATCATTTCTCAAAACTTACAACTTTTAGCTTTGGTTACCAATCCAACCCCATAAACTGAACAAATAAACTCATAGAAACTATTAGAAAAGGTGAAAATAGTAACTTAATAGAAAAGACAAAATGACCTTTTGGTGATTATATATACAAATACAAATTATAGGTTTGGTACTTTTGGAAAGATTGAGGTAAAATCAAAATAAAAATAGAAAGAGAGAGAGAAGTAAAAATATAAAATACAAAAAAGGAGAGATTGAAAGAAAAAGAGGGGCAAAAAAAGAAAAGATAAAGCGAGAGAGAAAAAGAGAAAGGATTTTAGTAGGGATAATTGTAACAAATCACATGAGGAAGACATCAGTTAGGATGAAATCAATGAAGATGACTTTACCAAAACACCTATTAAATAGCAACAACAACAAAAAGAAGCAGTGGGTATAGCCAAATTGCAAGAGCCAACTTGTGATGGTGTCTAGTTAATATAGGAACAATATATGGACAATAAGGAGAAATTACTTACCAATTCTTATGGTACCTCAAATAAGAAAATAGATCATCAATAATACAAAAAGGAAATAATGAGTTTAGTAATAAGCAAGCAATCTACAAGGCAGTCAAACTAGGGTTCCCACATAAAATTTTATAAATATTGCTAAGCTTTATTCTCTATTATCTCTCATGATATCCACTCTTATTATTATGCATGTTTCCTATGATTTCATCCTTACTTGTGATTTGAGCATGTAGTAGAATTTTGTATGAATGTTACAAGAATTTGATAGTTTCGATATACTACATGAATTTCACCTTATGATTTATTATTTTAGGGAAGTATGATTCTTAAGCATCACAACATAAGTATATTTTTTATGAATTGATATTTTATGGATCCCCGACTCAAAAATTGATAAGTATTAGACATCTAGATATGTCCAATGTTATCGATGCACTTTAGTTATATGATATGATTTTGGAGGGATTATATAGCATCAAGAAAATAAGGGTTTTAGCTAACTCGAGTTTCATAATTATGTTGTCAGTGTAGGTTTATGCTTAGCCCTTTGTGGCCATTCAAGATCCTTAGTAGTTGGTTTTAATTGTGGCAGGTTAAAGTCTCCTCTTTTCAGTGTATGGACTCCATGTAGCTTATATGGTTTATATCAAGTAAGAGAAACTCTCACTATATATTTTCATGATTTTATAGTTGATAGGTGCATGAGCCCTCAGAGTTTTAGATAGTTTATGATATCTTACAGTTTTCATATTAACATTATGCACTTAGATTTAGCATGCAATCTATAATATGTCTAGTCTTTAGAAAAACTTAGTTTAAAGTATTATTCTTTTTCTAACATCATTTATATATTGCCTACATAGTCATTCCTTGTCTGTACTGACCACATAAGTTTTGTGTTGTATTACTTCATACTTTAGATTTAGCCCATGCATCGCACTTTTAAGGATAGTTAGGATATTCATCTCAGCGACACTAGTTGGTGAGTTTTTTTCTTCGAGGACCAATATGTCATGACCCAAAATTCCAATTCGTGATGGCACCTATCTCAACCCATCTTTATAGGTAAGCCTATAAAATGCTATACGGTAAATACAGAAAATAATGAGTCAACGAGAAGAAAAGAAGGTATAAAATAAAATCTAACAAATAAACTACCCAAAATTTAGAGTCACTGTATACAAGGTACAAAATATTATAATTACAAGTGTAAGACAACAAAAGGTCTCAATGTCTCTAATAAAATAGAAACAAAGAAATAAGATAATGAGAGTCCATGGTGTATTCCGAACCATAAGAAGCTACCTTTGGATCTCTCAAAATCAGCCTCGAACTACAATCTGAGGAAGGACAAATCAAGTTATTCCAAGCTCTAAACCTATACAAGTTTGAAAAAGCAAGTGAGTGAGTACAAAAATAAACAATGAGTACTGAACAAGTATCCCTGGCTGGATCTAAAACAAAGCGGTGATGAGCACCACTACCATGACAACCCGACTGCAACCCTCCTATGACACCAAGCTGTAGAAAATATCATAATCCAATAGTTTATAATGAAAAATACAGGGCATAGGGGATAACAACAATAAAGCTAAATACTTAGTAAAAACCATAAGTAATAACTAAAATCAACTAATGAAGTATTAGCCAAAGTCCCACGAACTATCATCATAATAAAGTACCAATATCACCTCATTAGGCATCTTAATAGATAAGTAAAAACATCAATAAGATATCTAGAATCAAAATAAATTGCAAGTATCAAGATCTAACCCTTAGCCTATCCTAAGTGTAAGCCTCCCTAGTCGAGTCAACTTAAAACTCATGGGAAAATCCTAATAGTCATACTATAGACTCGTAGAGGGAGTCCATTGTCACACATCTTAGTCTCTAATACATGAGTCCACCCACGGTAGGAAGGATACATCCGATGTAATTGAGAAATGAACTTGTAGACAGAATTCTAAAAGGAATAGGCTAAGGTGAAAAGGAACTCTAATTGATTCTATCATCTATATCATTCCATAACACACAAGTCTACTTATGATAGGAAGGGTACATCTGACGTAGTCGAGAAATGGATCATAGG
Source organism: Withania somnifera (assembly GCA_039654485.1). NCBI lineage: Eukaryota > Viridiplantae > Streptophyta > Magnoliopsida > Solanales > Solanaceae > Withania > Withania somnifera. The sequence continues at coordinate 5,089,317 of JBDJHY010000001.1, read as the reverse complement.
ATATATTTTGAAATAATTATACTAACACCATAAATTATAACCAATAAATAAACATCTCATAAACCAATGTTTAACAATTATCTAAAACCAGTCCATACCATCCTTAAGGGTTGCACTCAATCCCAAGACATAATTCCAACCACGGTAGGAAGGGTACATTCGACACAATTAATAAACAGACTTGTGGAGTAATCCATGAAAAAAGGATCATCTCATGAACCAATTCATCATAACCATAGATTTTGAACCTCTTATAATTATATTATAGAATACCGAGAATAACATATAGATCTTGCTTTCATCTCAAAAATCAATATCATGACAATGCCGAAATCACACATTGCTCCTTTCCTTTTGAATTATATATCAACATGATGACCATACCAAGAGTCACACGTCAGACAAGGCATTTCATATCATATATCAACATCATTACCATGCTAAAAATCATATATCAACCCTGTCCTTTCATAACTTATTCCTCTTTGTCTTTTTTTCTCACTTTATATCATGACAATGCCAGAATGTGAACATCATCCCTTGCCTTTTCATGTTATATCTCAAGAAGTTATTAATTACACTTAATAAACCAACAAGGTCACTCATGTGCATAGCATCAACAAGAATTATAAAAATCCGACTATAGCCACTCAAGGACATAAAATCAATAAAGAAACAACCACGGTAAGTAAATCAACAAGGCCATCACATGGGCAAGATATCAAATAAAGCATTACATCAAGTCAACTAAAGCCACTCATTGGCATAGTCTCAAATAAGGAATCAATTAAAAGTAAATAATCCTTCACGGGCATCACAAAAACCATATAAATCTCAAATAGAAGAGTCAAATAATCATAATTCATAACCATTTTTGTTTCTTAGCTTTAACCCCACATGCCTGACTCTAGTGTCTGAGTGAATACTCGTCACTTCACCCATACGAGCACCCTAAAATATTCTCCCTTACTCTCAATTACAAGAAACTAGCATATAATAGGTTAAGTCACTTTGTAAAAGAGTCAAAACCTCCATCTGCCTCAAAATAAAGAAATCAAATCAAGAAGGTGTCCTTCTTTTACGTCGAGCCTCTGAATCTACAAAATCTAGTCAAACATGAATTTCTCATAAGAAATAATGAATGATACCCATACTGAAGTACTTTAAACCGAGTCCAAAATTTAACCAAAAAGTAAAGTTCAAAAACCCATTTAAAAGACTAAGAAGTTTTCATGAAATTCAAGTTACCCATACTTTGAAGAATTCAAATATCAAGTTTTCATCCAAACCCAATTTCATTTTGTCAATAAAAATCCCAGTTTTTTAATCTAAAGTTTGAGTGTCAAAATCACAATGTGAATCTTACCAAAATCAAGAAATAAAGATGAACCTATGTTTATAAACCCAAAAATAACAAGTATTTTTGGTGAAAGAATTTTACTAAGAGTTTAATTCATTGAAACTTAATCACTAAGTTCTTTTTCAAAGAGAAAAATCTCCTAAAAAATGTTTAAATTGGGTTTTGGAACTCAAAATGGTAGAAAATATCTTTCAAATCTTATTAGGACCATGTAAGACGACTAGATTGCCTCTCATTTAATCTTAGAAAAGTTTCCCAAACAGGGCCATAAGGAAGAGCACATGGCTCGTATTGCCATGGCACTACCATACAGCCGACCAACACCAAAAGGCTATTTTGGCTAAATTTAACAGACTTTCAACATTCATTCGAAAGCCCATATACATAAATAATATATAAATTTTGAGTGTAAATAATATTCTAGACCCAATAGAATCATCAAATGGGAATCTGAGGTCTCTTCCATAAATAATAGGATAAAAGGAGGATGTTCCTATCCAGTTGAAACACACTCTAAGGGAAGGCAACATACTGGATGATTGTTTTGCTAACATGGATATTAATATTGTAGCTACTTACATTTTTTCATGATATTTCTACTACAGTATATGATGAGTATACCTCGGTTAAGGCTTACCTAACTTAACAAGAAATACCTTTAGTTCTATTTCATCTATCACGTAGCATGCACTATGAAATAGGAAAATATACATTTAATCTAATGTAATGCCTGAAATGAATTGGTATAATATGTCTACGATGCCACCCAATGAGAGTTTAAGATATAAAACGGTTACAGAATAAGGCATAAACACTGGGTAAAGTACTTTTGTACTAGTTTTAGGTGTTAGTGATTTCAACTAATTCTGGTTTAAAGATGTTTGGTTGCTTTTTAATCACTAGTGCTTTACACTTAAATTCTCCCCATGATGTGTGGTATTAATCTCTTTGAGGTTCATCCTATCCGGAGAGAATAATAGCAAAAGGTTAGTGAGTAATTAGTAACCTTACATCCACTAAACTACAACGATAAACTAATTGGTTGTTGCTTTTGTATTAGAACCTAAAGCTCACCCTTTGATGTGTGATATTAGTTCTTCCAATGTCATTTTATTGAGGACAATAAAAAAAGATAGCAACAACGCTCGACCTACTAATTTATTAGAGAAAGATTAAAAAATATATTTTTATGCAAAGTTCTAGATCTAAAAATTAGTTTTTGTGAGCAAACTTTAGATCACTTCAAATTCAAAAATCTACAGTAACAACAATTCTAAAGTGACAACAAGCACGAAAAAAGGATTTGGATACATACCTGCTTGACATCGAAAAATTGTGCTTCCATTCAAGCTTCCCTACATTTGTCATCAAAATGAAGAATGGAGAAATCCATTTGAGCTTGGGTGATGAAGAACCTGAAGAGTCTAGAAGAGGACTCTTCATTTTTCTTTTGTTTCACTTTTCTTTTTTATTGTGTAGATGTTTTTATTATTTTTATTTTTTATCCGCTATTTTTGAAAATGGGTCACTTGGGCCAGTTTTCATTTCTTGTATAACTTGCTTTGATTTTAAATAAAATGGCTATAAGGCTACCTTTAATTAAAAAAAAAAAAAGAGAAATAAAAATATAAAATACAAAGAGAGAAGAATGAACAAAAAGAGATAAAAATATAAAATATTAAATATAAATGAGTATAAAGAAAGAGGGAGAAAGATTTTGTCTTTGCTTAGTATCCCAAATAATTATTATGGACTATAATAAATAAAATATGGAAAAATATTTTTTTTTTACTTCTTACAAAATAAATTTAAGTAAATAAATTCTTCTGTGTAAAGATCTTTTCTATATAAATATAAATAAAAAATTATCAAAAAAATCATAAAATTAAAAATTATTATGAAGAATTAAAAAAATAAGATTCCAATAGCATGGCTATTTTAACCTCAAATTTACCATTTATGAAAGTTTCTTGGGAAGTATGACAATTTTAATCAGACGGTGTAGAAGAAATCAAATAATCCGCCAAAACAAAACAAAACCCTAATATGTATCCAAATCCCTTTAGGTTTTCTCCCACCTTATAAATAGCCCTCACGTGCTCTTTGCCTCCCTCGCCCCTATTCTGCTGTATTTTTCTCCAACATTCAATCGAATTTGAGCCATGTCTGACGAGGAGCATCAGTTTGAGTCTAAGGCTGATGCTGGTGCATCAAAAACTTACCCTCAGCAAGCTGGTACCATTCGTAAGAACGGTTATATCGTCATCAAAGGGCGTCCCTGCAAGGTTCTTTTTCAAAATTAAAAGAAATATTCCGTCTGTGTGCATATGTTGTCTGCATATATGTAATGTATTTGGTCATCATAATTGATGTGTAGGGCTGCCTGTGTTTGCTGATCCAAATTGCTCTGTTCCTAAGGTAGTTGATTGAGGTGTGTCAGTTAGGTGGGTTTAGGCGGGCGGGGGTATATTCTCTGATGCAGTTTTAGATCTGATGCTCTATGGTCTTACTTTACATGTGTTTAATTAAGAGTTTGGTTATTCGGTTTTAAAAAGAAGTCTGTAATATACAAAGCGATCACTGAAGTGTAAGTAGTGTAATCGGCAGAAAGAACTACTAGAGCTATATACCTGTGACTCTGTGAACTGCTAGATTTTGTTCTTACTGAGAAATCAAGCAGCATTGTGTTAAGCAACCTCAACATCTCACAATAGGTTTTAGGGTTAGAGTGTTGCCTCCAAGGAAACAAGGGTGGGAGAGAGGCACTATTGGTCTATGTTGCTCGTAGACTCTTAAAAAAGTCAACGGATGCGTGTTGGATTCTCCCAAAGTAATATAATTTTGGAGAATCTGACAGGGGTGTGGCATTGAAAGTGAGGAGTGGCAAAACTTAGCTGTTGGTTTGTTGTTTATTTGGGGGGTGGGGGGATTTATTATACAAAAGTAAAAAAAGAAGATTTGATATTTCACCAAAGATCCTTAGCTTCTGAAAACCCCTGTAAGTTTATTTTTCTGCTGTTTGGTGTGAATTTTTCAAATGTTGAATTTACTTTTGCATAGATCTGGTTGTGGATTATATGCTGCTTTAATTTGAAATATGGTCTACTGTTAAAAGGTAGTGTGCCTAAGTGTCATACTTATGGATGTATATTTGGATAATGTGCATCAAGTAGCTTAAATATTCTGCTTGAGGACATCCTTTGGAGACATCCCTTTTATTGTGGCTCAAGTCATTATTGCACTAGTTCTAACACTAGCTCTAATTCTTGTGCTTCTCGTTGCAGGTTGTCGAAGTTTCGACATCCAAAACTGGCAAGCATGGCCATGCCAAATGTCATTTTGTTGCTATTGACATCTTCACTGGAAAGAAGCTTGAGGATATTGTTCCCTCTTCACACAATTGTGATGTGTGTGCTCTCGGTTTCTTGTTCACCATCTGTTCTTTGTCCCCTTTTCCCCTATATTCTTTTTTCTGGTATATTTGTGCTCATAGTTAATAATTTTGAGGATATTTGTGCTCATATTCACTGGAAAGAAGCTTGAGGATATTGTTCCCTCTTCACACAGTTGTGATGTGTGTGCTCTCGGTTTCTTATTCACCATCTGTTCTTTGTCCCCTTTCCCCTATAATCGTTTTTCCGGTATATTTGTGCTCATATTTAATATTTATTTGTCCAAATTGCAGGTGCCCCATGTTAATCGCACAGATTATCAGCTTATTGACATCTCTGAAGATGGATTTGTATGTCTATATTCCCTTGTCCGATTGCTTTTTATATTTTTGATGATGTGGTCTAATGTTGCTGCACGATGTTACAGGTGAGTCTGCTCACTGACAGTGGTAACACCAAGGATGACCTTAGGCTTCCTACTGATGATAACCTTCTTACGCAGGTTAGTAATTGTATTTTGGGTGTCCCGGAAGACTGGAAATTACAGTCTCTTCCTCTTGTCGTATTTTGTTTTCTCTGGCCTTTTATCTTCCTTGAGTAATCTTCTTCTAGCACAAGCTTATTGCCTTTCCCATCTCAGAAAAACAAATTTGTTGGGAGTTGTGGTCGTGTTAGAAACATATACCTGTGTACAACTAAGCCGATGCTCCGGACGCTAAAAAATGAAGGAGGCATGGTTATGTGCACGTAGATTGAATCAATAGAGTCGACATGTCTGGTCTCTCTGATACTCTTTTCAAGGGTTAATGATTTGGGGGCCTGGTTTTAGACTCACATCTTTGCGTGGATCTACGAAAGTTTTATTTTGGGTCAAAGTATGTGGCTTTTTTACATTGGCTTTTTTCAGTTGTACGTAGACTATTTTTCTTTCACAAGCTGTTAAAAATATCCATGGCATAAGCTGACCTGGAAACCACAAGTATTAAGTAGAAACTCTTATTGAATCTATACTCTTGACAGTTTCTTGAAAGAGCCACCTCTATGTCCTTGACCTACCTATACAAGTGATGGTGCTGATAGTGAACATAAATATTTTCATACAATGGTCATATGTTTTGTTTATTGAAAATTGGGACATACTGCTATGCCTTTCCTGATTATTTTTATTTGCCGAATTCAGATCAAGGATGGGTTTGCTGAGGGTAAAGACCTTGTCGTGTCTGTTATGTCAGCCATGGGTGAGGAACAGATTAATGCCCTGAAGGATATTGGTCCCAAGTAAATCTCTTTGATTGGATATGAAGTTCTTTACTACCTTGAGTGACATAGACATTATAGTCATGGAAAAAAGTTACGGTCTTACGGAATCGTTCTTCAGGATTTGTGGACCATTGTGAGTTCGATTTTTATTTTTTGTTTGTGTTTTAATTTGTGTTCGTCTGAATTTTGTTTTACCTTAAAAGCTTTTTAAATTACGGTGTGGGGAAATGTTAAACCTGCAACGATGTTGCCAACTTCCTCATCTATTTGGCTAATCTTTTATTCTTATTACGGGATTTAATTATAGTTTCTCCTGCGTTTGGACTATTAATCATTTAACCAAATATAAGACATGTCTTAAACCTCCGATTAACTGAAGGCGTGCGATTGAATTTCTATCTGATGTTCATCCACATATCAGTGAAGTCATGATTGAATTTCAAGCAGAAATGCATAAACTTCACTTGTATGCTACATCAGACGTTATATCTGATGAATAGCGGCGTCAAAGTAGGCTGTCTAATAAATTTTTGATTTTGAAGATAAAATTTGTGGGCCGGCTTTACTGCAATTCTATAAAAATAATTTAAAAGTCTAACATACGCTTACAAATACTTGAAATGTTGATTTCATATCTTAATTTCATATCGTGAGTAATTCAAAATTCTTCCGAAGACATGATTTTGAAAATTTAACGTCATTTGAGATTTTTTAAAGAAAAAAGGTAAAAAATCTCCCTCAACTTTTAAAAATTGGTTTAACTTTATTTTTCATCATTCCGGTCAACCTTGCTCTTAACAAAGTTTTAACTTTTGTACTCCTAAATGAATAGAAAAACTTAAATAGGCTAAAATTACTTATTTTTTTAAATGAAAACCACCACTCCTGACCTGATCCTACCCATCTTACTAAAACCTCCATTCTCAGCCCTATTCTTCATTGTTTCAACTTCAATTAGGGCTAGGTTTCACATAAAAGATCACATGTTATTATGAGTTCATGAAAGATGATCTTCTTCATGTCTTGCCAGTCCAATTGTAGCTCTTGTTTCGAGAATAGCAGTAATTTGTAACACATTGCTTTGAGACTTTACAAGCAATCTAAAAAAATTAGATGCAGATAAAAATAACTTATACAGTATTTGCTTGGGTGGGGATAAGGGGGAGGGGACCAACTAATGCAGGGTAGTAGGATTAGATTAGTGATACATCAGAGTCTGCATTCTTTTTGTTTGGGTTTATTGATACTTCAAATATGCTTATGAGTATTGCTAGTGATTCGAGAACCTTTTGTGCAGTTCTGATCTCAGAGAAAATACCAATGCAGAGTTTCTAACTTACTATTAAAGCTGCACTTGCTGGAATTTAGTCAAAGTACTATCTTAAATTTTTTCAGATTCATAATATTTTGCGGATTCAAGGCACATATATAACAGTATTTTTGAAAACTTCGACCAACAATATCTTTTGAAAATTCTTTTTTGTCTAGATTTTGGGTCTGTTTTTCGTCATTCCCTACTATTTTAGCTGATTTGGCGCAAAGGACAAGCTCTTGTAGCAAGAGAACAAAATACGGAGATTAAAATCTTTAAGCTACTGTCTCCTCTCCTGCAAAACAAAGAGAATTACGCTTCGGAGTACCTATATGTGTTTGGGGTATTTAGTTAGATGGGTCGGGTCGGGTTAGGAGTGGTGTTTTTTTATTTAAAAAAAAAAGAAAAAAGAGTAATTTCAGTCTATTTGGGTTTTTTCATTTATTCTAGGGGTATAAATATTAACTTTGTTAACAATAAGATTAAAAATGACCCTAAAGTATGATATATGATAAAATTAATTAATTTTTAAAAGTTGAAGAGCATTTTTGACAAGTTCATTAATTACTATATTTTGTAAAAAGAATTTTATCATTTATATTTATCAATCATTTATTTCATATATAAATAAAATTTATAATTCATATTATTATTATCAACCTATCATTTTTATATCATATGGGCATTACTTTCACTAATATAAAATTTATGATCGAAAAGCTTTACATGAAAGAGTAATATATTATAAATTATGTCCAATTGTTTTTACTAGAGTAAAATTTGGTTAATAGATATTGTACTGTTATAAATCTTTTTATGGCAAGTAAATATTACTTTTTAATATTTTTTTTTAGAAAATTTCGAAATTCTAACTTTGGAACCAAGTCAATTTTTATAAATAAAAGGGTTGTCTCCATTGTAATTAATCCTTAAGAGATCCTTGAAGATCCTTCACAAGAGAAATAAAACTTTTCTCTCTTCTCTCCCTTATTCTTCTTATACTATTTCATAACAAGTAATCAACACCAAACTTTATCACTATCAATAGAATTTTAAAGATCTAGAACACACGAGTGTGATTTTAATCAACATTCAAAGAATTCACTGTCGAGACTTCAATTAATGTGATAGTCACCTCTTTGACATATTTGTAGTTCAATAACAGTATTTTCCATTGAATTACGTATTATACTGATTTTGCTTGATGTTTTCTTAATTATAATAAATATGCGATCTCAATTTTTGTCTAGTCTAGTTAACAGGGAACTACAATAAATTTACTACCTAACAGAATTAGCTTGACGTCTTTCTGTTGGTGTTTGCTTATGTATTCCCTTAGATTGATTTTATGTGTTGCCAAATTTAATTAGTAACTGATACTGAATTCTTAAGTTTTGAAGCTACTATCCAATCATAACTTTGACTTGGAGTTCAACCTTTATATGACTTGGTCAAGTTCAACTAGTTACATACTGAAATTTGGTTATTAGTTTATATCAAAATTGAAGTAAGGATAAACTACTTGCTGTTAAGTCTTATATGAGACCCCGAGTAGTTTCATAAGTAGTAGTAATTATTTCGTGAATCATGTGCTAACAGAGTTTTTGATTTGATATTGAAATATATATTTGTGCTTAACTTCGTACTGATAAATTAGATGTGCTTTGACTTATTATGTCAATTGTTGAGGGTAAGATTGTAAATTTAACTTATCGGCTTGAGTAGCAATGCACCATAATGATAAGCTATTCGGATTTAAGTCTCATCTATTTATTGCCTAAGTCGTCTTTATATGGATAAGATATTGGGTTTAAGTCTTAATGCATCATAGTGACACACCACATTGATTTGCTCCATTCATTGATGAGAATGTGATAGCAATGCATAATGAGTCTAAAAGAAGAAAAATGGTAAATTTATATTGGCTTAGAGAAATAAAACCATAAGGACTTACTGGTAAATTTAAATGGTCCTTCAAAGGTGACGGTAATTTTTGTCATCAATAGGCATGTTATAAAAGGTTCCACTGGAAATATATTAGAGAAAGCCTCTACATCATCTGTATGATTTGATTTGCTCTTGAAGAATGTCGTGACCCGAATTCTCAGGTCATGAGGACTCACTATAGACAAACCATCCAACAAACCAAAAAACATGATTAATAACTAAAAGTGGAAGATAAGTATAGATATATACGAAAAGGACGAACGGAAGTCTAGATGCATTAAAATAAATTCCTAAAATTTGGTATTGGGTACATAGAGCCTCTAAATACGAATACAATTCATAAAATAAGAAGTGTATAATCTGTCTTACATGCAAATAATAGAAAATCAAAGATAAGGAAGATAAAGTAGACTCAAAACGAAAGGAATGGTCCTATACCTCTGAATGGTCAATCAGTATGAACCATGGAATCAACTGTAGTCACTCACACTCGGATCTGCACTAGAAAAATACAAAAGTGCAATATGAGTACCAAATAGCCAAAGCAATTGGATAGCTAGTAGGCAACATCGGCCCTGGGACCATATAAGAAATAAAATCAGTAAATAGGAAAATAATGAAAGAAAAGTCACAAAAGTCAAATAATAGAGACAACACAGAGAAACTAGCTAACACGATTGGCAAGTAAATAATTCTAAAAGCTAGCTAACAAGTATCAAAGACTCAAGCAGAAATGGGAAGAATGTAACTGAACCCATGCTCATCTAATAAGAGATAAACAAAGATACAAATATGACGGTATATCGGTAACCTCAAATAAAGGGAATAGAATAAAGGGATAACTACAATAAGTCATGAAATAATAACAAGCATGAAGAGAAATCGAAGAGTAATATCACCAATTATTCTTGACAAATTCAACAACGTAAATAAAATAAACAACAAGCTCCCATACACCTGAGGGATGCAATCAAGTGAATGCAAACCCTCCGGCTGCCCATATAGTGGGGGAGCACAACTAACAAACAACACTCAATGATAGAATATATAAAATGATATAATATGATATGATATGATGCTAGTAAAAATGTGTATGATCCTCCTCAGGTACCCGTAGGTCTAGCAGGCAGGACTCATCGAAGGCCTTCATCCATATATCTCTACTCCTATGTATACCCCTCCTCCAGTAGCATACTATAGCCCATGTCGGCAAGATTCATAGAGGCTATTACCATATACTATCTTAATATCTAATAATAGTAATCGGGCCAATATGGTCTATCTAAAAATATCAATCTCAGGGTGAAGA
>JBDJHY010000001.1:5044118-5060091 GCA_039654485.1 Withania somnifera | reverse complement strand
GATGTTTTCCCCGCATAACTTTAGCTGTGAAATAATTCTAAGCATAACAGAATTATATTCAGTTATAGTTCTAAAATTTTGTAACCTTAGATTTAACCACTTATGACGAGCCAGTGGGAGAACGACCAACTTCACGTGGTCGTATCTATCTTTTAAATTATTTCACAGGGTAAGGGAATCTTTTACCGTGAGATATTCCATTTTCAAACCCTCATCAAGGTGGTGGCGGAGAAATATCATTGCCTTGGTCCGATCTTGGACCGATGCCTGATTTTTATTTTTGATGGTGTCTGCCAGACCCATCGCATCTAAATGCAGCTCGTCATATAGTGCCCACAATATGTAGCCTGTGTCCGAATATCAAGGGCAACAAATTCAAGTTTATTGATATTAGATATTATAATAAAATAAAAATATTACCTTCTTTTTATACCTTTTACAATATTGCTCAAACCGGCAGAGCCTCGTGCTGATAACGTGTTATAAAATGAAATACAATACAAAGCCAAATAAATTCTAAAAAAGGAAAGTTTCTATATATGGAAAGTAGTTGTTTAAGGAAACTTGCTAAAATGAGAAATTCTCTCAAAAATCGAAAAATTAAGCCTAAATTTCAGCTCATTTCTTACCCTTTTATAGCCACCATGTTGGTTGACACATGACATCTCAAGTCATTAATTACCAATCATGGTGGCTTGATTAATAGTCATGTGGCTAAGTCTTATGCTTACTACAATGTCACATGACTTATATTAAAGGCTTATAACAATGTTACATGGAAAAAGCTTACAACAAATTCATAAATATAACTTTATAAATAGTGCCATTTTATCTCTTAAACAAGTAAAATAGTTAAGAACAATCACTAAAAAAAGGTTAAATTTGGAAAATAAATCTCAACAGCTTAATTATAATAAATTCAAAAAAAATAATATTTATGTCATTATAATTTTTTTATATAAGTAAAATAAAAAATTAATAATTAATAATTTTTGTTCTACTCTCCACCACAATGAAATACCTCTCACCGGACCGCACCGTACCGCACCGCAAAATTTTTTGTGGAGCACTCTTCAGTCTTCACACGTTGCAGGGCAAGAAACCTTCTGCATCCGACCGATTAGAATATACCAACCGCGACCTACTTTTATTCAAAAGGAAAGGAAGGCTGCTACGGCAAAGCAGCAAAACTCGATGCATCAATAATATTCACTCAGCCGCTAATCCTCAATTCCTATATAGTTCCATTTTCTTGTTGTATTTGGTTTTTACATGTTTTTTAAGAATATTAGTTGAAAGTCTAATTAAATTAAATTATTCATATTTTGTTTATTGTATTAACTTTCTCTTCTTTATTAGAGTAAGGGTAAAGATAAAATTTAATTAATATTCTTTGATTTCTTAATATGATAAATATATTAAATTAATTTTTTTAAGAATTCTGACAACTAAAAAGGCAGAAAGGGGGTACTCACTTAAGTCCACTGCATGAGTACATTCGTCGTTGTCTATCACTGTTGGCCTTAAATTCCCTTTTTCTTTTCTTTTCTTTTCTTATTCTTATATTATTAATATCACTCTAATTTATTTTGCATAAATAAATGCAGTCAGTACAGTCTGACACGAAAAGAGATCAGATCACATTATCAGTATGCCTCAACTTATAGACAACACTTTTTATGTGACCTATCATTCTATCATGACTAAGGTGACAATTCATATTCCGAAGTTGCATGTCCAAGGAAAGCATTAAATTGTGTTAAAGAGTATCGAAATTGATCTTAATATTATATTGAAATTTAAAATTTATGAGTTTTATAATAATTTTAAATAATTTATATTAAAAATTAATTATATCCGTAACTAAATATGGGTAGATAATTAGGAGTTATTTGATAGAGTGTATAAAAATAATGTTAAATTTAATATATTAGTAATGTATGTATTAATAATGTTGTATTAATTAAACTTGTATTAGTTTTGGTAATTTTCTTATGTATTTTTTGGTTTGATGTATTAAAAATAATAAATATTATATAATTTATATAAAAAGAAATTTATTTATAAAAATACGCTCAAATTAACTTTAATCATGTTAATGCATATAGCAGAACTGATCTCATTACTAATATCATTAACTTATAGGCAATAGTTATATATTCCTTTTAATTTAAAATAAAGAATATTACTAATACTTGTATTAGTTATAGATAATTTTAAAAATTATATCAAACAAAAAGCATTAAAAATAAATAAAATTAATATATTTATTATTTTTTAATACACTTTACTAAATGACCCCTTTGTAGATTATACTGACCTGTATAAAAGATACTGAGTTAACAAAAACTTGTTTTCAGGCCAACGCTAAATGCACATTTTGATCCAACAGTTTGTATAAAATGATTGGTGAGGTTAGAATTTAGAGGACATAAACTGTGAGAGAAATTAGACGAGATAAGCTGTGAACTGAGGGGTAACTTTCATTTTACTTATTTTTTATACTTGTATAGACGGTTCGCATTAAACATTACTAGTTCTATCTAACTCAGGAAGACATATCGGTATGACATGATCCAATATAACTGATTATAACTTGACATGTTTCCTTTTCCACCGCCTATCCCAACGAATCGAAACTAATAAAGCTTTTATTTTGTTTAAGTAAGCCTTCATTTAGCCCTTCGAAAGTTTGTCGCCCCGCGTAGAATATAGAATGACAACAAAACAACAAAAGAAAAGCAAGCCGAAGTGACGTATCTTTGTTAATTAGAAAAATGAATGAAAATAAAGGGTGTGTTCAATACGAAACGAAATGTTTTCAAATGTATGTTTTATAAAAATAAGTGAATTTCTTACATAATTTTTCATGATTGATATATAAGAAATGTTTTATAAAAATAAGTGAATTTCTTACATAATTTTTCATGATTGATATATAAGAAAAAAGGTTATTCTAAAAAATTTATATATAATTTTTAAAAATATTACGACAGTAATGACGATGGGGATTAATAGGGTGAGAATAAAATGAAGTGTGTGTCAGGAAGATGAAAAAGATACAATTAAGGTGTAATTAATGTTTGTGGAACTTGTTTTTCTTTGATCAAAAAAGTTATTTTTCTCATTTATAAATAATTATTTTTTATTAAAAAAATATCTTTCAAGTATTTTACCCTAAGCTTAACACATGCTCCAGTAATTCTTCAGGAATTAGCTCAGCAATACAAAGGGAAGATGCAATTATTTAGCACACATAAAAATTAGTATGTACATGAGATCAAACTGCTAATACTTTCAAATATAGAAGGCTAGCTAAAAAGAACTATAAATATTACATTAGATCAAATAGAGACTAGCTAGAAAGAACTGTAAAAGTTACATGAGATCAAACTGCTTAACTGTCGCTAAAGAATACTATGTGCAGTTGCCATAACATCAGCAGTAAAACATAAGCTTTTTAATGTTCTCAGTGAGTTTAGGTAAAGGAGTTGTCTTTGGTGGTGCAGCACGAGACACGTTAGAACTTCTTGTTAGAGTAGTGAAATCGGAACGCTCAAGATACAGTCTGCCTCTGTATGCAGCTAAATGGGCATAATAAGCCGGGGGCACCAGCGAAATAGGCTTGGTGCATCTCACAAATGTGTAGCAAAGGTTGTATACCAATTTTTGTAGTTCATCAGAAGTGAACTGGTTTTCATCCCATAGAACATGGTAATGGATCGGCTTGCTCGTTCCTTTTACACCCCAATGACTGCAGAGATAGAAGTCAAATTCACTTGGATGAGTGATCACTGTATCTACAACTGTACCTGGTAGGATGTTTCCGTTGAAGAACGTGTTTTTAGTTGTTGACTGGTCAAGTTCACATGGAAATAGCCTAGTATGGTGTCTTTTCTGAACAACCACGAATGTAATAGGTGGTTTGTAACCTGGAAATCTCGAACATGCCACACGAATTGCTTGGAGCTCTTCTTTAAGTACTTTAAGGAATTGTGTTTCACTTACTCCATCCCTGAAGAAGATTATTCTCTCAGGGAGTTTTAGTAGCTCCTCATAAAAATCATCAAGAATCTCCCCGAGCATCGTGCTGAGATCTTGAATGATCTCCTGCCTGTGTGTTTGGGATCTCATCCTAGAGACATACTTGTTGGCTGCTGGCCAGTTCACAGTGCCAACTACAGCAGCGACGGACGGGCTAAAATCATCAAGAGGGTGTGGATGAGTCACGTCCGCACCCATAAAAATAACTGGACCGTCATATTTGAAGAGACGTGGTATTTGAGAAGGCAATGAATTGTACAATGCAACTGTGCAGCCCCCAACTTTGGCATTGATCTTCAGAGCCAAATTTGCCAAAAACTGTGAGCTGATTTTGCCAAGGTTCGGGTACAAACAGCATTGGGTTACAACCCCGATACTTGTCTCAGAGATTCTTTTCAAGTCTGCATATCCTTTGTGTTTTCTCTCCATCACACAAATAACAAGTTGCAGATTGTTAAATGAAGCTCTATGTAACTTCTTGAGTTTTGTATCTAAGTTTTTAACATTGTTGAGCAAATGCAAGGGTTCAAACTGAGGGTTAAGTACTGTATTCCTGTTCAGGAAGATGCCCAATTGCTCACACCTTTGACATAACTGGTTTATGAATTTTGGTATGTGGGACTTTTGATCAGAGGTTCCACCAAAACTCATTAGTGCCCATCTCTCAACTTGAGTACCTTCAAAGACATGGCCGTCCATAAGATTCCACTGCCTATCACGGCGGGACGGAATAAGATCTCTAACCTGACCATGATTCCCTAGTTTAAGCTTAGGAGGCTGAAGAAGTCTCCCATACAATTGAGTCATTTCTCTCGAGATTTGGAGCTTGAATTCCCTTGCATGATTGCCACTGTCAAGAATGAAACAATCTAATAAGAAGGAACTAACAAGAAGAAAATGTAAGCAAGAAATAAAGGAGGTAGCATGCTGCAAAGGCAAAAGTTACCTTGTTGGTCCAACCGGTCCTGTCACGACTCCATCTATAATTGCCTTTCTTTCCCTTGGCCTTTGACATCCCATTTTGAGTATCCTTGCAGTCTGATCATCCGAAAGCTTCCCAAGAAACTTCTGTCCTTCACAAATCATACAAAGTTCCATCGGAAGAAAACAAGGTTTACTTCTGCTAATCTGCAAGCACGGCAAGTTCCTATATTGTATATCATAGTTGTAATGATCCTTGAAATAGTTCACTATTCTTAGAATCTTTCCATCCCTATCCTGAAAGCAGAGGTTCTCTGTAGCTTCCTCAGTTAAGCTGTAAATACGATATCTCTGAACAGTCTCTCTGTGGCAAACGAAGACTCTGATGTTCTTTAGTGATTTCTCCACCTCCTTCTTCTCTTCATTCGTCAAGCCTCTTGTTTTCCTGTGAGAAATGTCGCAGAGAAAGTCAAGGCGCTTTTCCAAGTAGGAGATCACCCCAATACTCTCATGGAAAGCAGTCACTGAGAAATCAACATTGAGAGCAAGACCTTGTTGTGTTGGTCTAAGACTCTGAAAGAACCCCCTTAGCGCCACGGCTCCACCCCCAATATCCTTAGCTCCTCCCATACAACTCGAGTAAAACGATCTCCCAGCTGTTATACACTTCTCCGTTGGGCTCTCCCGCAACACGACATCTAATGCATGCAGATATTCCTGAGGAAGTGGACTTCCACCATCATCTCCTTCTTTATTCAGGTAGCTATTTAGTTCTTCCCCATCAAATTTAGATATAAGTTTGATGTTAACTCGGAAAAGCTTAATCTGCTGTTCTTCTTTCTGCAACTTGACCATTTCTCCAGATTGCAACACAGACTTGTTGCTGCCACTACTAGGAATTGGCAGACTAATGTAAAATTCAATCTTATTATTTTGAAATTCAATAGGGCTATATATTGTCCTTCCACCGTCATAAACTGGAAGAGCCCCGGAGAGCACAACGGAATGCTCCTCCACGAGTTTTTTCTTGATAAGCCTAGCAATATCCTTGGACGGATGAGGTGAAACTTCAACATCATAATGGAAGATTCGCTGTGAAGGATCAAATTGGACAAGGAAATGATTAGCAAGAAGAGAGATTACTGGTCCTTCAACACCACCAGAATCTGGTCTTCTAGCCACCACAAGTGATTCTCGGGTGGTAGCAGCCTTGACCCTCCTGCCATCTTTCAGTTTGGACACATTATTTTGCCTTTGGTGCACCATTGAAGCTGTTTAGTGAGTGACATTAAAGGGAAAATAAAACATATAAAGCACAATGTTAGTGTCATGGAGTGCTTTCCTCCTATGTTGCTCAGACTTTTAAAAAGTGTCAATAGGTTCATATTGGATCATCCAAAAGTAATGTACTCCTGGAGGATCTCATAAGGGTGCGACACATTTTTTGGAGTGTCTGAGAACGCAGCTCCCCTAATACTAACTAAAGGATAGCAACTTGTGGATTAAACTAAAGCTTCCCTCTTGGCAATAAACCTTGAACAAAACAAAACATGAGGAGAAGTGATACTCCACTAATAATGATTAATGAAGTAACAGAAGAGTATCCTTTTCATGCTTGAACATATATTAGTTTAAAAAGAAGTCTAACTAAGCTCCAAGCTTCTACTTTCTGCAGAAAAAGCTTATCTTTTTTTTTTTTTTTTTTTGTCGAGAGAATGTTAATGTCATGAAGTGCTGCTCTAATATCAACCAAGGAATAGCAATAGGTAGATTAAATTAAAGCTTCATTCTTGACAATAAAATTTGAACAAAACAGTACATGACAAAAAGGAAAAAGATAGTTATACTCCACTAGTAAATAAGTAACAGAAGGCTACTGTTTTCATGCTTTTGGCATATATTAGTGGAAAAAGAAGTCTTCTAATTAGGATCCAATCCTTCTACTATCTGCTGAAAAAGCTAATCCCCCTTTTTTTTTTTCTTTTTCATTTTGAGAGAATTCATAAACTGACTAACAAAGAAGTAACAGGATGCTACTGTTTTCATGCTTTGGCATATATTAGTGCAAAAAGAAGTCCAATTAAACTTCTACCTTCTGCCTAAAAACACTGATCCTTTTTCTTGGTTGTGAGATAATTCATAAACTGAAACCAAAGGTGTAATATCAAAGGACTAGACTACATAAAAAGTGGGAAAGAAATTAAAGGGGTTTCTAAAAGAAGGGTCAAAGTTTGCTCACCTGAGATTTCTTGGAGCTTAGAGTCAGAAGGGGTGGCAAGAAGAGGATGATTCTGCTTCACTGGAGGTTTCTGTAAATGGGTTCTTGATCTGAAGTTGTGGTTTTTATGTAAAGGAAGTTGCAGAGGTATAGCAGGAGGAGGCAAAGGGAGAAGCGCAGGGTAAGTTTGGTATCGATTTTGATTTTTACTCTGAAAACCAAAAGCAATATACTGATTGTTATTACTATGAGGAGTGTTGTTATTAGCACACCCTTTAGCATTTGCTGGTTTAGAGTTACATTTCTTGCTTGTATTGGACTCTTCATTTTCTTCCATAACTTGTTCTTTGAAAGAGAAAACAAGAAATGAGCAAAAAGGCTTCTTTGCATGAAAGAGGGAATGAAAGAATACTCAGATATATAAGAATACTTCTGCTGATAATAAGTACTAGACTACAATAAGTAAGGAAGTAGAACAGTAGTTATTGGAGAGACAAAGAGTAGGGGAGGAAGAAGAGGGGGTAGGGAGTAGGACAAAGAAACTCCCTCCATTTCCAAATTGTTATCACTTTCGTTTTACAAAATTAAATTGAGTAATTTTCAAAGTCAAATAAGTCAATTTAATATTCTAAAGTTAGAATTTATATATTTAAAAATCATATAAAAATTATAAGTTATAATTTTTTATATTAATCTAATAAAAATATATATATTAAAATATTAATTAAAATTTTATATTATTTAACTAAAAAAATATTATGACAACAAAAAAGAAGCAAAAAAAGGTATTTGCATTTTAAATTTATGTATTCTTATATATTGTAAGAATCTCAAATTAAAATAATGTAATAAATTTATAATTAAATATTTGTAAATACTTCAGACATATTTTAATATAAAGAGAGAGTTAAGCAAAAGTTCTTTGACTTCTCGTGAACATATGTAGTATACATTGGCTCCACTCCTAAGATAGGGAACAGAGATAGAGGAGGGAAGAGGAATAGAGGAGAAGGGGAACTAGAATTTCAAATTTAATTTTAAGTTAATAATATATAAATTTTCATATTTGATGAACTTTATAATTGTAAAATAAATACAGTAGTTATTATATAAAGAGAAGCGGGGAGCGGAGGAAGCAGAGGATAGGGTAAGGGGTAAGATGGGTGGGGGTGAGGAAGTTGGATTTTATTTTCATGTGGATTCCCAAGTCAAAAGTTCAAGAATGAGAGTATGATGCAGGTAAATTTTCATACAAAGGTGAAAAGGGTGACCTGCCTATAGGGTAAAACTTGGAAGAAGGAAAATGAAAAAAGAAACAGTTGATGGTTAAAAATATATGTAAATTATTAACTTTTTGTTTTTTTTGAGTTTTATACTGTAACAGTCCGGTTGGTCATAAAAAATATATTTTTTCTTATTGGACTTGAAATTGTATTTGGTTATATTTTTTGTTAAATATTTAAAATTTAAATATTCTTTAAATATATAAAAAATTAAAATATACAATACGATGTAAATAAAGTTAATTATATAAATAATAAATTTAAATTTTTTAAAAGAAAAATAATTAAAATAGTGAAATTAAATTTCAATCTATTTTTACTTTTTCAAAAAAAAAAATGTGAATTTCATAAAAATATTTAATGGCTAAACACCATAAGTCAAAAAAGAAAAATAGAAAGAATTTTAAGAAAAAAAAAAGTGATGATCAAATACCTATTAAATATTTATTAATGTTTTATTTACCTATTTAAATTATCATTTTATTTGTATTAATACACTTATCAAGTTGAGTTGGCCGAAATGCACCAGTTATCAAATTGAAAACGATATTGATAAACTCAGCATCATGTGTGTGTAATAACAAAAGTTTGATAATTTAAATAAGTAAAGAAAATAATAAATAAGTAAACTATAAAATTCGTAAAAAGTAATAATTTATATTGTGTTGTCTCGTATGAGTTGATCATTTTTTTAGAAAAATTTACATAAATAAATAAACAAATGTAAATTTTATGATTACTTGAAATGATAAAAGCTTCAAAAAATTATAATAAATAGTAGAATTTTAGGTGGATGTCTTAAATAACTACCTAATTAATTTAACGAATATTTTAGATATTCGTCTAACTGATTATGCAAATATTTGAGATATTAGCTTACCTTTTTTTACATATTTTTTTTGTGTATCTGAATCAGTTTTAAACTATATATCTTTAAAAAAATGTAAGGCTCTATATTTTTTAAAAAAAATTTTGTGTATCTTAAAAAAATACATGTATCTAAATATTTTAAAATTAACAAACATTGACTTTTTGTTTTGTGTTTACCTAAATACTTTAAGCATAGATTTTTGTTATGTATTTTAAGTTTTTAACATCTATTTATCTTAGATGATATCGATGAGCATGAATCTTAAGTATTAATTCTCATGTATCTTGAATATTTTTAAGACTTTATGTATACTTCTTTGTCTTCTTTTTTTTTTTTAAATATGTATTTATGCAGAAATATATTTTAATATACTAGATAGACTATGCACATATAATTTTCATGCATAAATATGCTATATACATCATAAAATACAAAATGTATCAGTGAGGGAGAAATAGAAGAGTGACACTAAAAATATTAAAATTATAAAAAGATTTACCGTGCCTTAAAATATTCAACATACATAAATTTTTTCAACCATTGTTGAATTTCTTATTTAAAGTTAAGAGTATGATAAATTTCTCTTTTTATAATACTAAAATTTCATCATCGATTTTTTGCATCTTGAAATTTTAATTTATATTTTTTTATTAATAAGTGTGTTTTATAATTAAAATTAAATTTATGTCTATTGTATTTGCTACATATAATAACATCTAAGTTACAAAAAAATCTTCATCTATATTACTTTTAAATTTTACTGAGGTATTTTATCAATTTACATTCTACCTAAACGTATAACCTTCTACCTAAATATTAAATTTGAAGGTCACTCTTGAAATTTTCAATGATTTATTCATACCTGAGGTATTATATTTTAGCGTGCAATATATAAGCTGAAACACAACAACAAAAAAGACTACATCAACTATAGAGCTGCTACTACCTCCAAGATTTTTAAATTTTTTTTATTATTCATCTAATGTCATCTATTTTGACGTATAATTAATTTAAATTCACATAAAAAGTAAATCTTTTAAAGTGCTTCCTAGAGATATTAACCACTGAATAACAAATTTGTATTATTGTAATCTAGTCGTTGGTTAATATCAGTGGTTAAATTAGTGATAAATTTAAACCACTGAATAACAAATAAATATATTTATTTATAAGTGCGAATTCATCAAAACTTTTGATAACTAAATTTATGTCAGTTTATATTTACCACTAATTTGTTAAATTTTATGACAAAGTTGACTAATTTAGTTCATCTTATTAAAATTTTTGATAAGGTGGACTAAATTATTTCACTTTGTCATAAATTTTAACACGTCTCACTAATATTTTTTTTTACTTTGTCATACATTTAGCACTTAGCATCGTCTTGTACCGTTATATTAAAAAATATATATATAAAGCGTACTAATTTAGTGCACCTAATTTATTTTGATTTCACCTTTTTTCTTAATTTATTTTGATATTTTATTTAAGTTTTGGGCTCATCAGCAGTAAAAGGGAAAAAGGTACAAAAAATTCACTACTAAAGAAGGCCGTATATCTATTAGGATTCTTGGAATTATTCAATCTTTGTGTGTAGTGTTGTTACAGTAATGTGTGTATGTATCTATGTAATGAATGAATATCCTTTTGGTATGCCTTTTGACTCCCAGTTCAGTACTGTAATTTATTTGAAGTGTTCAACACTCTTACCCTTTTCATTCTGTGGTTGAATTTAGACTAGTGGACGAATTGTCCAAAGTTGGGAAGTAGTTTATTTTACCGGTTGCAGAAATTACTTTTTTAGAAGATGAAAAATATAATTTTTCTACATAAGCATTTTTTAAAAAATATTTATTTTAAAGAATTAACATATTTGTCAAGCTTTAGAAAGAAAACAAATTAAGTTTGATCAATTGCAGAAATTACTTTTTTAGAAGAGGAAAAATATAATTTTTCTACATAAGCACTTTTCAAACCTCATCAACCACGAATACTATTATAATATTAGTAAAAGTATTTTTCAAATAAATTAGTTCAATAAAAACTGTTTTCTATAGTATTTTAAAAAAAAAATTGACAAAAAAATATTTTTAAAAATAAACACATCTTAAATATTTAGTCAAATTGGCTATTAGCCAAATGAGATGGGAAAAGGAAAGGCCATAATTTCAGTTAAAAAATCCATTTGTTTTTTGTACTTAATAGATAAGATGTCCAATTAGCACTTGTTGTTATCAAAACAAAAATTTGAAACAAAAAAACGTTGTGTTTATCGACATAATTGTCGTCGTCTTTCTACTGATTAAATGTGATAATGGGATTAGCGTAGTGCTAATACATCATGTAGATTAAGATTACTGCAGGCCATGAAAATGATTTAATAAGAAAGAAGTAATCAATCAGCATAAAGACAATTTTAGCATGACTTTCCTCATCAAATACACCACTATATATAATTGATAAGATAATTAAACAAGGTGGAGGATAACATTTGATTAAGTATTTTAGTGGTTTCTTACTCGATATTCATTAAAGACGAGTGTTTTTTGAAAAGAAAATTATAACTGAAAAAATATGACGAAAACTTTAAATTAGAAAGTGCAAAATAAATAAGAAATTGAATTATTATAATTGCATTAGAAAAAAGGTGCTATTGATAATAGAACGTCCTTAATTCTTCAATTCATTTCATAATGCAAAATGCTCTAACCGAAGTACACATTTGCTACAAAAAAAAATCTTTTTCATCCCATCAGTATTCCAAGTCATACTTGGACTGCTTTCACCCAAAGAAACTATTTGAAAGCCCTTGCCCTTGCGGTTTGCTGGATAGTGTCTGTGTTATTCTAGTGCTGACGAAAATAAGTAGAAACGTACGATTGATATAAACTTAAGTCAAAAAATCTCTTTTACAACTTATATTTGGATGGTTGTTAGAATGGTCGTTCCTGTATTGTAATGCATTGTTACATTAAGAACGAATGTTATTTTGACTTATTAGGTAAATTTTATTGTTATTATATTATTAAATTTGTTGAAACATAATAATAAAAACATTGTTTTGCTTTTTCACTCTACCTTTTCTGTAACAACGCTATCTGGTATCTCATTTGTACTTTATATTGTTGCAGGTTTATTCTTTACATAATTATTCCTTGACATTATGAAATAACAAGAAATAGTATAATATATTTAAATGCAACATGTACGAAAATAAATGATACAATATACCACCATAATAGTTGCATTTGGCACGTACTAAGTCTATGTTGGGGCTCATACTATATTAATTTTTTAACATGATCTTAATTAAAAAAATAGTTCGATAATTTTTCAAAATTAGTTTTATACTTCAATTGTCCATTGTCTCTTAACCTGACTAAATTACCATTCTTTTTATACGAAAATGAACCTCGACGTCGAGTTGATTAAATATTTGTTTCAATCAATAAAATGAGTGTGTCGGGTAACTCATCATTGATGTGTATTCTTATACAAAAAAAAAAGTGATAATTGAGGTATGAATTCCATAAAGAGGTAATAGTATAGATGGATGAATTAAAAAATAAATAGTTAAGATATAAAATTCATGTAAAGATAAATGTTTAGATATGTTTTCACCACTAGATTAATATTAATTTATATAAAAAAAAATTGTAAGTTAAATAATATTGTAATATCTTTTTAGGGTATATTTTAATTTCTTTCTCTTCTCTCCTTTTTCATTTTATTGAATATTTTTTTATTAAAGTCTTGAATAATTCAAATTTTGTGTTACTTTATGCTGGATTAACTTCATTATTGTTTTTAATTAAACTGATATTGGCTAACCTATTTCTTTACAACAAAATTTAAAAGAATATACAATAGTCAAGTAATACAAAAATATTTAATATACAATACTCAAGTAATACACAATAGTCTATGATAAATTTCCGAGAGAAAAAAAATTAATTTGATAACCATTTTCATATAAAAGAATTAGACAACAAACAAGTTTTTGGATCAATTTAAATTGGTAAATAGATAGACTTTTTTGGTATCTCTATCATCATTTGCATGACTCTAAGTCCATCTAATTATTCAAAATTATCAAAATCAATGAAACTTGCAAGGTTATTAAAGCTTCATTTAAAAATAAAAAGAACAGTACTGGCTACAAAAATTAAGATCCTTCCTTGTATATATAGTAATAATATTATAAAATATATGTAAAACTGTTAAAATAAACTGTTATGCTAAAATGATTTCTATCAAAAGCAAACTTATTTGATGGGTATTATGCCCTTAAACGCAGAAATTTAATATCTTCTAAGTCCTTTTTCTAACTCAATTGATGAAAAGGGCTCCTAAGCTTAAAAGACTACATGATTTAGGCTCCCTTTTAATCATACTGCTTCCTTTTAACATGAGAAAACGTGAGAAGTGGAGAATACCCTTTGGTTAAATTATAAGATCACTCCAAGATTTTTTTGAAAGTTCTTAAAAGTTTGATCCTAAAAAATACATAGCAAAGCCAGAACATAACTTTATTGACTTCACATAGTTACCATAATTAATTAAATGAATTCCATATCTCAAGAAAACCTTTTCAGATATGTTCCTATTCCAATACCAAAAAGTTTTTTTTAGCAGTTCTCCAAGATTAAAATTAATACTTATTCTCTCTTTTTATTTTTACTTGTCTGTTATATTATAAATAAATGTCTAATAATGCTTATACAATTTTAAAAATAATGTATAATGTATTACTTTGTGTCCATTTACCCTTTGCTACTAAATCTTTCCTTCGTTCAATTTTATGTGGCACCATTTGATTTGGTTAAAAAAAAAGGAAAGATCTTTTAAACTTGTGGTATAAAATAATCCTTAATAATTTATATGGTTGTAAATTATTTCATTAAAGGTAAAAGAGGAATATCAATGTTAAACTTTTTCTAATAATAGTAGGGTGGCGTTCTTTTTTGGGATAGACAAAAAAGAAAAGAACGTCACATAAAATGAGAGGGAGTGAGTACTGTTCATTATCCAATCTATTTACCCATGTAATAACTCGTCTCATCCTTACGTGGTAGTTTCGGACTTAAGTTCCCTAGTGCTTAGACTCTAAAATTGAGAGTTCGAAAAATCTCAGGGTGGGGTTGTCTTGGTTAGATTTTTAATCAGTTGTTCCTTGAGGATGGTGATGATGTTGTGATATATATTTGGTGTACTTAGCATTGAATTTTGAGTAGCAGACTTGTGTAACTATTCGTGGCACTTTTAGAAACTGAATTCAGGTGTCTAGAACTCCGCTTATGAGATTTTCCGGGATAGGCTTGAATTTTTATGCCTAATTTTCAAAATACGTTATAAAATGAGGGATTTTCAATTTAGAGCGGAGCTCACTGGTTTGGGAACAATTTAACCGCATTGAGCAGAATTGGCTTGTAATAACAGGATGTACCGCTGTAATGAGAAAACGACCGTTGCAGTGGTCATTGTGCAGCTTTGCTTCTATTACATCTTCGCCGACTAAGTTAACTCAAAGAACATCTCCTTTATTTGGTCGGACGAGCGTGTAGAAATCTTTCAAAAACTTAAGTCGTTGTGACCACTATAACCATTCTTGCCTTTCCTGTGAAGTTAAGGATTTCATTATCTATTGTGATGCTTCTTACTCCATTTTGAGTGCAATATTAATGCAGGAGAAGAATGTAATTACCTATACTTCAAAGGAAACTGAAGGTATATGAGAGGAATTATCCAACTCATCACTTGGAGTTAGCGCAGTTGTGTTTATGTTAAAGCAATAGAGATATTAAATATATGAGATCAAGTGTGAAATGTTCACATATCATCATAACCTTCAACATATTTTCTTCTAAAAGGATTTGAATTTGAGGTAGAGAAGGTGGATGGGACTATTGAAGGACTATGATGTCACTATTCTTTATCACCTGGGCAAATCTAATGTGGTGCAGATACCCTGAGAAGAAAAATAAAAAGTATGGAAAATTTAGCTCATTTGCAATCTTCTAGATGTCTATTGGCTAGAGAGGTTCAGACTTTAACTAATGACTTTTGAGATTAGAGGCGACTGGGAGGGAGGATTCCTGGCCTATGTGGAGGCAGGATCTTCTTTTCTTGATAAAGTTCAAGAGGAAATAATTTGATGATAAAAAAATTGAGTCACATTCATGACAAGGTTCTACGTGGTGAAGCAAAGAAGGCTTTGAGTGATGATGAGGGGTTATTACGAATAAAAGGGTGTGTGTATGCCCTGTATTGATAATTTGGTTCCTATCATCCTTGCAAAGGACCATATGCCCTAGATTGATAATTTGGCTCCTATCATCCTTGCAAAGGACCATAGTTCCAAGTACTCTGTTCATATGGGTGCGAAAGCAACATTATTAGTGGGTTCGAATAAAGAAAGAAATCGTGAATTATCTGGGTAAGTGCCAAAACTGCCTTTAAATGAAGTAGGGCATCAAGAGTGTGGTTGTATATTACAAAAATGACTATTCTTGGGTGAAAGTGGGAATGAATAGCCATGGACTTTGTGGTGGATCTCCCAAAGACCTAAAGGAAGTTTGATTCAATTTAGGTTATTCTGGACTAATGAAGAAGCTTGTATTTTGTATTCCTGTTCAG
>JBDJHY010000001.1:5004164-5016650 GCA_039654485.1 Withania somnifera | reverse complement strand
AAGACCTACAAAATTTGGATACAAACTCCTAAACTGATAAATTCAGCCATTTTTAATGTAGATCTGTGACATGGTGACTGTTGCACGGCTTTTAAATTTAACTCTGGTTGTTCCAGAGCTTGATAAATCATCATTCTGGGCAGATCCTAGGTAATTCTAGTGTTATGTACTGCTGTTTCCTTGATCTGTTGCTTAGTGATTTATAATACTGTAGCATATCTTGGCAGCGATTTTGAGGATATTTTTGATGTGAAACACTTCATTAATTCATTAAGAGATGAAGTCCGCATAATAAAGAGACTACCAAAGAAGTTTTCCAGGGGATATGGATACCATCCACTAGAAATGCCTCCTGTTAGCTGGTCAAGTGAACAGTACTACTTGCAGCAGGTTCGTTCTATTTGTTTGTGCAGTATGTTGTTATCATATAATTCATTAGCTGGTATATGCATGCTTGACGTGATTGAATTAGTTGTTCTCCATGATTGTGCAACTAACTTGTAAGCAATTTTTTTACTTATGTACGTGTTTGGTAAATACCTAAGTTCTTATAAGCCAAATTACTCATAAGCTATAAGTTGGTCATCCTCAACTTATGGCTTTTCAGTTTATAAACACTTTTAGTTTGACCAAATCTTTTACTATTTTATCCTTAATAGTTTATCTAATTATCAAAGTATCTTTCTCAAATCAAAATCTAGAACTTCCTCTTCACCCTATATCTGCGGCTCCTCCTTTTCTTTACAAAGATACTTTTAAATTTGTAATTGTCAGTAAAAGTTATAAGGGTATTTTAGTCATTTTAACAAAGGAATGGCTTATCAGCATTTCTAACAAACACATCAACTACATATTTTCAGAACTTTTATTCAAACACGTAAGTACTTATTTATAAAATTTATTTCAACAGTTGAAATGCTTTAACACTTTTATCCCAACACCTAACTCGTAACAAGTTATTTATAAAAATTAGTTTCAACACTTAAAATGCTTTTCAAGTTTCATCACTCAAAACTTATCAGCTAAGCCAAACACTTCACTAAGTTGTTTCAATGTGTACATTCATATGCTACTTAGACATTGTGATCAGTATGTAGTCGAAATATGATTTCGCAATCATTAAAAATCAGTTGCCTTGATAACTGAATATTCCTTCTATCACAACACGAACATTTACATGTTATTTAACAGTTGAAGATCCTGCTCTAATGCGTTTTATATGTATTAACAGATTCTGCCTCTCTTCAGCAAGCATCGGGTTATAAACTTCAACAGGACAGATACTAGGCTAGCAAATAATGGGATTCCTCTTGAGCTTCAGAGACTTAGATGTCGGGTCAATTTCCGCTCTCTGAAATTCACACCAAAGATTGAGGCATTGGGACAAAAGTTAGTCCATATACTTCAGCAGAGAGGTCCATTTGTAGCATTGCATTTACGGTATGAAATGGATATGTTGGCTTTCTCTGGTTGCACTCAAGGCTGCACTGAGGAGGAGGCAGAGGAGCTCAAACAGTTAAGGTGATTACCAATTGAAGTAACATATGGTATTTACATTATGCTCATGTGTCTTTGCTTAGGATAGTATAACTTTTTACCTACTATTATAGTTGAAGTTAATGTTATTGTATGATGATGTACAAGTAATATCATTTATTTGGTCATGCTCAAGTCATGACTAGATTTAGTAACATCAGCGCCACCAAGGATTGTCTAAAGTATAGGCTTTTCCACTCTTGGTCTATGGACTTGTATCTCTGTTTTCTGTTTGGATAAACTAATGATTATCTAATTTGAAACTCCATAAAAAGTGATATGACATAGACAAGGGATACTACAAGAGTGTCAAAATCAGTTTGGACTTATGCCGGTTAGATGTACACCATCCATGAAGGCTATACTCTTCTAAGAACATTGATGGAAATTTTTTGGCAGAGGAATAAAAATTTACACAATTGACCTAGAGAAAGCATATGATAGAGTGCCAAAAAAGAGTCCTTTGTTGGGTATTTAGTGATCATTGACGAAGAAAAATATCATATAAAACATATAAATGCCATAAAAGAATATGTATGAATTAATTGTCAGCGGTGTGAGAATAGTAGTATTAGACGCAACGTTATTTCTCATAACCGTGGGTTTGTACTACAAATAGACATTGAGCACATACTTCTTTACCTTCGTTATGGATGAGTTAACAACATGATATTAGATGAGGTCTCTTGGTGTATATTTTTTGTAGATGATATTATGGTAATTGATGAAACTAGTGAATGTGTCAACCAAAAGCTTGAACTATAGAGAAGTACTTTTAGATAGTAAGGGGTTGTTTGTTCATGGGATATGGTAGGATATCCTAGGATTAAGTTTGAGATTAAATTTATACTTTGTTTGATTGAAGGTATAATTTATCCCGAGAAAAAATTATACCTTCAACCAAACAAATTAAATTTAATTCCAAACTTAATCCTAGATATCCCACCTTATCCCGTCAAACTTAGTGATATTATCTCACCTCCCAGTCAGGATAAATTAGTCCGAGGACCATATCCCAGGATAATTTAGTTTGTGAATCAAAGGAGCTCCTAACAGATCTAGGATCAGCAGAAGTAAAAATGAATGTGTAATTATCGGGTACTTGCATAAAAAGAGTGATAAAGATTGGATTGCATGCGTAATTGCAAACAATTCAAATATCGATGTTTGATGTTCATAAAGATTTGGTATGATAGATGAAGATAGTTGCAAATATAATCATAATAGTTTGGTTAAAACAAGAAGTGCTATGGCCTTGTGATATGATATAATAGTACTTATGAAATCAAAAGATTAATCTTTTAGAATGATTTAAAGATCATTAATGTTGCATGGAAGTGAATGATGGGTCTCTAAAATCCACATGTATCCATATGATGTGCGACTATCACAAAAATGAAAATTTTAATATGGATGTGCAGACGTAGAAGATTAGACAAAATTAAGTAACTACATTCAATAGAAGGTCAAGTAGCACTCGTAGATGATTATATGAGAGATGATAGCTTGAGATAGTTTATTTATGTCCTAACTCCTACGCCGAGTTCCAGATGCACTGTTTTGTAGGTGTGAAACTATGGTGAAGGAAGACTTGGGATTTTAGCAGGAAATGTGGTACTTGCTGACTATCCTTCCTCCTCTAATTTAAGAACCGTGGGAACTAGGAAATGGGTCGACTATACTCCACTAAGTTGAAGAAACAACAGAGAAGCTATAGTTAGATGAAATTTGATTGGTATTTCATCTTTGTAACTGAATGAAGTGCATCTAGCTATGTTATACAAATGGAAGGCGACATCGAATACCAAAGATGTGGCTCGACAGTGAAGCAATGAGAAATTATCAAGGATAACTTCTTTGTTGGCGAAACGAAGAGCTAAATAGTTATAGTGATTCTCTAATTCTATTTGGATTACCAATGTCTTGATAAATTGGTCAGGATAGATGATCACCTTTTATAGTTCTTTCTTACTGCTTGACAATCTTTGGGATGACGTAGACATAAAGTCACATGGAAGAAAGTTACTTAAAAACCTACCATCTTTTCGAGTTCAGTAAGACCTCATTTATTTTCTTTAAGATTAAGTATGAATCTAAATGTATATATGAATGATTAAAATGTTGTCTAAATTTGAACACGAAATGATTAAGATTGTTTTTCAACATCTGAATGTGCATAATTTATTTAACCGTAAACACAATAAATGTATAATTCAAATTAAAATATACTATATATTAAAAAATATACTAATTTAGTAAAATAAAATCATTATTTGATTATAAAAAAAATAAAACATTATGTTTGCTTGTGATGTTGGAGATCGTTTGTAAGGTGGTGGTGGTAATGGTTGGTGTTAGTGGCTAATATTGATGGTGGTTATAATTGTGATGGTGGATGTGGTTGTTGATGTAGTTACTGCTATGATGGCACAATTGGTAGTGGTGGTGATTGTGAAGGAGAAATTGGTTGATGGTAGTAGTTGACAGTGTTAATGATGGTAGCTGAAGAACGTATGGTGGTCGATGATGTGTTGATAGTAATTGGAAAGATGAGTTGTGAAGGTGGTTGGCAGTAAGGATTAACCGCAATGGTGTTAGAGGGGGCTTGACGATGATGGCGGTGGTGTTAACTGAGGAATGTGTGGTGGTTGACGATGTATTGGTGGTTGTGATGGTGGAATTGGTTGGTAGTAGGGATTGATCGCAATAGTGGTTGATAGTGCTGGTGAAGACAACGACAATAACAGTGTCAATGGATATAATTATAATGATAGAGGTGGTAAGTATGACAGTGGTGACCGTGATGGCAGATGTGGTTGGTGGTTGATGACTAAGTTGCTCAGACTCTCCAAAAATATTGCAGCACCCATGTCAGATCCTTAAAAAATACATTAGTTTTGGAGAATCCGACAAGCGCCATAGTCATTTTTGAAGAGTTGAGCAACATAGGTCGAGACTAATAGTGGTTGACAATAGTGATGGGTCGTGGTTGTGGTGGCAGAGGTTGTTAGCAGTGGTGGCGGGTGTGAATGGAGTGACAGTGAATATTTTTCCACTAGAATACCTATTAAGACTTTGTTACAAATTTTAATGATTAAGACCCATTCAGATTAATTAAGTGTTTAAATTTTAATGATAACAAATGCACTTGATGGCCTAAAGTCTGAGCCATTCAGATTTAGACCTTCGTTATGTGCAAACAAATGAGGCCTAAACCTAGTAAAAAGTAGGTACACCAGATATAAAACATCTAATATAGGTGATATCAATTAGTTGGGATTAAATTTTAGTCAACATCCAAAAGTGTGGCCTAGTGGTCAATCAAATATGTGCAAACCTTAGAGACTAGTATTTGAAGCTTACCCGATACAAAAATAACTACTCGATTTCTTCCTATTTGTCTACCCTTTGGCAGAAGTTACTTGATACCTATGTTGGGGAGTTTGACAGGTGCTCGGCAGAATAGTCAAGTTGTGCAAATTGGCACAAACACCATAATTAAAAATGAGGTTTTAGTCTTGTTAGTACGTAATGTAAGGTCCAATGTTTGATCGGAGTTTTTAGTCTCATCGAACATTTATACGCTGGTGGAATATGTAGAGGACTTATAGTGCTTGAGAAACTAAGGTTTTATAATATTGCGCGGAAAAGGCTTAATTGGAGTGACATGGATAGTGAGGATGAGATTGTACTGTTGTATAATTTTTGGCTCCTCATACCAGCTCCTTGTTGATTTGTTTATCTAGATTGTTCCTTGTGACACAATAATTTAGAATGGCTTCCATGCCTCTGACATTCCTATAGTGCAGTCATATGATGATTCCTGTGACAAAGAATAACCTTTTGATTTTTGTTTGTTCTTTTAAGATCTCTTTAGCATCAAAAGGAGAAGAATGCCTAACAACCCCCCCCCCCCCCCCAATCCGATCCCAATTTTCCGCCGGAGCAAATTCATATATTGCAAGAATATATCTAGTATCAACATTTGATCCCAATTTTCATCTTAGTTTTCTCTTACCTTGTAACTATTTACATGAACCGATAGTTAGCATGATGAAATATCTAGTATGATTTATATTAAGATGTTCTAGGTACGATATTTAGTGTAGAATATTGCGTAGCATTAGTTGTAGAATATATTCTAAATACATCATTTAGTGTAGTATATATTCTGTATACAACATTTAGTGTTAGAATATTGTGTAGCATTAGTTGTAGAATATATTCGAATTATTATATTTAGTGTAGAATATTGTGTAGTAATACTATAGAATACATGGACATTAATTTGTAGGATTTACTTCAAGTATAAAATATTCTCTCTTGTGTAGAAATACCTATGTATTACAATGTATTGGGATCAATAAATTGAGTCAATGATTCTTCAGTTTCTCTTGTTTTCATTGTACTTGCAATCATCTAGAATTGCACCATATGGTAGCTGTAGAATAATAAAGTTGATTATGGCTTATGAGCAGTGTTTGATGACTAACTACTGGTACAAGTTTGTTGCAGACCAAAACTGAAATGCAAATAGTTGTAGCAGCACTTGCTCATAATTTTCTGTTTTGTGACTTGATTTTTTATTGTTGAATAACTTTAATTTTTTATTGGGTACTTCCCCATCTACGTAATTTTCTTGATGATACCATTTTTTATGTCCAACATTTGCACATCCATTTGCCTACGTGGTAGAGTTTTGTTTTACACTGTTTGCTTAGGTATGCATTTCCATGGTGGAAGGAGAAAGAGATTGTATCTGATGAGAAGAGATCCCAAGGCTTGTGCCCCCTCACACCAGAGGAGGCAACTTCGATTCTGCAAGCATTGGGTATTAAAAAGGATATGCAAATTTATATTGCATCAGGTGATATCTATGGAAGCAAACGGAGGCTTGCTGCTTTGAGAATGGCCTTCCCGAAGATTGTAAGTGTTTCTTGCTTTGTAAATTTTTTTTGGCCGTGGTGTTAAAGAATACAGATCTCAAGGATAGATATTTGAAAATCTTTGTTGCATTTGACTGTATTAGAAGAAAATTTGTCGAGAGAATCTCCATTTGGCATGAACGACCCATTGTTCATTAGCAGCGCAATTGCATGCAGCATTTTGTAGCTAAAGACAATTCCTAACAAATTTTGGCAAGAATAGTGATATGAAAATTCTATTTCAATAAACTGCTTGTAGCTTAGGTAGACTGAAAACCTTAGCAACACCAGAGAATTATATCTATTGAAATTAAGCCACGAAAAGAGTATGAGGATTAGGAAAACCTATAATACAGATGACATGTCAATAAAGTTTTCAAAGTAATGTGGAGAGATAGATTTATAAAGTTAATCAACTTTTTTAGTGATATATTAAGGACGAGAAAGACTAATAAGAAATTGTATTATAAAGTATGCAAGTCAATAGAGTAGAAAGCCCCATATCAATCCATCTCCATAGGAGATAATAATCGCAAAAGAGGAGGGGGGGGGGGGCGCTAACGAGCAAGAAAAGGGATGCGCTCAAGCATGCGAAGAAAGCTACAAGGTACCTTGGTTCATGTTAATAGAATAGATGTGACCTTAATTTTTTTTGATATGATAAAACATTGGAAATATTGAATATTTTGTTTCATTTTTGGTGTAAAGAAAACTATGTAAAGGAGATTGAATCACTAGTTGATATGATAGCTTCCTTGTGAAGCAGCAGTCCTTAGCATGGTTGGTTTTGTAGTTACAGATAGACTGTTACCAATTTAAAAAAAACTAAAACTTTGGAACGAGCAACAGAGTTTAGATTTATGGACATCATCAAGGGTGACGGTAAAATTAGTGGCCTAATCAACTTTGAAATTTAAATATTTTTTGTTTGTGTTGCAGTATTCTTGAAAAACATAAAGCTTTTAACTTTAGTAATATTATTGCCAATAATTTACATTAGTAAAGATTAATAGGATGTTAGTCATTTGTTTCCAATACAATCTGTTTGATAACGTTATATACAACTTTATTTACTAATATGAAGATATAAATAATTTAATTCAAAATTTAAAAATACATCAGTAAGGATTAATAAGATGTTGGTCACTTGTTTGCAATGCAATTTGTTGGATAATGTCATCAAAAAAAATTCTGTTGGATAACGTTGTATACAACTTTATTTATTAATATGAAGATATGAATTTTTAATTCAAAATTTCAAAATATTATCTAATATAAAGACTTGACAATATTATATCCAAGATATATATTATTTAAGCGAAAATAAAATCATAAAGTTCACTGTTAATTAAAAAGTTTGAGGGTCTAAACAAAGGCTTCATTAGTCTCTCCCTTGAGCCGCTCCTGCACATCATAATGATGATAGAAAATCAATCTGAATTTGTGCTTAATATATCCATAACAATGACCAATTCTGATGATTGATGCAAAAGTCAAGATAAAACCATGGGATGAGGGATAGATTTTAGACTTAGTGACATCATAATGATGATAGAGATTCAGTTTGAATTTTGCTTAGTAGATGCATAACAAAGACTAAAGTTTGTTGGATGATTGATGAAATTTTTTATCGATTAGAAGAAAGGAGCTTCACATGATAACAATATTCATAAGATTGAATGCATAAAAATATAGATGTGAAGATGGGTGTTCAGTTATAAAGATAGATCGGGTTTGACTAGAGACTATCACATTTGATAGAGGATACGATGAGAGAAAGTAGTCCTTTTAGAGTTAAATGTTTGGCTAAAGTCATAAGCGAACCCCGAACTTGTCCGCTTCTTTCATTTTGACCCTAGAATTAGGACTTTTTCCTATTAGACACTTACGTTACTCTAAAAGCGTCCTGTTAAATACTTTTTACTGACATGACACTGTGTCAAACACCTAAAATGGGTGCGTGAGAGGTAATTATTTGGTCGAATTTCTTTTTTGTTCTCTTCTCCTCCATTCAATATTGCAAATGTTTTGTCTCTTGCCACTGTCAATGCTGCCACTAACACCACCACTGCAGTGTTATCAAAAGCGAAAAGCACGAAAAAGCTCTAAAGTTCGTTGGGGCTTAGACTTTAGAGCGCAAAGCGCAAATAAAAGCGGGGACTTCAATGAAAAAAGGCGCAGAGGGAGCATAAATACAAATATTTATGTTTAGTCAAATACTAATAGTTATAAGCTTGAATGACAAATATATGAACAAAGAAATTGAAAAAAATTAGATAAAGTGAAATATCAATTGTTTAGTGTCGCCACTTCAAAAGAGACTCATTGATAAGAAAAAATATGCCTTAAAAACTTGATGGCGATAGTGAAGTGCCATAAAGTGACGCGAAGTGCTCAACACATTTTGAGCCTCGTTTTGGGCATAGGTGCGTTTTTAAGCGTGCTTTTGATAACAATGGATGCTACCTTTCTCCTTTCTCTTCTTTTTTTGGCTACCTCATCTGTTCTACCACCACCATCATTTTTTCTTCAGATCGGCCGCCACCACGCCACCTTATTTGCCGGGAAAAATGGGGCCACGACCACAACTTCTATCGCTCACGCCGCCGTGCCACCTTCTGGCACTTCTATCTCTCTTCCTCTCTTCTTCCAAAAGAACTAGATCTGAAACGAAGAAAATACAGATCTGAATTGGAGGAGAAGAAGACGTAAAAGGGATTAAATGGAAGTTCAGAAGAAATAAACAATTGGCTGACTGTGGATGAAGGGGGTGGTGGCTGTTCCTCAGGGCTAGGGTTTGGATTAAGTCCAAATTCTTTTTTCTTTTTTTCTTAAATTCGTGATTCATTTTAAATAACTAATCTGGGCCTAAATTTCAAACGTCCTCGGTTAATTGATCAATTTGCCACGTCATCCACAAGTGGGGGTGTGCATTGTTCCGATTAAACAGAAAAACTAAACCAAATCAAACTGAATTTTAAATTTGGATTGGTTTTTCGGTTTTTGGATTGGTTTCCGATGTAGAATTTGTTTTTTTTTTGCTTGCATATTCGAAATCTGTGTTATTTATCTGTAATGCAAAAGTGACCTGCATGTTTGTGCGAGACTTTTCACATAAGCATCAACTACGTACAAACTTTTCTTCAGTAGCATATCTTAAATTAAACATACTGTCATTGCAGTTCAATTCCAACCAAAACAAGCTGCTTTATAGGTGCTCTAATTTTTCACTAATTCATGGCCAAGTCAGATTTCAAAGCCCAGCTTGCTTCTGCATACAATATTCCCACATTACTAGCTGTAGTAATGGTAATTATCCCAACCAAATCACAGCAAATATATAAGACAGATCACTTAAGTTTTTAAAACCTTGGAGCCAAAAACTTTTATTATCTACTCTCTTTTCAATCACGTCGAAGCTAAAACAAACTGTCAAGGAAGTAATTACTTCACCGACTCTATATTGCTTCAGTTTGTAGGTTATACAGAGAAAAACGACCTTTTTATAAGTTCCTCCTTTAATGATACGACTTCACATAAATTAGGATAGAAGGCGTAATATCTTTTCAGGTTTAAAGAGGTTATCAACCAGCTTATGCATCAACATCTCAAAACTTGCATGAAGGTTCTCATTGTTCTGCTAAAGTACAAATTGTTTTGCCCCATAGTGTGAAACGCATAGGACCAAAAGCTCTGGCTGTTTTTATATCCCTGACAATTGTTTTGTGAGCGTTGATATTAATTTCCATCTATACATGAGGCAAAGAAAAAAAGAACATTATAAAAATTTCACTTAATTCAGTCATCAAAATTAGTCGATAGATTTTATTACGAAACTTGCTCCTCTTGATGAATATTCCAGCCTGTGTGATGAAGTTAGCAAGGAACCTTATGTTTTGTATTGCAAGTTTGTTAAACGTATAAATCAAATAACTCAGCAGAAGTTTCACATTGGAATGTAATTACAAGAGAATACTTGATAATTAAGATACCAATTTATGATTGTAAGCGACATCCCAGTATTCAGACATGGTATTTAGTAACAATAAACTAAACAACCGAAAAACTTGAGGCTGAAATTATTTAAAAAGTAGTACACGTGTTCGAGGGTGTTTACTCATGTAGACATTGATATACATACATTTTATGCTCATTCATGCATGATCTTAATGATAACTATAAGAAAGTGATGTGTTAATCTACAATAGATAAAACGTGCTATTTAGGCAAAAGCTCGACTCCTAGCCAAACCCTACTTGTTTCTTTTTTGGTTGCTTGATATCATCCAAAGAACCAAGCCTTGATATTACCAGAGTAAGAACATAATAGTTTACCCACTCAGAGAAATAGGCAGACACTACCGACATGTTTGCAGCAACTTCCATAACAACATAGAACTGCAAAAAATTACTTTTGCTGTTGAAGTAATTCTCAGGAACCTAGAATTAGGCTGACACTACCAAAATTGCATTTAGAGTACTTTTCTATTATATGCAACGTAAATCTCAACACAAAATCACCCAAAGAACAAGTGTCATGCCATTTAATTTCACATTCTCCTATTATACTTAGGGGTTCAGAATCTCAACAAAAGCAGAAAAATATTAAGGAATCATAGTGATAACATCATACAGATATCGAACACACATACAATCCAGTAAAGTAAATAATTTATGAGAATTTTGCATGACATCTGTGAAAAAAGAAGAACAAATTCAATATATGATTATTCGGTTGTTTCAACGTATCATCAACTACTTTTGGTGAATTAGTATGCACTACTTCGTAGTAGTTGGAATCACTTATTTCAATGACATATCTCCAAAGTAATTGGGAAAAACAACACTGAAAAAGAGAAATGAAGCACCTTACTATTTCAGATCCAACTTCTTAAGAATGAAAAAATATAATTAATATGATTTTTAGTGTTTCAGAATTTCATGGAACATGGAACTTACTTTATTTAAACGAAGTTCAATATATTACTAAGCTCATTTGTTATTTTATTGGACTTTATGCTTTTGCATCGTCAGAGGAAGAAGAGGTAAGGTGAGAAGAAAGAGAGAGACAATAGGAACAATCTGGAATGGGAAGGGAAAAGGAGTCTGTGTCGTGGTTTGCTAGCAAGATCATTTCTTAGTATAATTATGATTTTACCCTTAATAATTAGCATATCTACAAGTCTACCATTGGTCGTTCCATTTTTCGTCTTTCTATATAGTAATATATATTTATATATGTTACCTATTCAATAAAAAGGTAAGAGATCAGCTTAGGGTCATTTTTCTAAAACGATAAATGAACTCCGAGGCTGCATGTCCACCGGCATCATGAATATCTGGATTCGGGGAGGCCGCTCTGGCCTGTCCCCCCATTACGCAACATCTTGGACCCTACCTCGGCCTTGTCTTTGGGATCGTTTCTAACCCCAACCTCTAA
Organism: Withania somnifera; assembly: GCA_039654485.1. Classification (NCBI taxonomy): domain Eukaryota; kingdom Viridiplantae; phylum Streptophyta; class Magnoliopsida; order Solanales; family Solanaceae; genus Withania; species Withania somnifera. The sequence goes on along the minus strand of JBDJHY010000001.1, from coordinate 5,004,750 downwards.
CTGATGCCCCATTTCTTGCTGCAGATTTCTGGTCCTCACCATCTGTTTACAGAACAAACCATGTCTTAATGCTAAACTGGCATAACGCAAGATAAGAGTGAAAGAATGAAGGAAACAATTCTTAAGTCTTGTAGCGTCTCGAAGATAGGTACGAACGTCTCTACACTGATCCGCAAGACTCTACAAAACCTTTGCTTATACACATGTGAGATCCATAAACCTAGAGCCCTGATACCAACTTTTCACGATCCAAAATTCCAAGTCGTGATGCATCTGCCTTAACCCACCTAGACAGGTAAGCCTGCGCAAATCCATAAGAATAGATGTGGAAAGTAATGAATCGGCGAGGAGAAAAGAAGGTACAAAATAAAAATCTGTTTATAAGACCACCCAGAAACTAGTGTCATAGTGTACAAGCCTCTAAATTGTAGAGTATATGCAACACACTAGAAGGGGGGGGTTGAATAGTGTGTTGGACTTCTTTTTCGAAATTAAAAAAAAAACAAATAAATGAGAATTGAACACAAGGATTTTTATAGTGGTTCGGCCAATCTCTTTGCCTACATCCACTACCTAAGTTGTTGAA
>JBDJHY010000001.1:4976544-4987543 GCA_039654485.1 Withania somnifera | reverse complement strand
TTTTATTTTCTTATTTTTCTTCCATCGGCAATAACTAATGAGCTTTATGCATCTTTTTCTAAGTTAAATGTAAAGAAGGATTTAAAAAGTTGGTCAAGATGGAAATTGGAAACTAGTAATGGAGTCTTTCAGTGGGTCTAAGATGAGGGATGGTTGTGGTGAAGCAGTGGCAAGAATGTTTATTGATCCTTTTTTTTCCAACCAAGCTTCATTGTCATAGGATTAATGAAGAAGACATTGGAGAAGTCTCTGTTTCAGCTAGATCTAGTAGCAACGACAATTCAAATTTAATATTATACATTGTTATGAATTCGATAGTTATTATTTCGCAATAAATTTAATACATTCCTAACAACGTAAACCAATTTAAATAGTAATGAAATGTCTGAAATTCACATAAAATACTTATAATATATTTATATTAAAAATACTTTAGTTATATATATTTACTAAATGCATTGAATTATGTCTATAATGCATATAATATATTGAATTCAAAAGTTTTTCTAATTGAATATTAAAATGCCTTACAATTGTTGTTTATTAATGATATTAAAAATATATTATATCTAAATTTTAAATTAATATCTATTCAAACTAGTTTAGGTGTTACTACAATAAAATTGTATTAGAAATGTATTATATATACGTATTTATCTATTTTGGGGAAGAAAAGTGAAACTATAATCTATAAAGTAAAAGATAGTACTATAATTGATAATTAAGACCATGTATTATACCACTATACAAATGAGCCTAAATAAATGTCTAACAATATTTGTCCACTATAAAAAACTAATGAATAGGTTATCATTTTATATGTTTATTTTACCCTTGTTATAAATACTATATATTACGCATAGCATTTTCAAGATCATTAAATTTATTATATTCAAATAGTAATATAGTAAAATTACTTTTATTATTTATTATTTTTTAAAGTATTTATCAAGTTAATAGTAAATAAATATTATTGGACAGAGAGAATAATGACCTTAAAAAAAACAAAGAAATTAAGTTTTATGTAGGATAAACGATGATTTACAATAATAGCATAAAGATATCTACAAGTAGGTATTCATAAAGAAAGACATGGGAAATCTTTAAAATAAAATATGTTACCTATTATAATACATAAAATTGACGTGTAAAATTTACTTACCTTGATAGTCAGGGGCGAAGCTAGAATACAAAGTTAAAAATTTGGCCAAACCCAATATTTTGATCTAAATTAATTTTATGCAATTCATTGAATATGTAAGAATAATTATATTTAGAACCAAATTATTACTTTTAGAATTCAATAAACTTTAAAAAAAAAGATTAAAGTTTCGAACTCATTTGTTTTAAAATCTTATTTGAACTCTTCTATGACAGTACACCTCTGCTCTGACAATATATATTACACAAAGAAAAATGGTTGAGATGAGTATTAAGTTTGGTTGAAAACACAAAGAATGTGGCAATATTTTTCAATTCACTACATGCAAAGACTGTTGACAATTTTGTAGAAAGTTCACATGTAACCTGTGCCTAAACCGTTTTGCATAATCCTCCATATCTCTATATATAAGACACCGTTTTTGCATAATCCTCCATATGTCTATATATAAGATTAACACAGAATTTTCACTTCTACACACGTACATGCCATAATTTTCAATATTTCTCATAATACATTATCAAACACAACAACATGGGATTATTAACGTTGTTATTTTGCTTGGTTTTGTCTTGGACATTCATGGAGACATTTAAACAGAAAATGTTATTTAGCTTGGTTTTATGTTGGACACTCATCAAGACATTTAGGCAGAAAAATAAGAAAGGCCCAATAAATTGGCCATTTATTGGGGCAGGCTTAGAACAATGGGTGAACTTCGACAGAATGCATGATTGGCTGGTCGACTATTTGGCTCAATCCCCAACTATCGTTGTTCCTGCCATGTCCACAACGTATACTTACATTGCCCATCCAACTAATGTTGAACATGTTCTCAAAACAAACTTTGAAAATTATCCAAAGGTTTGTGATAAACTCCTCCCATCTCACATTATTTATCGTAATTCTTAAAAATAATTTTTTAAATTATTTACTATTTTAAAATTTTAAAACAAAATTAATTTTTTTTATCCTTAATAGGTATTATTTTTGAAGACTATAAACTTTTTAATTAGGAGCAATGTTGTGATTCTTCAAATAACACTGAAGGATAAAATAGTTACAACTTTTTTCTTCTTAGGGTGAGTTTGGTAAAATGTTTCCAGTTTTCTCGTAGTTCGTTTGACATGTGTGGAAATTTTTTTTTTCTACTTAAAAATAAGGAAAATGACTTCCCTCTTGAAAGTAGAGAAAACAAGTTGAATAAGTGACATCCCATATTTATTATCTCCTTCCCACCATCCAAAACCCCACCCCTTCACCATTCCACCCTGGAGGAGCCACCTTGTTGTCTGGGTTCATTCGAACCCCCTCGGCAGATTATATTATACATGATTAAAATTATTTTTATGCCTTTATAGTAAATGTGGAACCTCCCTTGGCTAGTTCATGTGCTTATGTTCTAAGATTTTGAACCCCTAAATGAAAATCCTGGCTCTATCGTTGACCCCCGCCACTCTCGACCCCCACTCCCCAACTCCATAGGTAACATATAAATGCTTTTGGCAAAATATTTTTTTATTTACTTATTTATCCAACACTTAAAAATAAGTAAGAAACTTACTCCTTTTCCAATAAAATATTTTTTACAAAATTATATATTTTTCCTCGTACCAAACACACTCTTAACGTTTCAAAAAAAGCTAGCAAAGGAAAATCACGATATATAAGTACACAAAGAAAGTATTTTCGTTCTGTTTAATTTTACTTCACCATTATCCAGTCATCTTGAACGATTAAAATAGGAGTATTGATTTTCTCTTCGGGAAGGAATTTATCAAAAAAAAAAAAAAATGCATTTGTCACTCGTTCAATGACGGCGCAAGTAATTTACGAAAGAAGATTTTTAAAAAATAACATCACTCATTGAATTTAACCTGTAATCTTAAAACAATTCACCCTTTGCCTCTCCATATCTAGAGGATTCAACAACCAATCCATAATGAGAAATAGATCGTTTTTGCGTTATTTACACAGTATAATATTTCAATGAACTAGCTTGAAATTTCTACTTCGCTCAAATATAATTTATTTTCTTTTGCAGCTCCAAGGCTATTTATTCATTAGCCTATTCAGCTTGCTTTTAGAAAAATAAAGAGTCAACTTGAATAGTCGATGCTTAAATTAAAAATAGCTCCAAGTATATGTAAAATTCATATAAAATATGTGTAAAACTATGTATAATATGTTGTACACTGACTAAAAAAAGTAAATAGTGAACTAGATTAGAGCTATCATCTTTTCCCCATTTTCTTATGGTTTTCAGTCTAGCATGAGGAAGATTGGTTTTTGTTTTGGCATAGGGTGAAGTGTACCATTCATATATGGAAGTTTTGCTTGGAAATGGTATCTTTAATGTGGATGGTGAGCTTTGGAGGAAACAAAGGAAGACTGCTAGCTTTGAGTTTGCTTCAAAGAATTTAAGGGACTTCAACACTCTAGTTTTTAGGCAATACAGCCTTAAACTCTTTAACATTCTCAATCGAGCATCTTTCAAGAATGAGCAAGTAGACATGCAGGTGAGTTGTTGAATTTTGTGGACTTTAAACACAATGATTAAGATAGTCCGTTCACTCATTTAATGTGATATTATTTTAGTGAGCAAGATGTTTTAAAAAATAACAGGAAAACCTTTGAAACTAGCGATCTATATAGACACCGATATTTGTGATAATATACATCATGTCATTAAGTATAGAATTAAAAACTTCTAAGTTAGTTTCCTGTAGAGCCCCCAGTTAAGTGCTTTGGGGGTTGGAGTCTACATTGTGTAAGGTGTGGATAATTCTCTCCTCATGACCTACCTTTTGAAATTGAGGTCTAGGATTCATCTCTTTATCAATGGCACCAAAATCAGACACATCCAATTTACTGTTTATCTGATGTTGGCCCCCTTCTTTACATTGCCACGCTCTAGATATCTAGTTCTGGGCGTGTGAGGTTGTTGTCTCATATTGGTATTTTAGGGGTTTCTATGTTTAGTTTGAGTCCTCACAGTATAATATTAACTTAGATCTAAAGTTCATTTTTTATCATTTTCACATAAAAAAGTGTCAGTTTAATTTGTCTATGAACAGACTTAAAGGAAAGGCATTTTACATAAAACAGGATAAAGGAAGTATATTTTGATTCTGTTTTGCTTTTGTATTGCTGCTAAAGAAGAATTGTTTCTTCCAGGATCTGTTGATGAGAATGACTCTGGACTCAATATGTAAGGTGGGATTTGGTGTAGAGATAGGAACCTTGGACCCAAAATTACCAGAGAACAGCTTTGCACAGGCTTTCGATGCTGCAAATGTCATTGTGACACTAAGATTCATTGACCCTTTCTGGAAAATCAAGCAATTTCTCAACATAGGATCAGAAGCCATTCTTGATCAGAGTATTAGAAAAATCGACGATTTCACATATAGCGTCATACGAAAAAGGAAGGCAGAGATAGAAACAAATGACAAAGTAAGCTCATAGGAACTTTTTATATTAATTATTATTTAGCATTTTAGCTATATTATGGCCTGTTTCACCAAGATTTTCTTTTAGAAAATCAAAGTTGCTTATTTTAGAGTGTTGAGGTATTTTTCTGAACATCTTTTTAAAATAAGTGCTTCTGAGTAGCAGCTGATACTCTGAGAAGCTCAAAAATGTAACTCTTTCTTTTTAGAAGCACTATTGAATCCTCAGCTAAACATGAATTGTGTTGTAAAATTTACCAAATTTTTCAAATTAATAATGAGTCAAACAAACGGTTGCGCTCCAAAACATTTCCGAAAAACACTTCTCAAAATAAGCAGTTTTCTGAAAGTTTTTTGGCGAAACGGGCTTATTAGTCTTATATTATGCTGATTTCTTGATGATTTTTAACATTACCAGATTAATAAATATGACATATTGACAAGATTCATTGAGCTAGGAAAAGACCCAGAGAACAACATAACTGATAAAAGCCTGAGAGACATTGTCCTGAATTTTGTTATCGCGGGTCGTGATACCACTGCAACGACACTGTCTTGGGCTATATACATGATTATGACTCATGAGCACGTAGCACAGAAACTGTACGCAGAGCTGAAATCATTGGAACAAGTCCGTGCTAAAGAAGAGAATGTGTTGTTGAATCAATATGACACGGAGGATCCTGAATCAGTCAATTCGAGAGCACTTCAATTTGCAGGGCTCCTGAATTATGATTCATTGGGAAAATTATACTACCTGCATGCTGTGATTACAGAGACTCTGCGATTGTACCCTGCTGTTCCACAGGTTATGTACCCTGTTTTATTGAAAAAAATTCAGCATACATTTTTATCAATTGGTCACCACTCAACTCTAACTGATTTTACGTTGTGTTCTACTAAACAAACATATTTATCAAGATATTTTCAACCAAATCCATTGGGAATGTGTTCATTGAAAATAGTTCCTTTAAGGGTTTTCATCGGAGTTTCAGTTACCAACAGCCCGTGGAAAATTTTCATATTTCTAGTAACACTGACAATATAGAGATCATTTCGTAAAGAATCTGATACAGTATATTAGTACTCTAATTTTTAAACCATCAATGTGTAGAACTTACACTATAATTGTTATGAGCACTGGGTGAATAGGCTGGTTTAAATGTCACCAGGGGACTGTTTTGTGCACACCTTCTTTTCTTTTTTGTCACAAGTCAACTCTAATTGATAGGATTTAAGTCAGGTACTATTGAACACGCGTATTTGCCAAGGAATTTCCAACTGAATGCTGGATTACAGTCAACGGTCCAATGAGAATATCCATGGAAAATCCACAGATTTCCAGTAATACTGACAATGTAGAGATATACTATCGGTGAATATTTAGTATATTAGCTGTTGGATATTTTGGTTTAGTAAGTGTGAATGAGAAAATGGTTGGAAAGTCAAGTTAAGGGGTTTTGTATCACATTGGTAGAATAGATGGAAGTGAGTCACTTTATATATGAAAGTGTTCCTTGTAGGTTTGTAAATTGTTGACAAATCTATTGTGCGGAAGCCAAATTAGCTTGACTCGTGTGTAGGCGCGACCTGCGGACACGAATGCCGGACCAAAACGACGGGCCTGATCAACTTCACGTTTTGCCACTGCACCTTCAGAAATTCCAAATGACCTTTTGCATTAGGCATGCCAAAGGCAGAATTCATTGAATCCATCTCAAGAGTTTCTTGAATTAATGGACATGAATTCAGCAATAATGGAAGGTTTTGAAGGGTCTCCAACCAACCCAAAAGTCACACACTCAACTATAAATATCAAGCCATTTTTACATGAAAGACATACAAAAATTCTGAAATATTTTCATCTTTTCCTTGTTGTTGTGTTCATCTTTTCCGCTTCAGTTCGTCGTTGAAGTTGTTTTAGTGCAAAACAAACTTCACCGTTTCCGTTGTATCCTGAGAAACAGACGCTATCAAACTTCTAGCACTATCATTGAGGAGCGAATATGTTTTAAGAAAATTGTGTTGAACACAATCCTCGGAATTTTCTTTCACTGGTTTTCTTTTGTTGTCTTACTGTTAGTAACATTAGCATCATTTATACACCATCAATGCATAGAACGTACACTCTAGTTAATGTAAGCACTAGGTGAATGAGCTGGTTTTAATGTCATTGGGAAATGTTGCTCGTTAGCAACTGTTCCCAATGGATTTTTGTCGGAAATTGCCATCCCGGTGGAATTGTCCACGGAAAATCCACAGATGTCTAGTAACACTGACAACGTAGAGTTTCTTTTCACATCATCAGTAAGTTTTAACCTGTTATAGTAGGTTACTACCTTTATATACTATCAATGTATAGAACACTAATACAAGCACTGGGTGAATGATTTTGTTTTTAATGTCGCCAGGATCCTAAGGGAATATTGGAAGATGATGTATTACCAGATGGAACAAAGTTAAAGGCAGGAGGAATGGTAACCTATGTGCCTTACTCTATGGGTAGAATGGAGTACAACTGGGGTTCTGATGCAGCTTCATTCAATCCTGAGAGATGGCTTAAAGATGGTGTTTTCCAAAATGCATCTCCATTCAAATTCACTGCTTTCCAGGTATATATATAAATATAAGAAAGTAGAATGATATTTTTGCACGAAGAACTCTTCATATATTAGCAATAGAAGATAAATAGTAGGCAAACTATTGGTCCGGTCAGGATGACACCACAGAATTGGTGGTCCGAAAACCAAATCATAACAAGAAATCATTAAATGTATTTGGAAATAGTCAGAAGGACTTACTTATCAACCGGATGAGACAGAAGCCAAAAAAGCTTACTCATCCGAAAAAAAAAAAACATACAACTGAAGTTATTTATGATAATTCTAATTTAAAATTATCTGTTATATATAGCAACAATATATTGTTGTTTCTGTATTAATTTTTTGAGGCCTAAACCAATGGCTTCAATAGCCTTACCTCAGAGACAGACGATCTAGTCGAAGGGGTGAATGCACAGTTGAAGCTCGAGATTTAGCCGAATTTAGTAGTTTTGGCTCCGTCTTATGTGTGTTGAGAAATATATTAACTATGTATAATACCATATTTCGAACTCAGAAACTCAAATGATCAGTGCCTTCAATGGCATCACGAGCGAACCCATAAAGCTCCAATTTATGGCTTTGTCTCTTTTTGTAAAACTACATTCTTCATGCTAATGGTGTTGCAGGGAGGGCCAAGGATATGTCTTGGGAAGGATTCAGCATATCTTCAGATGAAGATGGCACTTGCAGTTTTGTGTAGATTCTATAAATTCGAGTTGGTGCCTGGGCATCCAGTCAAGTACAGGATGATGACCATCTTATCCATGGAACATGGGCTAAAGCTTACAGTTTCATTGAGATCATGAAAATCCAAAATGTGTAAATGTTTGTTATGTTGGCTAGATTTTAATTGCAAATTGTAACTAACTTATATGGTTAAAATAAAGTCTTTTATGGAACTAGAACAAATGAAAGAATGTCAGTATAGATTTATCATTAAATACATCTGTGTTAAGTTTTATGCACTCGCAGTTCAAAAAATATCTACGCATTCAACTCTACTCTTATCAGGTAACTATCCGCCATCATCACATATTAAAAAGTGTACTCGCCGTGCCTTATAACTTAATAAATCCATCCTTACCAATATTTGTGAAACCATATAGTCATGTTACATACCTTAATTCACATATTTATCAGGAATACTATAAAATACACCAAAAAAATAAAACCATAAATAAAAATTTGTATACTCAGAAGATTCTTATATATCACTTATTATTGTTCCTAACAAACCTCTTTGTTAAAAACGCAATTTTTTTTATGAACCTTTCTCTATAAGAACACCATCAAAAATATGATATTTCTGGGAAAAAAAGCCTATTGGAAATTCACATTTTTTTTAGTAGTGGATACTAACTAAGGAAAGATCTGAAAGATTAAAAGACTCGAAGCCATATGAGACCTTTAATTAAGCACCAATAACTTTTAAAACAATGATTGCTACTTACATGATTTTCATTCTTCGGTGAGTGAAGTTACTGAGCCCAAGCGAGCCTTACTCCTCACATAGTCATCGTAGATCCAACATGTGAATATGAGAAAGAAACACTAGCCAAAGACAACTTGCCGGTTTTCTTAAATGAATATACTACCTCTGCTCCTTTAACTCCTTACAGTTTCCTTTTTGTAGAATCAAACATATAAACTCTTACCAACATTTTCAAAGTTAAAAAAAACAGGAGTATAACAATCCTTCTTTTCTTGAGAAGGAAACTATTGATACAATGTCGAATTGAAATCTTAAATTAGAACATTATAAGGAGGAAAAACAAATTCATATTCAACAAATATTGGAGAGAGTAATATTATAGAATTTGAAGAAACGAAATATGACCCTAGATAAAAAGACGTGAAGGACGAGTGTTTGGGTGGTAGGTTAGTAGGTTTGGGATTAAGTTTGTTGGATGGTAGATTTGTTGTCGCAGGGGCTTCGGAGTCATAGTATAGGTGTAGAGTGTAGCTCCAAGAGTTTTGGGTAGGTTTGTTGCTTCATGTACTATGAGTTGAATAATATTTGTTGATAGTCTTCCATTTGTCGTTATCTTATTATTATTTTCTTCACATTATGACATGTCAATATAATAGGCGTTTTTTTATATTTTATATTATCTATTTTATTTTATTTTATATTTTTTTATATTATATTTTCTTGAGCCAAGATTTTTCAGAAACACTTTCTATCTGATAGTGGTATAAACTGCATACATTTTACCCTACCCAAATCCCATGGTATATGAAAATATATGGGATATATTGTTGTAAGTTCAACAAATAGCAATTTATATTAGATTGTCTCCTCCTCACTTTCCAACACATTAATTTCACCTCAAAACCCTACCCCAGCTCACTCCACCCCTAACCAAAGCACTTACAAATTTGCAGAAAAATATTTTTTGTGAAATAACAAATATATGAAGGGAAAGAGTTATAGCGGCAAGTCATCCTTGGCTGCACTTCACATTCATCATATCCACATGCAAGACCTACAATTTATCTTCTTATAATTATCATCATGAAGACACAGTAATTAAAAAGAGCTGGTGCAAGTGTTGTGCTCGAGGCATGAAAACAAGAAATAAGTATTTCTGAAGAAGAAAGAACTAACAAGAAGATCCGGTGTGTTTCACCTATATATGGCAACTGCTCTTTATTTTTTAGGGTTTGTTCTAGAAATTAAAGAAATATATTTTGTCTTTATTTAAAATATTTTTATTTTTATTTTTCTCCTAAAGAGAATATGCTTTTAAAGGATACTCGTGCTTTATATAATTGTAGATTGAACTAATTATATATGTGTCAAAAACATCTTTTTCTTGTTAAACTACGTGAGCAATCAAATACTTTTATATAAAATGAAATGTAGTCACACATTTTAATAAGATGTCACAACAACAAACAACAGAGGTCTGGACTTCCTATTTCACTGCTACTGGTCATAAAGGGGACTAATCTAAATAGCCGCCGACTCAATTATTTAAATTTTAAAGAAAAATACAGTATATAGGTATGTGTTGTTTATTGATATGGTATAATCATATATAATTTATAGATATCATCTATTAAAAAATAACAAGTTCAATCGAATATTTGTTAAAATTCCTAAGAATATTTATGTGTTTAATCAGTAAAAAAAAAATATTTTTGTATCTATTTATCTATATTATAATTAGGTGTAAAAACTCATAAAAGAGTGATTTGAACTTTTTGTCCTTTATTAAAAGATTTTTCATTAAATAGAATGATCTTTTCACTTTTTTCTATAATTATTATCTAATTATATTTAAAATTAAAATATTTTAAAATATATGGTAAGAGAAATATACTTTAAAAGTAAAGGAGTATTAACAAATTTGGTAAGAGTAAAGTATATGGTAAGAAATATTCGGAAGATTAATAATCAAAAAATTCTAAAATTATATGGTAAGTATTATAAGGTCACCTTATAAAAGTATCTCATGAATTATCGTATATATTTATTATTTTAAATTAAAATATTTATTTTAAAATCTTTACAAATTAAGACCTGTTATTATTATTATTATTATTATTTGGCAATTAAAATACTTTATTCATTACCAAGTGAAAACGTTACACAGCCAAGGGGAAGAAACCTGCTTCACCCTTCTCAAAAGACCAAAAAGCCTATCAAACAGTTGACTCATCTATCCAGACTACCTATATTCCATCTTAATATGTCTCTATCAATGTTTTTAGACTCGGCTCGGCAAGCGACTCGGCCGAGCTTAGGGGTCGGGGGTTAATGGGTTCGACCGGTTGAC